>JAABNY020000046.1:2746295-2756830 GCA_015164015.2 Brevimyrus niger | reverse complement strand
TCCGAAACACAAGAGGCTACACGCCCCTGCACTGGGCCTGTTATACTGGTACGGCTAGGCGCTCAAAGTGGGCCATCCCGCCCCAACCCCCCCTGCCTCAGCCCTCCAGCCTCAGGCCTCCAGCCTCAGGCCTCCTGCGTGTGCTGACCTCCCTGCCCCCCCCCACAGGCCACGACACGTGTGTGGAGGTGCTGCTGGAACAGGAGGTGTTTCAGAAGATGGATGGGAACTCATTCAGCCCCCTGCACTGTGCCGTGTAAGCATCCTGCGCCTCGGCCTGTCAGTCTGCGCCTCCCTGTGTCAGACTCGGACTTGCTGTCCGCGCGTTGGTCCGTCCATCCGCGCCGGCGAGTCCCTCCGAGAGGTGACACCGTTTGTGTCCCCGGCAGGATCAATGACAACGAAGGAGCGGCGGAGATGCTGATCGACACGCTGGGCCCCAGCATCGTCAACGCCGCCGACGACAAGTGCAGGTGCGTCTCCCCGGGGGGCTGATGTGGGAGGAGGGGTCTGTGGGTGGGGTCTGTGGGTGGGGGCCGCCGTGACGCCTGCCGCCTGTGCCCGCCTGCCCGCCCGCAGGACGGCCCTGCACGCCGCCGCCTTCACGGACCACGTGGAGTGTCTGCAGCTGCTGCTGGGCCACGACGCCCAGCTGAACGCGCCCGACGCCTCGGGGAAGACGCCGCTCATGATGGCCGCAGAGAACGGGCAGACCAACGCCGTCGGTACGTTCGAACCCGGCCGTCGGGCCAGCATCTTTACACTAGCAAAATAAAAGTTACTCCATTTAAAGCGGCCTTAAACGCTGAAGGATTCTTATTTTTAAATGGCTTAAGGGACTCGATGAGCAGTGATGCCCTTCCTGTCATCTTATCCAGAAAGGGCCGGTGTTTGCGGCGGGTTTTCGCTGCTGCCCGCTAATTATTTTACAGATTAGAGGACTGATTGGCTGAGGAGTCACACCTGGGTTTGAACAGTGACTCACAGGTTATCCCAAAAATCCCGCATTCACACCGGCCCTTTGCGGATAAGACTGGCCACTGCTGTCCTGGTCTAAGCAGTCAGATGACCGGGAAACAGGTTAACCCCGTCTGATTGGCCGCGCCCAGGGGTCTGCCAGTGGGAAGCAGGTTAAGCCAGTCTGATTGGCCACGCCCAGCAGTCTGTCAGTGGGAAGCAGGTTAAGCCAGTCTGATTGGCCACGCCCAGCAGTCTGTCAGTGGGAAGCAGGTTAAGCCCGTCTGATTGGCCGCGCCCAGCAGTCTGCCTTGTGGTTGACACGTCTTTCTTCTCTCCTCTGCAGAAGTGCTCGTGAGTAGCGCCAAGGCAGACCTCACTCTGCAGGATGCCAACAAAAACACTGCTCTTCACCTGGCCTGCAGCAAGGTGCGCCCCCTAGCTGTCTGGCTCCACATCGCGCCCCTTTCCCCGAACGCACAGAGGAAATGACAGGCAGTTTCGCGTTCTCACCTCCCAACTCCCCGCATCCCGTTTTCTGGGAAGTGACAGATCTTTTGGCAGATGAACTTGAACTCTGTGTTTTGTAAACATCAGCTGTCGTGTTTCTCCCCCCCCCCCCCCCTCTATAAAGGGACATGAAACGAGTGCCTTGTTAATACTGGAGAAGATAACAGACCGGAACCTCATCAACTCGACGAACGCGGCCTTGCAGACGTGAGCTCCCCGTGCTGGGACCGGCGTGGGGGGGGCGCAGGGCACATACTTGAGCACGATAAGCGTCTGACTGCCAGTGGTGACTAGGAGCCGGCCATGAAGATTTCATCTTCATACCACCTGTCCAGCCCGACTTTGTTGTGTTGAAATATTTGTCATGTTTGTCTTCACATTTAAAAAATTTTTTAAAAAAACACTAACAGAACAGTACAGATGCACTATTCGGAGGGTCTGTGTTCAAAAAATATAAATAGCTCATAAATAATTAATATTTGTATGTACCAGTAGGTATTGGGGTCATTTGCCCCGTGCACTTTCAGCCCTGTAGTGTAGCAGAGCTCATTTGTGGTGCCGTATTCAGCCGATCGGTGTTGGGAGTCGGACTCTGCAGCCCTCTGAGCCGTCAACAGCACTGACTGTAGTAGCTCTGATCCCTTATGACCGTATCCCTGTCTTTGGAGCGCCGGTGTGCCAGCCGCTTTCCCCCAGCCCCCAGGAAATGGGCACCAGCTCAGCTGATAGTCCAGGGCAGGAGTACATGAGTGAAGAATAGGGATGTTTGACTAGAGAGCTCCCCCTGGTGACATCTGTGTGTAATAGACAAAAACCTGCCTAAGCTTAAATGTATTTAATGCGGTGATATGAAAGTGAGAAGCGTTTCGCGGAGGCCTGGCACTTTGTTCTGGGCGTTCACCAGCCCGTGCCCCAAGCCGTCTGGCAGAAGCTCCCTCTGACCTTGTACTGGATTAGCAGTTGATGGATGGATGAATGGATGGATGGATTAAAAGTGACAAAACGGATGAATGGATGGATGGATTACAAGTGACAAAACAAAAAATGTTTGAATCCACCCAAACAATGGAAAGTTAATCACCAGGTAGCTGGTGGATGCAAGTAACTTTTTGGGTTCCGAGTTTGGGATCCGTTATCCGGGTGGGTGTGGGTCGTCTCTCAGCCGAGCCCTTGTGCCCCCCCCAGGCCTCTGCATGTGGCCGCCCGCAACGGTCTGACCGTGGTGGTGCAGGAGCTGCTGGGAAAGGGGGCCAGCGTGCTCGCGGTCGACGAGAACGGTAAGGCGAGCTGCCGCCCCGCCTTGCTCACACCTTGGCGGCTCCAACTAGCTTAAGACCTGTGTGTGTGTGTGTGTGTGTGTCCCCATAACGTGATAAATATCCATTTTTATTTAATAAAAATTGGTGACTGCTATGAAAAAACTAAAAATGCAAAAACTCTTGTAATTCATTAGGTTACTTATGGTTATGGTTAGGGCAGGGTAGGGGTTAAGGTTGTCAGTTAGCATTAGCATTTTTCCCATTGAAATGAATGAGCGGACCCCATAAGGATATGTTTACCCTACATGTATGTATGTGTGTATGTGTGTGTGTGTGTGTGTGTGTGCGTGTACAGTTCTTGTCCTGCTGGTTAGGGGGGGCAGCACTATTTAGCCAATCTGTCACATTCATATAGATTCTTAGATGCTTGTTTACTTGTGTTTCTGTGTTGCCCTTAGGTTACACCCCTGCCTTGGCGTGTGCCCCAAACAAAGATGTGGCCGACTGCCTCGCCCTCATCCTGGCCACCATGATGCCCGTGTCTCCCAGCAGCGCCAGCATCCCCAGCCTGGGCTTCAACGCCATCAACCACTACTCGAGCCCGTCCAAGACGGTGACCTTCGACACTCTGCCCACACTGAGGACCGAGCACAGCTCCTACTGCAATTTCAACAACGTGGCCCGCGAGGACGGCTTCTACGCCCCGGACGACGAGCTCAACGACTCCGACTCGGAGACCTACTGAGGGCCCCATGTGTACCCGCTTCCCCGGCCCGACCCCGTCCCCATCTTAATCACTAGGGCCCGCCTGGTGGAAACCTACCCCCCAGCCAGGTGCCCCGAAGACTCAGGAGCCTTAAATTGTTGGGGAGGGCGGGAGACTGCCACACGCTGGCCCACACCGTTTCTCACCTACCTGTGCTTCTTTCCATGTCCTCATCAGCGGTGCCAGAAACCTTTCTTGCTTTTCTCGTAACTGTGTTCTTCTGTTTTCCAAACGAAAGGAAAGTTTTAAACATGAATTAAAAAGAAAAAAAAATGAAAAAATACTGAGAACTCCTTTGAGCCAAGCTGTGGGCGAAACTCGAGCGACAAGCCAGCGTGCGGCGATGCGAGCTCCCAGAGGGACCAAGTGAAGAGGAGGGGTTTGTAAGAAGAGGAGGAAAAGGGGAAATGAGGGAGCGAGGGATCGTGTCGGCCGTGGTTAATTTATTGTGTCGAGAGTTCTGATTTCTGCGATGTCTCTGTACGCGCGGATTTCAAGATGCGCCCCCTCGCCTCAATAATCAAATACTGGGGGAGAAAAAAAAATATTTTTTGGGACGAAATTTTAATACGATGGCCTTTTCTCACGCATTTCTTACGTGTGATTATTTTTCCGAGACCAGCGATGCGTGGTGCAGACAGGGTTTTTACACTAAAGCTGCAGTCTCCGTGCGCTTGCAACCACGTCTGACCCCTCCCCCCCCTTCCCCTCCCCTCCCCTCCCCCCCACCCCGGTCCAGGCCGCCGGGACGGTTTACCTTGCGGGCCAGCGGGGAGCGTAGTGGGAGACGGACATCGAACCGTGAGCATAAGCTGTCCCTTCCAGCGCTTCTGTTACTTTCTGAATAAAATCATTGTTCTTCTCCTTTTTTCCGTGGCGATATCAGCTCTGTTCACCTCTCTCCTCTGTGCCTTCTGAAGCTGAATGGGGGCTTCCAGCCTCTGCCTCCGCTGCGGAGTGCAATTTCAGCCCTCAGAGTTGTTATACAATAATAATTTAAACGAAGTAAAGCACCTATATTTTCTGTCCCGGCGTGCGTGGGGCATGCGCGCAGCGTAGGAGCGCGCCGCCCGGTTCAACAGAGGCTCGATTAGGTCCAATTTGGCCATAGCTTAACGAAAGGGGACCTCGACACTAAAACCGTTCTGAAGGATGGCATCAAACAAGAGGCCAGTAGCACAAAGCAGGCTGAGACTTCAGCCCAAGGAGAAGAAGTCAGGGGCAGCTTAGCCTTAGCTTAGCTCTTATAATCCCGTTTTGTTTTTTGTTTTTTTTTTTCCCCCTCCGTCAGTGAAGCCATTTTGTTTGTGTGTGTGTTAATTAAAACCTTATTTTGAAAATCTATTTTAAACTGGATTTTGTGTACAATGCTGATTTTATGCCGTTGGAATGGGATAGTGTCTCTTTCCGGGAGGACAGAGCTGGCTTGTACATAGTAACAGTGACTGCCCGGACACTTATACCTGCGTTCTTTCAGTACGTCTGGGATTCCTGTATATTTTATGGATAATAAAATCCAGGAGTGGGTTATGTAATTTAATATCTGGTTTGTTTTGTGGTTATTTCTCCGCAAGGAAAGATCTGTTCAGGGAGGTGACATTGTGGAAAAGGTAATTGGACTGTGCTAATTTCAGACTGTTACATAGTGAATGTGTGTTTAATTTTGTTATTTTTAATGTGCATTACAGGACGTGCACCTTGAGTCTGTTACACGGGCAGCAGTCGCAGGGACATGTAGCCCAAACAGATAACATGCCCGCCCAGCAGAGGCTGGCCAAATTGAACAGTCACCAGTGATTTAATAATTGCTAACCCCCTTCCCCCCCCCCCCCCATCATTCAAACATGGTTGCCCACCCAGCATACCCAAATGCCCACCAGGCTGGCATCCTGGTAATGCCACTAAGTCGTGTGCACGTTAGGCCTCCCCATCTCGGTGGTAGACTCTGCCATACAGGCACGTTAGGCCTCCCCATCCTTGTGGTAGACTCTGCCATACAGGCAGGCCGTCACCAGGCCGCTGGCCATCCCGGCCTTGCTCATGAAGAACCCAGCCCCCTCCGGGCCGTGCCGGTCTGGTGTCTCCAGCTGCATGCCACTGCCCAGCACGCTGGGGAACACGTATCTGGTGGTGAAGTTGCCCCAGAGACGGAAGTCCATACGTGTATTGGCGCGGTCGATCTCGCCCCCACAGCTGGTGAAGGTGGGGCCCGGGCACCTAACCAGCGCACACACCTCCAGGGCATAGGTGCCATGAATGACGTGCAAGCCTCTGAATGCGCCCAGGGCGTAGAGCTCTCCGGGTGCAGCTGACCTCCCAAACAGTAGGTGGCAGCAGAGCAGCCCGTCACACACAGTCAGGTTCCCCTCTGAACCTTCTAAGGGTACCAGAGTGAAGTTGTCATACATCATAACTGAGTGGAAAGTGCTGCTGCTGTTGCCAGATGTAACGGGGAAAGCGTCCTGCTCACACGCCTGGGTTCCCTCGCAGAACTGGGGTTCTAAGGGTTCCCTGGGCCATCCCTGGCTGCTTCTGCTGCTCTCGGTGTCCAGAACGGGAATGGAGGCCAGCAACAGCTGACCCTCTGCGTTCTCGGTGTTGTGCTGGTATACCATGTGCCAGGGGGTGAAAATCCCGCTCCCCGTCATGCCCAGAGCCCCCGCCCGCACGTTGGCCGCCAGCAGGGTCACTCCAGCGGCAGAGGAGAAGGCGCGTTGGAACTGCACGGCGGCCAGCAGGGGGAGCTGGTTCATCCAGGCGGTGGGGTACACTAACTGCCGCACCCCCCACTTCTCAACGAGGGACACGGCAGGTTCGTAGAATAAGATGTCGAAGCAGGTGAGGACGCCGAACTTGCCGGCGAAGGGGGTGTCGAACGTGACGTGCTCGCAGCGGGGGGGCTCGTCGAACGCGGCCTCGAAGTACAGGTTCTGTTTGTGGTACCTGGCCACGATGGTGCCGTTGGCGCTGAAGACGACGTCGGTGTTGAACTGGTACCGGCCATCGGGGGGGCAGCGGGGATCGAGCCAGGGGTCACAGTCCTGACGGCCTGCCACGTTGGCCACGAGGTAGAGCGCGTTCTCCTGCGCCATGCAGCTGAGACGACGCAAAACCTGCGACGAGGAGCGTGACGAGGTGCGGCTTGCTGAGCGTGTTCATGGCCAAGTTCAGTACGGTGAGGAAGATCAAAAGAATGCTAAAGGTTTTATCATGTCATGTTTCCCTGCACTGATTTCAACAGTAAAAATGGCCGCTACAGCCGTCCTTTAGCCAGCTTTAAGCTTCTTCATGAAGCCTCTCTGAAATGGATGCTTTATCGGATGAATATCGAGCAGGATCAGGATGGTCAGCCTGAGCTTCACGGGCTTTTCAAAGCCGCGTTCCTGCTTGCTGAGCACTTTCTGCCTCTCGGGACGTAACGGCTGCCTACAGCTAATTCTCTCAGTTAATTACTGGGGGTAAAAGCACCGACGGTGCTTAGTGGTTATTTGACATGGAGGTGAAAGTGGGGGGTGGGGGGGCTTTTTAATTAAGGAGATGGAAGCGGAGCGCGGCTACCTCTGTGTTGGGGAAGCGGTCTGGCTCGGAACAGGGGCTCCAGCAGACTGCGGAAGGATCCGGCACCGTCTCCAGGTACCCGGAGATGGACTCTCTGGTGTAGTTGAACCCATGGATGGCGTCCTCTGGAAAGACGATGATCTGAGCTCCCTAGGAGGGGAAGAGCGAGGTCACCACATACTTCGAGCCGCTACCGCGACATTTCTTCGAGCCCTGAGGCTGGGCTTGCTTTCAGCTTCTGCAGCTTGGAAGCAACCTGATACAGTGCCTGGTTATAGGTTCAAATCCTACTGCCAGCAGAGTAACCATTTTGCCGTTGCATCCTTGAACAGAACCATTAACCCAAACTGCTACAGGGACCCCCCCGGCTGACCACAACCTTTTCCTCAATTGTATAACAATTTGAACAAAAGCGTCTAAATGTGTAAATGTAAATATTAACCTTGGGAATAACACAAGCACACTTGAAATTCACAATGCAAAGTACTTTATTCATAGCCTCATGCTATACAAAGGAATAAAATGTTACTACAAATCTCAGAAATATATTTATCTTGGGAATATACTGGCAATAAATAGTTCTGTCTATAGTCAACACCCCAGGCAGGACCCCCAATGTTTTTTTCTCGGACGTGACCGAGATGTCGGACCTGTCGGGCGGCTGCGGCGGCCTGCTTCTCCAGCATGTCCAGGTTCTGTCGCATGTGCTCCAGGGCCGCACGGCGTCCTAGGGGTTCCCGGGGTCGCGGGTTCAGCACCACGCTGTGCTCGTACACCGCCGCGACATAGGTGCGCTCTGCCGCCTGCGCCAGCGCCGCTTGGCAGAGCCAGAGCACGGCGCAGCACAAGCCCAGGAGGTGGCGCTGCATCAGGCGCACAACAACAAGATGCAATTTTTTAATGAAACGTAACCAGTTCGCCTAGTAAATGCAGCTAAATCAAATAATCACTGAGTCAGACGAGCATCGCGGTTTGTTTTCCTGTATTACTGGATTACAAAGATTAGCCGTTTCGCTTCTCTCATTGGGTAAACTTCGAGCGTATCCAGACTATCCCCACCACTGATTGGTTAGTTCTTTTTGGGCGTGTCGCCATGTGAACTATGGACCTTGTTTTTCCAACCTTATTAAAGATATAAGACCAATGATGGGCTGAACTGGGATAAAGATGAATTTATAAAAGTATTTTAGCGCAATAGTCATTTATTCGTTTGTGACGGCGTGCAAGATACTTTTATTTAATGTAAATGCGTCAGATGTCAATGCTTGTTCTTTAAATTTACGATACGTTTTTTAGTAGGGATTTCACCAGGCCTTATAATAATAATTCAAGGAAACAGTACAGCTGCAAATTAAGTAAAGAAAATGTGACCCAGCGATTATCCTATTCCACGGACCCATCTTAAAAGACACTTATGCATAAATGTATCGGAGCAATGAAAGGAAGTGAACAAATAGTACACCATGTTCTCAGAAACATGAAATGCTCAAATAAACCAATAGTTCCTCTCGATTATTAGACTGTTTTCAAATATAAGTGTTACACTGTAATTACTAAATTACTAAGTTTGCTACATTTCGGCGCTGTCTCCAGAACGCACGTTCCGTCGCGTTTTTGCTGTATTTCAGACATAATCAAACGAACACAGACAACGAGGAAAGAGCAGACGTGAAGAACCATCAAAATGATCTACTCATATTTTACTGCAGAGGGCAGTATTTCATTATATATTATATATGTCATCGTACTTTAGTACGTTTTAGTGCTTCCGTCCCCCCTATTTCAAATATAGTAATTAAATAGAAATGTGTACAGATGGCATGGTGGCCTGGTGATTAGCAGCATTGCGTCACACTTTCAGGGCTGGAGATCTGAATCCCATGGTGGTTGCATGTTCTCCCTGTGTTGTGTGGGTTCCCTCCCAGTATAAAGTAGGGGTAGCTAATCTTATCGGTGTGTGTGTGCGGGTTTTTGCTGCAACTCCCTAATTAGATCCTCTACTGAATGGCTGAAGAGTCACACCTGGATTTGAACAGCTGACCTACAGGTTATCCCAAAAATCCCGCATACACACCGGCCCTTTGCGGATGAGATCGGCCACCCCTGGTATAAGGCAATGTTTCCCAATCCGGTCCTCTGCGTCCCACGAACGACCCATGTTTTTGCTCTCTCTCTGAGGTCCCTCCCAGACAGTCCACAGCTCCCAGGAGGGAGCAAAAACATAGACTGTCTGTGGGTCCTCGAGGGCTGGATTGGGAAACGTCGGTCTAAGGCTTACTGGACTTCCTTTATTGCCCATAATGTATGATGGTGTGATTGTGTCCCGCAGTGGATGGATGTCCTGGGAGACCCCAGCTGGAAATGGTCACTCAGCAGCAACTGCAATGAGAGCATGAGTCACCCAGGTTTCACCAGCGTTCTGAGCCTCAGTCGGGGAGGCCGATTTGAGCCTCTGATGCTGGAAGACCTGCTGAATGCCGTAGCCCCTAAGTGGATGATGGCCCCGTCTGTGCCCAGCGCGCCCCCTGCAGGAAGGGTCGCTCTGCTGTGCCTCGCACCACCTGAGAAGATTCAGGCCTCATTTGGCAAAGCATGAGCTGGGGGCGTTGGGGTTGGGGGGGGGGGGGTGCTGCACCCCTGCAGGCAGCCAATGTCTGTGTCTTTTCTGGAAAACCTGCCACAGCCTTTGTTGAAGCTGGATGGAGATGATCGGGTATTTCTTGCAGTATAAAACGGGCATCACTTATTTGATTACATCATTCAGCACAAACCTTGTTCATATCTATCTACCTGTCTGTCTGTCTGTCTGTCTGTCGATCTGTCGATCTATCTATAATTCAGCAGTGAATATATTGGATTAGAATGATTCATTTTATTTGTTATGTAAATGAATGGGAGCAAACGAGTGACCTCAGAAGCGGCACCGAGAACAGCCGCCACACACACGCCGCGACGGGAAGAGGGAAAGAGAGCAGCTGAAAGCTGGGCTGCTGTCTGGGTCGTGGAGGGGGGGGGAGGATCCCCCTGCCTGGGGGCGGCATTCCTCTTTCCTAAAGGCACAGGGACCCTGAAAGGGAGGGAGAGAGTGAGAGAGGAGAGTGAGCGAGGCGGCGATCCGTGAAGGAGAATCAGAAGCTGACACGGTGAGTGCGGAGAAGGACCCCGAGCGGCATGGCGGCCGTCACGCTCGCCGTCTACCTGCAGATCCTCTTCTGCCAGGTCCTGCTGCAGTCGTCCGTCACAGAGAACATCCTTCACCTTCCGGCAGGTAGGTGGGCCGCCGCGTGGGGGGGGGCTCGCCACACACGCCTGTTCCAGGACACGCGTGCGTGAGGGCGGGCCTGCGTGAGCGTGTGCATGCCTCCGTGTGCGTGACCACATCGCAGAGAAGCGTGACTTCATGCATCTCCCATTGGGGGGGGGGGGGGGGGGGGGGGCCCCCCCGCTGGGCAGCGGAGGGGCGTCTTGGTGCCTGTTTGTCTTTT
>JAABNY020000046.1:2711512-2725553 GCA_015164015.2 Brevimyrus niger | reverse complement strand
CGAGGTCAGATGTGAACCGTCAAACCCAAGCGGCCCGGTAATAACTGGTTTGCGACCCGGAGAGCAGAAAGCGCACAAGAACCGTGGCACACAAAAGCAGGCGTGGCCAATGATGTGGCATTTCGTTTATTTTAGCTCCTCCCACTTTTACTGATGCATCCCCGTTAAAAACAATCCACACGTAACTCTAATAACGAAGCGTTGGTCGGCAGCATCTACTCTCCTCTGCGCCTCATCTATCTGCATGTCTCAAGCTTCTAAAGATTCAAAACAACGTTAATAACTTAGTACAAAAAAAAAACTGAGGCATAATATGACGGCTGACGTAGGCCGGTAACAGAGCCGCGTGCTCCTGCTGTGCTCCCCTGCAGGGGTGTAGCTGGCGATGCTCTTTTTGCAAACCTCCAACACAATCGACACCTTCACAGGGGTTAAAGGTCATCGGGGGCCCAAGGAGGACAGTCTCAGCACCCCAAGACATGGGGTGCGCAGGGATGATTGAGCAAAGGCGCAAACCAGGCCTGGTATGATCGTCAAGCAACGCAGTGTCCGCCGTATGAGGCTACGCGTCGGCGTGGGAGAAAAGGCGGCGCATCGGCTCGGAGACGCCGGAGATTCTCGGCGGGAGTCAGTCGCACGCTGCTGCCACTCCAGGGCTCCGAGTCCCTAAGGGAGGTGGGAAGGTTCGCGACCGTCTCATAGGAGCTGCTGCATTAGGACCCAGCAGGCCGACTTCATCGCATGTGCGTCCGTAGAGGAGCAGGTCTGCTGCTCTCTGTAGCAAACACAGGCACAAAAAATCACATTAATATCGTCTTAACTGGGGCTCAGAACTATTTACTTACATTTATTTAGCAGACGTTTTTATCCAATGCGTCAAACTTTTTTTTTTTTTTTTTTTTTTTTAGAAAGCAAGGTCAGACAGTCCCTGGAACAACTGAGGGTTAAGGATCCTGCTCACTATGGGATTTGAACCCGCAACATTCCAATCAGTCCCACTAACCCACAGACTGTTCTCCAATAGAACACCAGTACCACCAGTAATCGTTAAAAATGTTTAAAGACCACTAAAACAGACAAAAAATGGTGATAAACAAAATGTGAACAGAATCTTTTGGGCCCTACCTCTCGCCTCTCTGCTGGGGTATATTCGAGGAAATGGTTTAAATTCATCCGGGGGGGGGAAATCATCAATCGGATGAAACTGAAACTTTGACTCAAAGTCATCTGAAAAAGAGAACCAATAAACAAAAAAAGGCTGAATGATTCAGTCCATCTCCAGATCACTGGGTGACATTACTGACCTTTCAGAGGATTTCCAGCAGAGAAACCGAACACGCACAGAGAACTGTGAGTCTATCGACAGCGTTTGTCAGTTTTGTATCATGTTACATCATAATGACATCAAAAGCCAAAAATGAGGTCACCAGTGGCGGCCAGTGTTTACCCAGACTGTGCAGGTGACCGTTTCTCATGACCGAAGGTGGAAGCGGCGGTGGGGGCGGGGGAGGGTTCTGAGGCGTACTCCGGCTGGACAGCTCTGTAGCGGGGGATCGAGCGGGCGGAGCAGGGGGCGGAGCAAACCTTCCTGCACCTGTTCAGAGAGAAGATCCAGGTTCTTCTGCTCCATCTCCTTATAGAGAGACAAACCCCGAACATTGCGGAGACCTACCTGTAGGTCTGGGAACTGCAGGGGGTCGCCGGCTTGGGGCTGTAGTGGGGTATGAGGGAGTCTGGGGGGGGACTCCAGCTCTGAAAGCGGGTGATGGGACAGGGGGTACCTTAGGCAGGGGGGGCTGCAATGGCGGAGGGGGTGGGGGTGGAACTGAAGGATAGCTCGACGTATTGGAATTGTGGAGGGGGGGAGGCGGTGGTGGTGGGTTGTCCCGAAAATGACCAAACTGCATGGGGGGTGGAGGAGGAGGAAGGGGGGCAGCAGGGTAAGAGAAGCTGGCAGAGCGTTCAGGGATGCTGGATGGAGGGAAGGCTGGGGGAGGCGGAGGAGGAGGCGGAACAGTCGGCTGGGGGAGCGAATGGGGCTGAACCGGCAGCCAGGTGGGCTTGGTGGTTTGTGGAGGAGGAGCAGGGGGCGGGCACTGGGGTGCAGGCGGTGCTTTGATTGGTCGCTCATGAGGGGGCGGCGAGGGTTTGCTAGAGGCGGGCGTGGGGACCGGCGGATACACGGCGGAGCGCATGGGGCTCCCTCGGTCCGGGAGTTTCGGGGGGGGAGCCACGTCGGGGGCCTCGAGGAGACAGCTCTCAGTCGACGGGGGGCTCCAAACCGGCTGTCTCAACCCCGAGCCGCCGGACCGCGGCGCTGAAATATAACAGAACATGTCGGGTGGCGCCAAAGAGCAGAGACTGGCTGAGTGAGATCATAACAAAAGAGCCTTGAGTTTCCCCAAACATAAGGGTCAGACTGGGGGGGCGGGGAGGGCAGAGCATGAGAAAAGGAATTAATGTGCTTACCAGTCGTGTCCCTGTGACCTGTCGGCCTTAGTACAGGAAAGCCTTCAGCAAAAAGACCTGCCAGGGGGGGTCCGGAGGGCACAGACCCCCCCAAAGCTCCAGACCCACCCAGGCTGCCGCTGTTTACGGCAGAATCTGGACGGCTGCCTTTGGGTTCTGAAGGAAAAGAAGAAAAAAAAAAAAACACACATTCCCCACACTATGACACAAGTGAATACTGCCTATTCACTATATCATTGGTAAATAAGCAGAACATCCAACTGCTCCCCGCCCTTCTGAAGCCCTAAGTGAGCTGCTTTTACCCCCCGGCTGTGTGGGAAACAGCTACACTCAGATTTGAGGCTCGTAATGCTGCCAACATCCTTATCGGTTTCCGTGAAATTCCTTCCCGACGTGCGTAAGAGCGAAGCGATTTAGCGGCTCCTGCTCCGAGATCACTGACCTTGAGGGACCTTGAGCACGAGCGCGACGCAGTGAGGGAAAGGCACTGCAGTGAGGGAAAGGCTTTATCTCATCAGCCCCACGAAGAGACCCGGCAGACAAATGCTCAGCCAACGGCGATGCCCCAAGGAGGACCAGCGGCACAGTCTTGCTTCGACGCTAAATAACTTCCTGGGAGATCATTAGAACGTCAGTCTGACATAAGCTGGGCACAGATATGGGGCAGACAGTGAGTTTGACTTTCTAAACGAAGGCAGTGCTGGCGGAAGGGGAGAGAGAGCTTTGGGGGAGCTAGGTCCTCTGCAAAGCGTGAAAATATACGAAGAAATTAGCGTGACGATTTTTCATGCGGAGGTCACTCAAATCACAAGAGATATTCAACACTTTATTATAAAAGAGCCTTTGTGTTAATGATTTCGCCCAGCCGTTGGCCAATGTATGTGTTCTGAGCATGTATAAAGTAAGCTAGGCTAGGCTATGATGTTTGTTAGGCTGGGTGTGCTGTATTAAAATGCATTTTCGCCTTACGATATTTTCATCTTATGAATGGCTTATCGGAGCGTAACCCGGGGAGAGTCTGTACAAAACCTAACCCAGGATTTCTCAACTGGTGGCTCGTGGGACCATTTCCAGTGGGCTGTGGAGGGTCTGATATTTCACTTTTACTGTTGCAACCCCCTCCCCCACCAGTTTGGGTCATGACTTAATAATCAAAGCAAAACGAGGGTCCTGAGGCCTGAGCCCTAATCCTTTTCACAGAAGATTTGGTCAAAATAGCTCTTTTCTTAATGTAAAGCTTGACGAATCTGGGTCAGGCCACAGGCCACACAGACCACACAGACCACCAGCAGGAAACGGCAAAGGCTGAGGAAATGGAACCTCATGGAGCCTCATATCAGAGCAAGACAGATCCCAACCGAAGCCAAGGACGTGATTTCCCGGGGCTGAGGGACCCCCCAGGCCGGCTCACGTTGCTGTTGCCCTTGGCAGCCTAGTGTGTGTCAAAGGCAACTCGAATAAGCAGGAAGAGGGGGTCAAAGGTCACCGTGCATATGTATATGAGCGCGTCGATGGCCGACGTACTCAAGTATGTAGCCGTGTGTGTCAGACGGTCACAAAGAAAGCCGTGTAAATGCACATGTGCATTGGAGTAAAGATGTACTGACTGTCGATCACCGGCGCACTGCGGTCGTTGACCGCCGCCACTTTCTTGAGTTTGGTTCCTTTCTGGATGTCAGCCAGGAGAGCGCTGCGGCCTCCCGGCGCTGGCCGCTGGCTCCTCGAGGGATCTGACCATCCCTGTCAGACAGAGAGACCGAGAAGGACCGCTCACCCTGTGAAGAAGCTAAAATAGCAGGAAGTGCCCGTATAATAGCCAATTAGCATGCTAGCGTTGCCTTAGCATTATTTGTGGTTAGATACAGGAGCGCAATCATCTTTCAGGAATAAAAATGAAAGAAAGCAAAATCCCATCTAAGTTCAATGCTGGACCCTCATAACTGTCATTGATTACTAGAACTATTACTATACCTTTACAACTACTTTACTGTCAGTGCTAAACAGGGTTAGGGTCAGGGTTAGGACTGAGAGGGAATGCATGAAAATGGGAGATAAAAGGCTGAACCATTCATCCATCCATCCATTCATTCCTTTTCTATACCCTCTTCTCCCATTCAGGGTCGCAGGGGGCTGCAGCCAATTGCAGGGGCTATGGGCACAAAGCAGGGAACAAGCCAGGATTGCGCGCCAACCCAACACAAGGCACAGAAGGCAGCACCATGGCCAGTAAAATAAATGGCTCTGAAGTTATTTTATAGTCCGATTCGAGAGGTCAAATCCACACACGCACAGTAAAGGGTCTTATTGACGCTTTCACTCCCCAAGAATTAAACATGACAAACAGTTCCACAAGGCAGCAGGATTCTCACAAGCTCACTTTCACAAAATCTTAAATCGCTTCTGCCCCTTTTTTCCAGGCCACAAACTTAAAAACAAAAGGTCGGTGTCTTACTTAAACATTTACTTCATGATAATGTGGCAGTGATGCACTAACAGTTCAAGAATTGAGTTTTATGACTTTCCAGCCTCCCCAGGTACCAATAGGTACCAACGATATTATCAGACCCTGAATGGTCACTCTGACAGACCAACACGCAGAAGCTCCGGATCTTTCATCCTGGTATCATGTCGCCACGGTGACCTCTCTTTATGCCTAATTAATTCCTCCAGGTCCCTATTACAGGTGAATGGGCATAATAATCCTTTCCATTACAAAATGCAGGTGAGGTATTCCCCGAATAACTCAGGGCAGAAAACGGGGTAAACTCACATCTGCTAAAGAATACAGGCAGAGAAGCCCAGCTCCTGTGCAAATGATGTCGCCATTTGGCTTTGAATTTTTTTTTCCACAAACTCCTTGACTGTGTATGTTCCTGTGTGTGTGTAACTCGACCCCTGTTTAATAATGCAAAGATCACATGAGCTGGCCGCCCGATCGTCCTGCAGTGGGGAAGACGAGGGCAAGACGGGCGAAGAACGTCAGGCAAACAGAAACCCCCACTAGCACGAGGCAGCTACCAAACAAGGCGGACCGAACCAAGTGACGCCGCTTTCAGGGGGCCCCAGCCACGGCTTTGGTTACAGTCGGGTCATGGGAGACGCCCATTAGAGGGGAACTAGCAGCAAGATGTCGGTATAAGTCTCTGAACCACCCTTCCATGACGCCACTCGGACCGGACTGATGGATATCCACCTGAGGCGTTAAGGACGACGGTGGTGGTTGGGCAGGGTGGAGAGGAGGTGGTGGTGGAGGTGCGGGGGGCGGCGGGGGAGGTGGAGGGGGAACAGGCATTGCCAAGCTCTCAGCGCCGGGAGGGACTCAGCGTCGCTTCTGTAAAAGGGAAGGAAAGACACAGACAGTCAGTCGCACCTGAATCAAATAAAGGGTAAATCAGCGATTGTGACACATCTCCTGTCCAACAGGGAACATGCCAATGTCTATGTGCATAGACCCGGCCCTAGACCCACCCACCGCGACAATGACAGGCAAGTCCAGCCTGCCCTCTGCCGAAATTCCCATTGCACAAAAAATCTGCAACACGCATGAACTGTTTCTTGTCTTAAGTTGCAAAAACAAAGAGGCGCAATCAATACTAGGACGTGTTCCAAAGCTGGTCTCCAATTTAAATTATTCCTTTTCATTTACCAAAAAAAAAAAATACATTATCCACACTAACTGAAGGGAGGGGTGTGTATTTCAGCCTTTCTAAACAAGAATGCTCCCTCCTCTTTGCGGAAGTGAAGCCCTTCTCCCACAATGCCTCCTTGGGGAGATCAGGACCTAACAATGGATAGTGTTGTCTGGGAAGGGTGGTCCGGCCTCGCCTCTGCCAAGTCAGACGCCTTGTACATCATTATGCAAAGCTGATAGGAGCATAACACAGCCGTCACGTTGACTGACATATACCGTTCAAAGGTCCATCAATAGTATCGTTGAACTGTTACCGTTCTTTCATCGCTGTGTCGGCAAGGGGGCTCAGCACACGTCTGACGGACCCAAAACACCTCCTGTAAAGTTTTGTTTTAGGAGTAACACCCAGCGGAGAAGACAGCTGCACGGAGCAACTGCCCGACAGACTTCCCCATCTGGTTCTGATCCGGAGGGGGTCTTTTTGTGAACAACAGAGAATAGCCGTGCTTATTTAAAAAAATTCCCGTCCCGATTTAAAGAAGTTACATGCCGAAAACTGCGACCGCTACGGAGTGTTTGTAACGGGATACCTAAGCGAGCAAGCAGTCAGCAGGTTAAAACGAGCGTTAAAACCTAAAAGAACATTAAAACCATACACAAAGTATTTAAAAATATTCGCAATACGGTATTTAGGGAAAACAAAAGGTTCGTCGAGTAGATTCAATTTTCTCTCTCATAATAAGACCTTACTATAGCACCCGCAACGCGCACAACTACATTAACGTAAAATCCAGTTTATACCTGCATTCTTCCTGATGTTTATCTTTATTCGTATAGTAAGTACGCTGCGCTAAGATTTTACCTACGGCGACAAATGTGTGCCTGATGTCTTTGTCGCAGGAACATGTTTTGGAGAACATGTAAATTTTTTCTTCATAAAATTTACTTTTACTTTTTAAATAGAAATGTCAGCTTACCTTAACTTTTGCGCCACTCAGATCGTTTTATCTGCTTCCAGTATTAATGCACGGAGCCCCCGCTGCACAGCGTCGCCCTGAAATATACGGTTACCGGCACAGAGGAGAAGTTATAATTAGTTTTAAGATGACGCCGCCAAACGCTAAAAGCTTTTAAAAGGGCAACGGGAAAATCACCCGTATACTTACGTACGCGACCGTGTCCAAATACTCCTTCACTATCCGGTAAAGTGCACAAAACATGTACGTCTTTTCAACTACACTTAAATTGGACGAGATTAAGACCTGTGTGGTTGTCAGGGGCGTCCGCGTCTTTGCAAACGTGCGTCGCAGCTTTCTGCCGTCGCCGCTGCAGGACAATGCCGCCCTCGCGCAGCAGAGGGGCAGCTGCGCTCCCCGTCCTGCAAACGAGGCCACACCTGCCGCCCCAGCACAGCAACACTGACCAATCAATCAGTGCCAGTCCGCATACATGCTCTTGTCATAAATTACGAAATGTATATTTTTCTCTCTTTTCTCAAGATAAAAACACTTTGTGATTTTGCGCATTGAGTGGGACCCAAAGGGCAGTGGGAACTTGCGACAAACTGTTTTGATAACTATATCGTTACGGAAAATTATATATAAAATAAAACTAAAAACAGACAATATAACTATTATAATGACTGATATGGAATGTTAAATAAAAAGACAGTCAAACATTGGTCTATACGTCGGCTTGAGGTCCTCATACAAATGTTAAAGAAATTTAAAGTCCACGGGAATGTAATGAGGCCAATCAACTGAGTAGGAAGCTTTATAATGACAAAACTAAAAACTGAAATTTAATATTGGAATACCACGTTCAACAGCAACAGCGTACAGCCCAAAGCTTTTTGTGTGGGAGTTTTGCCCGCCTGGTGGCGGAAAGGAGGAACTGCACGTTAAAATGTGTAACGCAAATTCTCTGGAGACGATCGGGCGTTTCACACATCCTGGTGAAGCTCTAATTTCGGTCTGCTTGGAGAGAGGTACTGGAGACGCTAATTAAAGACTCTGTTTCTCCGAAAGTGGCAAGTGGGTCACTCTCGGAGGGAGCGCTTAGCGTCATTTTTAAGCACGCTTCCAATATCCCAGGCTACTGCCACATGTGACATTCTTCTTTCGCATCGTGCAAATTGATTCCGCTTCAGTTGTTGACAATTTAACGCATCAAAATAAAGGACTGTCAGTTACCCCACATCAGCGCATTACAGGAGCTAGCGTGTAGTTTAGTTGCAGACTAGCAACTGAATTATTGTTGGTAAAAGCACCAGAGGGATGTTCCATGAAGCAGGATTTCTTGATTATCTTGGTTAGCTTAAGCTAGAAATCATGATTATCCAATAAGAGTTTAGGTAAGGAGCATTAATACTGGAAAATCATGATTTCTATCCTAAGTTAACTCAGCTTCCTGAGAAATCTTGCTTTGTGGAACACCCCCTAGAAGGCCCATCATAGGCCAATTAGGTGCTCGAGTGAGGTAAGCTGTATTAGTAGGTAGGCCTACTTAACTAGAATTGCTCCAGTGATTTTAACATGTACGATAAGGTACGTAGGCCTACTGCGAATAAGGCCAAACAGCTATCCATAGGGAAATAAATTTAAAAGTAGTGAGTTTGAAATTGAGTGCGAACCAGTGAACTACACAACACCAGGTTGACCAGGGAGAGCAGAAACGTGCAGTAGACTTAGGTCCGGTGACAGTGATTAGATATGTTGACTTGAACTTGAAACCCTGCAAAAACCGTAGAAAGATTATCTGTTGGGATGCAACCAGAATGGGACAATAATCGCAAAAAAAATATATCGTAGAGATAAAATGGCAATCTATATATTAACACTGCTGAGTTTGCTTCGTGTTCATTATGCCTTCAATACATACAGCGCCAAAGCTCTCCCCGCTTTATTGTAGCAAACACCTTGAACTTTGGTTTTATAGACGCGTGATGCAAGAGCAAATGCTCATGTCTTACTGTAAACAGGACATCTGGGCAACATTAACGCTCTTCGGCCTTTCGGAAATAAATAATGTCTCCCGTGGGAATTGTGATAATCAGTTGTTTTGGAGCATGGCGCTGTGTGAGGGTTACCCTCGCGGGTTCACGCGCAAACAAGAATAGGAAGCGTTCGAAGAAGAAACACCGAGAACGAAGTGCATTTTGTTGTCTCTCTCTTGCAATATAAACCACACCGTCCACACACGTGGCAAAACGACAAGATAAGACTAATGCCTGTAGGTGACAATCGGTTTATGAAGAGATTTGAACACAGTCCAAAGTAACCCTGCGGTTTTAGAGCATATTTGCAGGAACTGGTCACCAGGTTTGCCCTAGAATGTGCTAATGAAGCGATTTAGTAAGAGCATGTTTAAATAGCTTCCCTTAAATATGCTAAAAATGTAATTCTACAGTCCTGCAAAGCAGTATGTGGTCCTCAAAGACATCTGTTCTTTTTAAATATCGGGGGGGGGGGGGAAACAAGCACGGCTATTAAAAGCTTATAGGGTCTGTGTTTTAACATAAAACAGTTTTATTAGTGGCAGGATGTCATTTGTATATCGCAAGCACAAGGAAAACGGGCAAAAGCAGTAACTTGGATTTATTCGCGACAATGGTTTAGGAATAACAAAAAAAATTAAAAATCCAGTGAATTGGCTTAATGAGGTTGCTCTGAAACCAGTCATAGTCCCATCCACGAACTGGTAACTGCGATAACAGCACATTTTAAAACCATAGCTTAATAATTAAAATAATACATCAATTGTCATGGAATATGTACATGAATATATGCAAGCAGATTATATCCAGAAGTGTATTTCTTAGAAATGTCCATTTAGCACACAGTAATCACGTTAGAATGGTAAATATTCTTAGACACATACATCAGATCAACGGGAATATTAAATATTTTGAGATGTGAGCAGTCCTGGTCCATACAACAGTGGTTACGATTCTATTTACACGAGCAATCGGCACCTGCTGCAGACGGAAGTTGCTGTACGCTCTTCCGGTTCATTATTAATAGATAATGAACTTCTGTTGTCCCTGAAGGATTCGTTCTGTTTGAACAAATCTTTCAAGTAAACTAAGTGAACTCGGTAATGTTCCTTTGGTTGATTGATTTAATTAATGAGAATCGCTCTCTTTCGCAACCCATTGGTGTGACGATGTAAGGGCCACTGGGTAATCTAATTCAATGTTTCTCAAACCAGTTCTCGGGAACCCCCACGTTTTTTTTCTCTCTCCCAACTCCCAGGGAAGTGGAACTCACTGGAAGAAACAGGGAGTCATGAGGACTGGTTTGAGAAACACTGGTCTAACAGTGAGTATAATATATAATAAAATGCATAATACATTCATATATAAAAATATAATTTATTTAACATTAAAGTAAAATTAAATTTTATGCATCCAAATATTACTGAAGCCCCCGCCCTCCCAAGAGGGAAAAACTTGGACATGCCAACAGTGGACGAATGCAGAATCAACGAATGAATCAGTCAGTTGAACGAATCGACTCTTAAAAAGAATCACCAGGATTCATGAAACACCTCCCTTCCTACCAACTTTCCTCTAATAGCGATGGTTGGTTGGTTACTTCACTTTCTGCGCCTGCGCAGTATCACATTACCAAACCAATGGAACCCTCTGTTGTCTGTGCCCACTTAAGAATGCTCTGCGTCTGTAAATACGCACAGAATATGGAAATGCAGAGCGGTATGTTCCTTCGAGCCACTGGAAGCAGAGAGCATTTCACTGTATCTTAACAATTACAAAATAAAAAGACATATGTCCTATCAGTTTGTGGCTCAATCCTACTTCTTTTCGACTTGACGGCTATAAGTGTGCCTGGTATATCATCTTTAATTTTCCATACTCAACAGTAACGACGAGGCATGCCGTCACTCCAAGCTGCCTCGAGCTTGCATAGTGCTTTTCATCCACAATTCATTATCCTACGAATGTTTCGTTTTGTTGGGTTTTTTCATTTCCTTCAGACAAAATCAGTCCCTTGTTATCCGACATCTAGTGTTGCATAGAACAATCTAGTCACAAGGCAATATAATTATGTAAACCAATGCATTTTACAGAAAAGTGTTACGCGTATATTTTGTTTGATAATTCTGTTCTTTGATTATTCAGTATAATTCAAAAATAAATTAGAAAATATATTCTAATATATCGTTTTTTCTGCAGATGTAGCGTTTTCAACTAATCCCAACGTAAACTACTATTCCCATAAGGCTTTTCGACAAGCTTCAAGTGCGTCTCATGCAGCACGCTCACCGTAAGTTCAAACTTTGTTCATGCCTAGAAACTAATCAATCTTATAAATGCACAGTTTTAGCCGCTGCCTGCGACGCATGATTCGTGTATACTTCAGGTAGGTGCTACTTCATGCCTTCACCATGTGAGTATTGAACAGGTCGCAGTATAGGCTAGTCCCAGGAATCAGGGTACGCCTTCATTCTCTGGTGCGTTTTCATCGTAGTTAACAGGTAATGCCGCTCGCACTTTCCGTTTCTCCTTAAATCGGCCGGAGCGGGAAACTTTGAGGTTCCTCCGCGAGCTCTTTTCACTGAACTGGGACTCTTCACTCGTGTCCTCGCCGACTTGACTGGCCTGCTGCTGTGGTGTCTGGTGCACATCCTCTTGTGAACCCTTGGCCTTTGGGTCCAGATCGGACTCCTGATTCTGGAGGACTGTAGCTGCCTCTTTGGAACCAACGCTGACTTTCCGCTTGGTTGTTATGGATCTCCACCAAGGATTCTTCGATGACATGGTGTACAGTATCTCCTTTGAAAATCCGTTATATTAAACATTATTGATCATCATATAGTTATAAAGTTGAAAAAATACATACATATACTGCAGAACTTATATAAGACATAATAATGTAGTGCGTGAGATACCTGAGGGACAAAGGTCATTTTAAGATAATGAGAGCGAAATGTCCCCCGCAGGTTCCCACTGACAATATTACTCCTCTGTGTCCTACGGCGAGTTTTTTATTGTTAAGATGTGATTTGAGGCGATTGCGGAAAACGGTAATAATAATAATAATAATGATAATAATATTCATATACACTGTAACGTTTCACAGGAGATCACCATTATTTTCACATCGGGTGAACTCGCTGCACGTTACAACGTTACTACAGAGGCAACACTGCATTAATATTGTATACGCCCGTTAAATGCGCAGGCTTATCTCTAGTATGTTGCGTTCGCAAACTTTCTTTGCAACTTAAGTTCAGCATTAGTACACGCATTTGCACATTGACAAACACAGCTGAGTCATCGAATAGGTAAACTCACATTCCCTTTGGACATTTTCCCACGTGCACGTATTAGAAAAAAAAAACAGGGGGGGATACTAACTTTTCAACTTGTAGATCTGTAATGTCGGAGAGACATGTTTTAGAAGTAGCGTTAGCGAGCAAGACGCGTAGTTCATCGATCCGCCGGTCGAATAATTTTAAGCAACTGAATACGCGGTATGTTGCAGAAAATGTAGGTTACCATCCAAATATTGTTCACCTAAGGATGAAATACACCACCCGGGTGTCTATCAGACTCATACAGGGTCAGAAAAAAATACGGTGTCAAGCGTAGAAAGAAGACCAGTTTTCCGGTCTCGCCACGGCGATATGCAGTATCCCCACACCTGTCCACAGTCACTCACCTGGTCTGACCAGTCTCAAGGACGTAAATGCAGTATTATATACCAGCAGCTTGAAGACAAATGTTACACCAACACTCAGCGCTGATTTATTGATTCACTTCGATTTACTTCGAATAAAGTTTCCATCTCAGACCTGTAGCAAGGACAAAAATCATACTATATGAAAGCATATATACGTTGAATATATGAAATATGTCATTCATAAAGTTAGCTTAATCCTACCAAAACTGAGTAGATTTAAATTAAAGCTGACCGCCCAAGGCCATCATCTTTCTGAAACCCGCTTCGAAAGGCAACTAAGGGAAGAGTCAGCGCTATTTACCAGACCAGCAGCATTGTTCCTCCGAGGATCTCATTGGCTGATTGCATACCTGTACTGGCTCACGATTGGTCTGTTGCACAGGTGATCTGAACTGGGCTGGGAAAGTGAAGAGGGGGGGTTACCTGGCGATACACTGCGCACCTTTTTCCCCACAATAAAACAATGTCTAAGCTCATACTTAAACACAGTACACAAGCGCATCCCGCCTTAGCCGCGCTCGGGTAAACCTTTCAAATCGTAATAATGCTGTTCAACAAAAGCAGCTCAGTGCGTCATGCTAAGTAACCAAATAAGACTCATACTTCACCAATACAACTACATATTATGATGATGATTATTAATATGAATAATGTAATTATTGTTATTATGTTCTAATAAATCATCCATTAAACTAATAATAATAATACATCTATCTGTCTGGGAAAAGAATCATGACTGATATCATCTCATAAGATTAAAAAAAGTATAGAATACAAAATAAAATTAATTTTTGTAATCTTCGGCTTATTCAGCTCTCCGTGTATTCATTGAGTATTTTTGTGTACTACACAGCAGTCTTTCTTACCTGCGTGCCTCAGTATCGGGGCCTTATCTCTGCCCGATCTCGTGATTCACACACGAAATATTCCTTCAGCGGTTTACGTTCCAGATACTCAAGTTTGAGTTACGCCTGCATATTAACGAAGTTATCTCAGCTCGTCAGTTATTACAGTACTATTTCAGGATCCGCGTTATGTATCCTAAATGGGAGAATTGTACAGCCTCCGGAGGGACTCGTGTAAGCAAACTTAAATATTTTTTTAATAGGATTTTTTTTTTTTCCTTCACGAGGAAAGAATTGCTTTTGCACCTGCACTGTGATAGATATGAAACTCAGGGGACAGGACACCCGTAAACAGCCGGAAGCACTTTCCTGTGGGCTCTGAAGTTATCCCA
>JAABNY020000046.1:2675539-2691138 GCA_015164015.2 Brevimyrus niger | reverse complement strand
CGGCGGGCGTCTCATCCTTCCGGCGGGCGTCTCATCCTTCCGGCGGGCGTCTCATCCTTCCGGCGGGCGTCTCATCCGGCTGGCGTCCATTTCAGGAACAAGAACAGACCCTAACCCTACCTCCCGCTATAAGCATTAAAAATTTTTTTTAAAAAGGTAAAAATAGTGCTTGTCCACAGCTCTACTTTCATTTGTATTCATATATTCACAAGCCTCTGATCATTCCCGGGCTCATCTCAGACACCAGCCCTGTGCGGGGGGTGGGGGGGGCGTGCTGACCCAAAGATGCATTTAAGACCCCAAAAGATCCCTTGATCCACCAGAGGCCCATCCACCCCCTCTTCATCCTCAAAGAACCCTCCTAACCCCCACTACCTGTCACAAGGCTTCTTCTCTGATGTCATTTGGGGGGGGGCACATCGACACACTTCCCCGGGACGCGTCTGAAGTCAGGCAGCGGCCGGCTGCTCTTCATTCCCCAGAGGACTGTCTTCCTCCTCTTCCTCCTGAACCTACCACAGATGTCTTTGGCTCCCATCCCCTTCCTCCCCAGGGCTTCGCTTCATGCTAATTTTAATGCTGTGTAGCTTCACTAAAAATAACCTGAAGTGAATCAAAGAGAATGTGCTAATCCGCCGTTTCGGTTCGTCACGAGCCGTCGGATGTCTCTGCGTCAGCTGGGGGAGGGGAGCCGTGAGGGACACGGGACTCCAGGGGAGGGGTGCACAAGACTGCCGATGGCCCGGGAGCGAGGGGGCTCATGGGTGGCACATCTGCAGACCGGGGGCCCCTCTGACTCTTTGTCGCCCCCAGGAGGACTGCAACTGTAAGTACCGCAGTCTATTATTCAACAGCCAGAGATTCAGAGCCGGCGTACGGTAATCAGCTCTGAAGCTGGGTGCCTCCGTTCAGGAGCATTATCAGCATAGAATGGAGAGCAAAAGCAACGGCAGGAGCCTGGATCGGGTTCGCGGTGCTGGTCGGTGCGGCTGGACAGGGTGGAAGTTCAGGTCAGGACCGAAACTTCAGTGCCCATGAGGGGAATTTCCACACAAATAAACATTAAGGGTTATTTTAAGGCATAATCATTGTGGTTTCTGAAGCCCATCTGTAAAGCTGAAGCTAATCATGCACATGGAGAAGGTATGGTGCCCTGGACGGTGCCAACATGATGCAGGGAACATGTTCTGCTTTGAAGGGGAAGCTTCATCAGAAATTGATGGAGACTCATGCATATGGGGACTGAGGCAACCCACGGGGCTGCGGGGTCTGAACACACACAGAAACTCAATGCCACCTTATCGCCGTGGTGACTGGTGACTGGCATCAAGCCACCACCAACCCCCCACCTTCCTCATGACCCGCATCGGCGGGAGACTTTCAGGTTTCTGGGTGAGGTTTATGTCCTCGAACACGTCCGCGGCATATGGCTGCAGACCCAAGCTGGGCCCGAGATGGACTCTCTGTTTGTTTATTTATTTTCACGCCAGCTCTCTGCAAATCGGAATTTTGGCACCAGGAATCCTAGGCAGGCTGTAGTGGAAAGCGGGACATGGAGCCGGAACGTTCTCTCGCTCTCGTGTTCACGCACACACAGAGACACCGAGTCAAACACAGCGTCCCATAATCTCTGAATTGGGTGTGTGGTGCTGGTGTGGGTCCTATAGAGAGACCATCTGGCTGCCGCGCTGTCATCCCGCTATATTGCACCCGGGGCCCCTGGGCAGCATCGCACCCGGGGCCCCTGAGCAGCATCGGACCCGGGGCCCCTGAGCAGCATCGCACCCGGGGCCCCTGAGCAGCATCGCACCCGGGGCCCCTGAGCAGCATCCCACCCGGGGCCCCAAGAGCAGCATCGGACCCGGGGCCCCTGAGCAGCATCACACCCGGGGCCCCTGAGCAGCATCCCACCCGGGGCCCCAAGAGCAGCATAGGACCCGGGGCCCCTGAGCAGCATCACACCCGGGGCCCCTGAGCAGCATTCCATGATTAGGAGCATCGTCGCCGGTGCCCTGAGAGCTGTCCATCCATGTTTTGTTTTTTTCTTCTTTTTCTTGCTTTCATTGTGTTCTGTGTGATTTTGTCGTTTCACTCCATCACTCCTTTGATGTGATCTCCTGAAGGATCTGTGATGTCTCTGCTGTAGGGAGTGAAGCTATAACACGCAGACCCTAACCCTATAACACGCAGACCCTAACCCTATAACACACAGACCCTAACCCTATATCACACAGACACATGCCCCCACCCCCCAGCATCTCTGATGGATCCGTCAAATAAGAGGGGCACAGACAGTGCATGAGGATAAATAAGAGGGGTACAGACAGTGTATGAGGATAAATAAGAGGGGCACAGACAGTGTATGAGGATAAATAAGAAGGACACAGACAGTGTATAAGGAGAAGTAAGAGGGACACAGACAGTGTATGAGGATAAATAAGAAGGACACAGACAGTGTATGAGGATAAATAAGAAGGACACAGACAGTGTATGAGGATAAATAAGAGGGGCACAGACAGTGCATGAGGATAAATAAGAGGGGTACAGACAGTGTATGAGGATAAATAAGAGGGGCACAGACAGTGTATGAGGATAAATAAGAAGGACACAGACAGTGTATAAGGAGAAGTAAGAGGGACACAGACAGTGTATGAGGATAAATAAGAAGGACACAGACAGTGTATGAGGATAAATAAGGACACAGACAGTGTATAAGGAGAAGTCAGAGGGACACAGACAGTGTGTAAGGATAAATAAGAGGGCCACAGACAGTGCATGAGAATAAATAAGAGGGGCACAGACAGTGCATGAGGATAAATAAGAGGGCCACAGCCAGTGTGTAACGATAAATAAGAGGGCCACAGACAGTGTGTAAGAAGTAAGAGGGCCACAGACAGTGCATGAGGATAAATAAGAGGGCCACAAACAGTGTATGAGGAGAAATAAGAGGGACACAGACAGTGTATAAGGAGAAGTAAGAGGGCCACAGACAGTGCATGAGGATAAAACAGAGGGGCACAGACAGTGCATGAGGATAAATAAGAGGGCCACAGACAGTATGTAAGGATAAATAAGAGGGCCACAGACAGTATGTAAGGATAAATAAGAGGGCCACAGACAGTGCATGAGGATAAATAAGAGGGCCACAAACAGTGTGTAAGGATAAATAAGAGGGCCACAGACAGTGCATGGGGGTAAATAAGAGGGGCACAGACAGTGCATGGGGGTAAATAAGAGCAGCACGGCAGTGTATGAGGAAAAATAAGAGAAGCACATACAGTGCATAAGAATAAATAAGAGGGGCACAGACAGTGCATGAGGATAAATAAGAGGGACACAGGCAGTGTATGAGTAGAAATAACAGGGGCACAGACAGTGTATGAGGATAAATAAGAAGGATACAGACAGTGTATAAGGAGAAGTAAGATGGACACAGACAGTGTATGAGGATAAATAAGAGCACAGGCAGTGTATGAGGATGAATAAGACGTTCCAAGGTTCTGGGCCTTTGTGCAGAGTCCCTGTAAGGAAATTGCCAGTATGCCTGGTAGAGACTGTTTGAAACTAATAAGCCATTCTCAGCAGCAGCTGTGGTGAGCAGTACACTCAAGGAAACGCACGCTCCTAACACAATTCTGCAGTCACATGACTGACGGGCACAGAGGCCGCCTGTACCTGTAATCAATAATGGATGCAGAAGAAGCAGATGCATTAAACATCTGTCACCGTGATGCCGAGCATTGCTCGTCATTTAGAGGAGCAGACTTCAGTCGTAAAACTGGGATTTAATAGCCTCTGCTTTTCACTGCCAAAAGAGAGGGGGGTACCCAGAACTGAGGATAGTCCAGCAAGGAAGATCTCCAAGGAGACAACGTGACTGTAATGCTACGATCCCGCTCCCAGCACACACACGCAAACACACACACACACACACACACACACACAAACCGGCGCACACGCTGAGCGCGCGCCAGAACTCACACTGACACATCTGACACTTGGCAAAGTGGAGACTCTGGACTCTGGCTTCTCTTCAGCATAGCGCAGCTTCGTTTGTCAAGTTTCCTCCCCATATGTATCTACTAAGCATTAAAGAGGCACATGCTAATAAATAACTACACACACGCTGGGTCCACACGTTTACATACATATAGGGCAATGAAGCACGCAACATAACGGAGAATTATGTCTGCATTTGCGTTTCCTTACGCCCCTTTCTTACACGATTCCGGGGCTGTTTCAGCAAAACGCGAAACGTCCTCGCCTTCACCCGTCTTCTTTCTTCCGAAAGGAGAGCTTACAGTTATGCAAAAAAAAATGTAAATTACAGTATTAGTTTCAGTAAAACGCAACCCCGACGCTGCAGAACCGCAGTTGGAGAGAAAAGAATTAAACTCTGCAGCTCCGCGGACCAATTAGACTGCCTGAGCTTTTCTGCGAGCAGCGATTACACGGCGGATAACAGGCTTCTTATTTCTATTCGGTGCCTTCTCCAGTGGCCTCATGGGCACCATAAAATATATACCTCCACATTCTCGCTTATATTATACACGTCGTATTATATGTAATATAAACATCAGAATCCGCCGCTTACTCTAAACTAAGCGCGAGCGCCCATAAACACACTACCTGACACACACATATTTTTTACTCCGTAAAAACCCTGTCTTTGCCCGGTAAATGGCGCTCACCGGCAGAATAAATACTCATTTCTTTGTGATACACGGGCCTGATACGCAGGGCTCGCAACACAGACCAGAAATTCTGATGAGCAGGGCAGATATCCGGCTCTCTGCCCCATCGGTTTCTGCTAAACTCTACAACTGCAAGTGTTTTATTGATGCGGTCTGATCGTCAGTTAATTAAGACTTTGGAGTAAAATAATGATACAACGTACATTAGATATTCCGGCAAAGAGTTTGCTTGTTGGGGGATAAATGATTCGCCCGTGTTTTAAAGAGAGACATCATCCTTGTTTTTCACTGAAAAAGGCTTTTGGGTTTGGCAAAATGAAGAACTGAGCCCCTCCCCACAGCTCAGATCCCCATAAATCCACAGAACACTGGCTGCTTTTTAACACATGCTGAGCTACACAAGCCACCCATGTCTCATGAAAGAAGGATCAAAGCAGTTGGAGCATCAGACCATACGGCCCAGCAGAAAACATGTTCAAGACGCCGCACGTTAGGGCACCTAATGAATGAAAACCGGCTCCTAGTCACAGACACTGCATTCAGAGCTTGGTTTGCGCAACCATGCGACTCGGTGAAGTCAGGCTGGGCAGGGCTGCACTGGCACACTGAGCCCGGCTGACTTCCACGTTCGGAGCACATGGCAAACCGCAACGGGGCCGCACCCACCCCGTGCTCCCACTGCGGGGGTGAGAATTCATCCTGAAACTCAGCAGTAGCTTATGCTGGGATGGAGCGAATCCCTGACCGCTTGACTATTCCCTTCTCCCAGATCCGTCTACGTCACGCCATGGAAATAGAGTTTCACCTTCCGAGGACAGGAGGCGTATTAATGCACAGGCTGCCCTGGGCTATAGGGCCCCAACAAACTCCAGGGCAGCACCTTTGCCTGAGGATAAACTGGAAACAGTTCATTAAATCGGCGACACGTGCGTGTCGGTGCTGATGTCACCCTCGGGCCCCCAGATAAATTAATCCACCCCTGGCAAGACATCCGCAAAACATTCTGATGAAGGGCTTGGAAATCAAAAGATAAAGACCATTTCTGTAAAACAGAAAATAAAGATACCACTCATACTCATGAAACACATGAAAAGCATCGGGAGACACCTGAGACAGGGGACACCCTCTACGGGAGACACCTGAGACTGGGGACACCCTCTACGGGAGAGACCTGAGACTGGGGACTCCCAATAGTTGGGAGTAGAATCTGGACTGCTGACAAACCCACAGAAAATCCACAGGGAGAACATCTGAGCTCCACACCCACAGATCCTGCAGCTGAACCCAGGTAGGGCTATAGTGCTGCCCGCTGAGCCATCGGTCTAAGGAGACCCACCAAACTACCTAAACATAAGCAATGGTGGCTTTGGACTCAGCAGACCTCCCTGTTTTCAGAGCAATCATCTTAATAGTAAACAAGTTTATGTTAGAAGTGTTTTTTTCGCACCTGGCTAAAAAAGTCTCTACGTGCACAAGCTGGAACACAGTTGGACACAGTTGGACACGGTTGGACACAGTTGGACGCAGTTGGACACAGTTGGACGCAGTTGGACACAGTTGGACACAGTTGGACGCGGTTGGACGCAGTCCCCACCCAAGTGCCGTCTGATGGAGCCGAAATCACTATGAACACTGCCTGTCTTCTCTGGTGAAACGGTGGATCGTGGGGTGGGGGGGAGAGGGGGGGTGAGGTAGGAGTTACAGATATTCAGCTGAGGTGAGGACAGGAGCTGGGTAAAGGAGGGTGGGGCACATTTCTCCTCCTTGCTGAAATAATCCCTGGAATGATGCAACCAGGAAATCGAGAGATAGACGGCGTGCAGTAAATGATTTGTTTTGCCTGACATTTAAAGCATGTAAGTGTACGTGGCCCAGATTATAAATTTACGGCTTGGAAAATGTATGTTCGTCTTCCTCAGCCGCCTAGAAAAATCTTCACTTTCTCAAAATAGTAAAGCGCCGTTAATTTAAGAGGCGTCCCCAAGCGGAGATGACCTCCCTCTCACCGACAGGCCACGCCGGGCGACTCTCAAAAACAAATAAGAGAGGAGATCCCTGCTCCTGGCTCGGGAACGAGCGGAGAGACGCTGTGCTTGGGTCCGCCTCGTCCCTCGCCGAACAGAAGAAAGGCCACGTAGCTCAGCAGCTCGCTGCGTGGGCCCAGCGGAACACGCACACGTGTAGACGGGACCCGCGCAGCGGTGAGTCAGCACATCACCCCACACATATCCATGCATGTTAATCGAGTCCCTGCTGTCCATCAGGACCTGCAGGCATGACTCAGAAAACAAGCTGAGTGCTGCTCTACGATGATGTCATTGCCCCCCCCCGACCCAAGCCACTACTGGGGCACACAGTGCTATTCACATGAGTACAGATATATTGACATTCTTTCTTTTTCACATGACCCATTATGCTCTCCTTTGAGATGCACGCAGGTGAGAATGAAGCTTGGGCCATTCATCCAGGAAGGGGTTTAGGGCGGAGCCCAAGGGCCTGACTGCAATGCGACTGCTGTGCTGACCATGAGATTCAAACATGCCACCTACCGATCACATAGGCCACACGCCACCATCCCCCCCCCACAGCGGCTTGCACAGAGGGGAGAGATCAGGCACCCAGCCCAGTTTACATGGGTTTATGATTCTGCTCGGATGCTGATAAAATGAAGCGGCTCCTTCCTGCGCCCGCTGTGCCCTTTAAATCTGCTCGTCCTCTATAGGAACACGGCTCCTGCAGCCCCTTCCAGCTATCTGATGCCTGTTGACATGCTGTTTCAATTATCTCCTGCTGAAATGCCGCTCGGTGCCGTTTATTTGGACAATGTCAGACTTTGCCACCCCAGGGATTCCGGGCCGGTGTCTGATTTCCCCTCCCCACTTCAGTTAGTGTGTGAGTGTGTGTGTGGGGGGGGTTACTGGGAAATTGCCAGTCTTCTGTACCGATATTGTAGGGCTTTGCTCGGTCGGGGCCCAGCGGGGCCCGGCCCGTCCCCACTATGTGTTCACAACGTGCAAAGGTTTCTACCTGGTTCACTTGGGTTTTCTCTGAATGCTCTGGTTTCCTATCATGGTCCAAAAATATGCAAATATGCAAATTAGAGTCTCTGATTTTGTGTCTGCTGTGTGACAGAATGGCGTCCAATCCCATTAGTCTCCCGCTTGGATCGCTGCCTTTCCTAGCTCACCATGGCCCCTGTACCGGATGGTTAGTTATGGAAGGATGGATGGAAGGATGAATGGATGGAATGATGAATGGATGGATGGATGGATGGATGGATAGACCACTTGTTCTATACAGGGTTGCAACGATTGTTCAATATACTGCTTTGAATTTGACCCATGAAAGTAAATAAATACACTGAGTATCTAACAGCATTCCGCTGATACGACATGCTGTCTGTGGCCAGGCTCTACGCGGGATCTTACACTGGTTCCCAGTGGGTGAGCACCGGTCTGACGCTGGGAGCAGGTATTCAAGTCCCACAAGTGAAAAGCCATTGCAGACGTCGAGCACCTTGTCAGCGAAGCTGCTTCAGACTTTAAGAGCGGGATGTTTCACAGGAGACGTCCGGCCCCCGGGTGCGGAAGCAGGGTCTCCAACCAGTGATCCAGAATTCACAGAACCAAAGCCCTAATCGCAGGTCCGCTGAGCCGCTGAACCGCCCCCCCCCCCGCTGCTGGATCACACCCCCGCTCAATAAATGGCCCTCGCCCTGAGGAAACAGCCCACAGTAACAATGCAAAACTTAAAACAGCCACAGTGACCCCCCCCCCCCCCCCACTGCAGTCCATCGGCACCTGATGCACACGCAAAAAGAAGAGTGACGAACGCTCAGGGCTGGCCTCAGATTTGCCGGGAGGATGTCACAGCCTGAAGGACCCCGACGTGGCATCTGCTGAACAACACCAACTCACATGGTATCACCTCCAATCGCTTAGTTCCCAGGCAACCGCATGGCACTGTACCTCACTGTACAGTGGGCCGACCCTAATCACGCCAGTGGTCCAGCACCTAATAATCCTTCTCCGACCTGTGACAATGGCACAGAGGGCTCGACGCTGATGACAACAGCAATAACTAAAATATCCGAAGAGCAGAGGTACGCAGGGGGCGTCTCAATTTTCTACGATGATAGCCAAGTGTACGTTTCGCTGAATCCAGGGAGCTCATCTCAATGACAGGTGTTTATGAATATTCACTGACATTCAGATTCTCACCTGTTCAGTCTCGAATTTAATTATTACCAGTGAGCCTTACAATTGTTATACAGTGAAACATATTACAGCAAATTAAAAACCCGCTGAATTTCAGAACGACCTTCAGCAGGGGAGAAAGCAACCTAACACAAGGCCCCCCCCTCTTGAAAATTAACTGCCTGCGGTTCAGTGTGAGAAGCCGGGGAGAGAATGCAGCAGCGTGCTGTTTATAGATTATCGCGCTCATTAGCATCGATGAAAAACCGCGGCCGTTCGCTTTGAGCAATTTGCATTGCTTAACTCACCTCACCCTTCTCGAGAACCGAGGAAATATATTCGCTTTGAAAAAATATATAGGCCTATGAAAATGCAGAATCGGAATATGGGGTCAGGTGTTTGTAAGATCATCTGGGAGATAAATCTTTTCGAGCGCTGCTCACAATATTATAATATAACAAATAAAAACTAGTATTCCGCATTTTTTCCGCTTTAATACTCTCACCTGCTCCAAGCCTTCAATTCAGCATAATATGTGTGGCTTTAAAACAAGTCTCATTCCAACATTGCCTGGAGGGAAAAGGCAGAGCCCAAGGGCTCAAAGGCAGAGACGGGTTTATCGCGGAGAGACAGCGACGATTTTATTACAAAATTACATTCCAGGGAAAAACTCTTCCTAAAGCCCCAGTTCCTCCGAGAGCATAATAAAAACACTCGGGCTGAGTTTTTAAGGATACACGCTCCATCATCTCTACAGGAGGGACCTTAATCTGAATGTATTTTATGAATTGCCGTTTTTCCTGAACGTGCATACGCTGCAGGAAAACTACAATCAATAAGCGCATTTGTGCATTTCTGTTGCAGCCCGCCGGTCACGCCACGCAGGCCTGCCGCTGTCCTGTGTATGAATTTACACACGATGCTGCGAGAGCAGTGGTGACCATAGGCCTTCATGAGGACCGATCAGTCGAGGCTATAGTGCCAAGTATTTTACTTATAAAAAAAAGGCAAAGCCCCGGCCAAACTTGACGTAGCCCCTGATCTTTTCAATAGCTAGAAACGTCGCCGTGAAACAACCATGTCCGCTAATGCAACGCCCGCGTGCATGATTTAAACACTCAGCACAAGTCCCGATACACCAGGACACACAAGAGTCGATCATCAACTTAACGGCGACATGAAGAAAGGGGGACTTTTTCCGGAAAGAAAGTTCAAAACATCCTTGGAAGTTAGGCTGAACAGGCGTCTTTCAATAAAACATGCTGGAAGATATATCACCGGCTAATGGCAAACATTGATCCAGCGCTGTAAAAACCTATCGAGCGGCTGGGCTACACTGTCTATTCGAAGGCCTTCGTGAGGTCGTGATGCATAATCAAGCAAGCCGCTGAAAGACAGATACAGTGTAAACTGCAGCGGCCAATTTAACAATGAATCATGTAAACAAATTACAAAAACTGATACACACTTTCAGGCAATAAATAATCAGCATTACAAAGTAATTTTGTCCGTATTTGTAAATTACACAGGGGCATATAGCATTAAGAATCTAACAAAAAATATTTGCATTAGATTGCTGTGGTTTGACTATGATAAAGTCTGCAGTAGGCCTCTATTCTGTTTTATTTCTGATAAACAACGATTGACTTTAAGCCAAGACTTCGATTGTAGAATAAAGTACCATCAATCTACTGCAGCAAGGAACGCGGCGACTGCATAACGCCACGCCCACTTAATGTGTTAAGGGGCATTTAAAATAGGATATTAGCATTAACGCTTAATCATTCTACGGGTCTTTTTTATTTGATAGATTAAGAGGACGGAGGTTTATCCAGCAACGTCTCACTTAAGATTTTTCTGTAACACTTTCTCGAATCACCTGGAGAAAAAGTTTCGGCGGTGTATGTCCTCTCCTGTATAACCGAGCCACTAATTTTACACGAGAGGTTTTGCCAAAAATACACCTGTGTCTATAAGCTTTGTCAGAGAGGCACCCGGCACTCACTTGTGTATCTACAGCCTAAGACCAAGAAAAAAAGAGGAAAAACAGAATCCTTTAAAAAAAAAACCGGTTGTGAGCTCGCAGACATAGGGCCTATTCTTCATCCTTCAGTCTTATGTCCTATGACGACGTTTGACTACAGCCTTGTTCTCCCAAAGGTAACCCAGTGAAATATTAACAGAAATCACATGTTCACCTTTCAGCAACTAAAAGCCAGGTTAATGCGAGGCAATTAAAAATAGGCTACTTAATAAAAGCATATAAACAAACTCATACTTGCTCGTTAGAAACTCCGGCATCAGAACTACACAGTAAGTAGTCTATACTTATACATACTCTAAATACCACGGAATACTTAGAAATACAAAAAAGTGCACAGCCTAATCATCCCGAGTAGATCTTTGAGAAATTACATATCGATCCCAGATCTTCTAAGTTAAATTGACATATCAATGCGCCGGTTGGGCGGAGGTAGGATCTGATGCCTTGTACATTGTCAGTCTGAAGTACGGTGCGTGCCCTGGAGAAAGGCTCATAGCGCGATTCTATAATCCTGGTGGGGGGTGGGAGTACGGGGATCGGGAGGAACCAACAGCTTCAAGGAGCCCGCCACCAAATCCCAGATAATGACAGCGTGCGCGCAGAGTTCGGCCCATTGGGACGCTACCCGCAGAGACAATTAACTCCTTCGGGACAATAATATAGTTTTCATGGTGTAACAGTTTGCTGCAGATGCAAACTAGCCTCATTATCACATACCTCCCCATATATATATACAAGCATTTTATCGTCAAAAACCCCATCCGTTTCCAGTAATACAGAATGAAATTGTGTTACATACGCATCGGTGTCGTTGGCATCTAAAGCTATCTTGGCCGCGGTCTGACGAGTTCAAAGGCTCAGCGTTATGACAGCTCAAAGTAGAAGGTTTACAATGAACGGGTGATGATGATGAACGATGTATTTTAGAGCATTCTCACCGGAGGACACGGAGGACCCAGACAGACTGGAGTTACTGGACGCTGCCATCCCGGACACCAGTCTTCGGCTATTTTACACGCACGCAGTCCAGGTGCGCTCGGCACAACCTCCCGGAGGTCCGTCCATCTCGCTTAGAGATCCGCTGTCGCTTCTTGCTTCAGAAGAAAAAGAAAATCAGCAAATATTTCCAATACGCCTTTTCCTTTTTAATATTTATCCTACTGCACGATGCTCCCTCGGATCCCTCAAAAATCGCACAGGGGTTTGAATCGCATTCGGAGGCGCGATTTGCTATTAATGACAGTCGTGCAGTTCTGCCCAAAAAATTCGAGTATATCTCAAACAGGGAATTCAAGCCGATAAAAGTTTTCCAGCTATTTGCAAAAAGCATGGGATGTTGCTAATATCCCTTAAAGTTCATGCAAAATATATGTATGCCACCGAAGCCTTCGCCATGTTGAATTAGAGGGAGTTACTGTATCTTTTCCATGTGCCACTTAAAGACTAGTAATAAACACACACTGTACTGACCGCGCCGTTTCCGCCTTCTTAAAGTGGCAGCGGGCTGACCAGCAGCCAGCGTGTTCATTTAAAGACCACCGCAGTCACCTCCAGGTTGAGCGCCACCGCGCGCAGGCTTCCTCCCGGTCGCACCCAGACTATTTGCGACACACGCATCGCATGCACTTACGTGCGTTTTGTCACAAGCAAATTTCGGTTCCCATGCTGGATTTTCGACACAGTAGCTGGCGGCGACTGGTGATAGACGGCGCAGTGCACGCGACAAATCTGGCCTATCGCTGCGTAGCCTATGTCCGAGTTAATTTATAATATAAGGTGCATCTCATGAGAAACTCCCGGAATACGCCCATTTGCTGTATCTCTTAATACTCATCGTTTACTTGGAAATAGAGCGAACGGCACGTATATTTGTTTAAACGCGCTGTCAAGCCCAAACTTGAATAAATATGTTGCCGGGAAGAATGCTGGAGAGGATTTCTCCATTCCCTTACCTTCTGCCAGAGCAGGCTGCAGTCTCCAGATTAACGTTAGTATATTATTAATTTGCAAAGCAAACCCAGAAGGGCAAATGCTTGTTGCATACTGTAATACATTTCACGGATTTAAATGCCCAAAAGATCGTAAATCTCCTTGGATAAATCATAAGCTATTAACGCTCAAATCCCCATTTTTGCACAGCGTTCGAATTCATCGCTGCGTTATCATAGAAGTACTTATGGTACTTATAGGTTGAACCTATGATTGATTCATTGAATTTGCGCCATAATTACTCTTGTAATTTCACAAAACTCCTCTGCACTGTTATAGAATCATAATTGGGAATACTTTGTTACAGGGGTTAAATTCCCAGTCTTTTTCGGAATATTTTGACGTCACACATCAACCAGCCAGTTTACTTGACTTTTTATAATGAAATAGAAACTAAGAAAATATACATTAGGCATAATTGTAAAATTTCATAGCTGTCTACTTTTTCGTTTAGACTGCCAGCTATTAAGCTAAAGATAAAAAGGCATAATTTGTATAAATTAAACACAGAAACACAATGCAAAATAAACGATTCGGTTTAATTCACATCCAAAGCGATGGATTTATCACTGAGTCGCCAAGTGGTCTAATAGCGGTTTTTATTCATGATGTCAACGCTATAGGTACGTGGTAGGTCCAAATAACCGTCAGGTCGGTGGGAAGTACAAAGCACGAATTAACACTTTTGGTATAAATAAGTAAAAGTACCTTGTATTGTGAAGACCCTGACCTGTCAGTCCGCGCTCTGCCTTAAGCGCCTTACGCATGATCACAAGAACTGACTGCCGTTGGTAAATTTTCATCACAAATATCTAGTACTATGAGTCCACCTAGTGGTTACAACAATTTGGACTTAATTTTTAAAGATACATATGAAATCTTCAGCTCGTTAAGACTGTTTACGACCAACAAACCGTCTCCGAAGACAGATATAATTGCAGTGATTTATGCTTTTCATATCGGATCGATGGTACAAGTCTCATTATTGGCTGAGGTAGGCCTAATAAGTATTGAAAAAACACTTCAAAATATTTTCCCATACTCTTTGATTCTCATTAAACCTAAGGTTTACACTACAACTGGTGCTTCATCATCATACTGGTTATTAGGATCGCATGTTCATTAACACGGGAACGTGACTGGCGTGGATACTCCGAAGGAGGTGAGGAGTTCATCAGTTTTGTGGGCGTTTCCCAGAGACACGTGGTCAGTATCGGCTGAGTCTGCAGCACCGCCGCTGGAGTCCTGCAACCGGCTGCGCTGCGCTTTAAGCCCGGCAGGACGGAGTCAGCACCCGTTGCCCGCTGCTTCCTGGCGCGTGCGTGAGCAACTGGGGCCAGCCGTATGTCTCTCTGGAGCGAAGACAGGATTTGCTAGGATCTGAGACAAACGGAGAAAGAGCGATACGACATCTATTATTGTTTTATAGGCATCGCGATTTTTCGTTATTCCGCACCTAAAACGTGATTCTCAGGCAATGCTGGCTGTTGTGAAGGCTTTATGAAATATAGCCAGAAGTACTACTTTTAACCGTAATTTAAATAACTGAAATAAACACGTCAAATTGAATCTACAAAAATGGTTTGTCGAAATCATTCCCGAAATATACAATACGAGAATGAGTTTAGACATCCCAAGGTCGAATCAAAGATAAATCTACCGAGCGTGGTTACAAACCCAAAGCTACGTGGGTGGGTTCCATGTGGGTTCGGTGGGTGGAGTACCGTCATTCTCTATTCTGGCCTGTAGCCAACGTGGCTGTCATCATAGACCTTTACATTTTAACGTTTAGGGAGCTCTTTTCATATGTAAACAAATTAACATGACTGGATCTCATGTGTTGCGGGTTAGGCACGTCCTCAATTTCTATGTTCTGTAGTTTGTATATGGGCATATTTCCCTCATTTTCCTAAATCAGCCACCAGGTGTCACTGCTGTAGCGTTTTTTGCTAAAATGACTCGATGCGCATGTCGGCCTTCGCACCGTTGCCGCGGTATTTCCTGACGCATTGTCTTCTCCCTTCAGGTCTTTTAATTATTACAACAAAACTCATTTGTGTTATAAATTATCCGAAACTACCTCTTACTTCGTTGTTTTATGAAGAAGCAACTCGCTGTGTTCGGATTTGTAACGCATATTGCTCTTAAAATGCCCTTACGACTTAAGTGCGGTCCTTGGGTTGTACGTGTCGTCTGCATTTTATCATTACACACTGTCTAGGGTGTGAAGCTTTTTCCAGGAGCCTCTGGTCTCGGAACAAAGGAGGCCACTTTACGGGCGTCCGTCGCTCATGGCAACTTTCACTGCAAACCAGAGCCTGCTCTAACTGCCCCAGCGCATTATGTTCCCTTATATCTCTGCCGTGAACATTCCCAGTAATGCAGCGAGCCGTCTTTGAACTGTGCGCGTAATTGCCACAATTTTTGCGAAGTTGAAAGTGTTGCATCTGAAGTTACTTTGTGATAAAGGACATTCTTCCCCCCCATCCCCCATGTCTGTCCCAACCCCCACACCATCTCTTTCTCGGGGTAAGAGAGGGACAACTTGTTTTAATTTCTTCCAGATGTGTGTCTCCCCCCCCCCCCCCCCCATCGGCGCTCTGATAGAGCTGCCCCCGGTGCTGCAGACAGACGGTGTGAGTGCAGGGATCCAGAGGCCAAACATAGGCTGGGGGG
>JAABNY020000046.1:2659759-2675404 GCA_015164015.2 Brevimyrus niger | reverse complement strand
AACCATCTGGCCCTTGGGGGGGGGGGGGGGTAGATGGGAGGCTGGGGAGTGGGGGTTTCTGGAAGATCAGCATGGAGCCCAATCATCTGCAGTTTCCCAGCATTCCTAGCAGCCTGCATTGTGTCTCACATCAACACACATAACCCCCCCCCCACATATATACACGCCTATATGCCCACAGACACATACATGTATCCGACCCATCAAATGTCGTCCGCATCCAAAAAGGAATGTGCACCTACACATGTTCTCTATTCCTTTATCTTTAGGGGTCAGTTTTATCTCCATGGAAACATAAATATTGAGTATGGTGGAGTATTGAAATAATAAATACCCTTTTCTGGAATTGGCAGCACGGTGGCATAGAATGAGTTAATGCTGTGAGTTTAGATCTCTGATCTCTGGAATGGGTTATGTTCTTTAATGATCCTAACAGCTGCCGGTTGTATAAACGCCGTCACACACATGCATTCAGCTTCTCTCCCTCTCTCTCTCTCTCTCTCTCTCTCTCACACACACACACACTCGCTATCTTCCTGCCTCACGCTTCATGTTTACTTTCTAGCAACTCAGTTGCTTCGCTTGTTCTTTTCTGACTGGATCTCGACGCGGTTTTTTACCGCATCTGCGTCTCCCCAGGGCTGAGCCCATGTCCGTCACGCGCAGAGCCGACCTGCGTCTCCCCAGGGCTGAGCCCATGTCCGTCACGCGCAGAGCCGACCTGCGTCTCCCCAGGGCTGAGCCCATGTCCGTCACGCACAGAGTCGACCTGCGTCTCCCCAGGGCGTTTCCCCACCTCCTCCTGTAGGTGATGCGCAGAGACTCTTGAGCAAAAGTTTGCAAAACATTTTCAGATGATGCTCAACATTTGTTTCTAATTGGGGGACTTCCGGCTCTTTCTCTGTTCCTCTCTCTCTCTCTCTCTCTCTCTTTCTCTCTCTCTCCATCTCTTTGTCTATTTTTCTCTGGAGCAGAACTTTTTTTTTTCAGAACCAGTCTGCCTCTGTATCAGTCTATGTCTTTGTGTGGTTCATAGACTCTCTTCCTTCTCTGGTACCTTCATCACTCCTGGTCTCATTTGGCCCCCATAGGTGGGGGGGGGGGGAGCTATTGCAGCGTCCAGCTGGCAGATTCAGGAAGTCCAGCCCCAGGGTTCTGCAGCTGCTCTGATTACTTATCTGGACTGACCCAGGTGTTCATGGAACGGACGACGTTGTTGTGGCGGTCAGAGGGGTGTCCCGGTCCTGGTGAGGGTGGCCCCGAGAGCCTCCACACCTGGGAAGCACCCCCCCCACACCTCCGGGTCGCCCCACGCGTGTGGCGTGGTCACAGACCGATTTCACGGGGGCCCTATGTGAAAAGGAAGCTTCACTTCAGCGTGTGCGAATGGGTGGGGGGGCATCGGGGGCGGGGGAGGTGCACAAATGTTGCACATACATGAAAATATAACCCTCCTCCCCCCCATAAGCCTCCTCCTAATGTATGATGGACAGCTCTGTCCTGAGGCCTGAATGAACCCCTTTGTGCTTAAGTGGGTCAACAGTGAAGGGCTACAGGGAGAGAGAGAGAGAGAGAGAGAGAGAGAGATAAAAAGAGAGGGAAAGGAGCTTGGAATGCTATCTTCCTTTAATTCCTATCACTTTCTTAAAAGTGCAGACGCAGCCCTGCAGCAGACGCAGCCCTGCAGTAGACGCAGCCCTGCAGCAGACACAGCTGGAAATCCCTGCCACAGACAGTATGGTTCCTGTTTAGATACCGGCAAACAGGCGCCCTATGTAGTGAGGGAGAGAGGAGAGAGGAGAGAGGGGCCAGTTACCCAGGATATTTCTTCTCTTTGTTGCTACGGGAGATTTTCATGGTTATGATTGTACGTCATTGGCTCTTGATTTTGCTGGAAAGCACAGCTGCCCAGTGCATTCTGGGTATTTGAAGACCTGTGACCCTGAACATACGGGACTGACTGAATACTCACAGCTGGCCCTTGATAGCGCCCTGGTCACCTGCTGCCAGCTAGTCTCACTTACCAGGTTGTGCTTAATCAGCTTCTGTTGTTGTTTTGGAAATTTGAAAGCTTGGCTGAAGGAAACACGTATGGGGGAGAGCAGATGTGGCTGCCTTCTGCTTTTAAAATCTTGCGCAGGAAAGGATCTGCTCTGTGTTTCCACCATGATGAAAACTAACACTAAAGTCCAACATCAGCCACAGTGTCATAGTGATGACTTTATGGCGTCGGGGCTTTTACATTGTCCCTGCTCTGGGTGATCTGTTGATTGGTCACATAACCCTTACCGATGATGTCATTTCTGTATGATTTCAGGTAGACTCCAGAAAGCGGCTGGCTGATGGGACGCCTTTCACTCTGAGCCTCGTTCTTTCTCCGCCAGACCGATGGGAAAGCGATCTAACTGCCGGTTTGGTTCAGCAGCCGCCAGGACTGACTCGCTCTGCTTCCCCTGAAACAGAAAGGGTGGCTGGAGTGGAAGATGGATAAATGGAAATAAACCAGGCGCAGTGATGTGTTTTTCATGTTATTAGTCCATTAGCAGCTCTTGTACATAGACAAGTAGCACATGACTTGCCAATAAGTCTGCACAGCGCAGGGTTGGTGCGGGGGGGGGGGATCTCTGCCTGGTGGTGGACTCCTGGCTGCTGCAGGTCCGGGTGTAGAAGGTTCTGCTAAATGTTACCCACAGCCCACAGCCCACAGCCCACAGCCCACTCCTCCGTCTTGCAGGTCTCCTAAAACCATCCATCCCTCTCCCTTCCTCTCTCTGCCGTTTCAATGTCCTCTAAAGGAATTTCTCTGTCAGTCACTCCCCCAAAGAACTCCAAGACAAAGAAACATATTTAAGCACATGCAAGCGACTATGAAATGCACCGATCGTCTGACTTCAACTATTGCATCTGAAATGCGTTTTCCTGGATCCTGTTCCGACCTCTACTCACTCCAGCTAGAGGGTTCTGGGATTGAGTCCCATCCCCACTCTGTTTGTGTAGGGCGTTTATGCCTTCCTTTGATGTTAAAGATGAAGTGGGATTTGAACCCCCAATGCAAGAGGTATTAAATAACAGTGATGCTGACCGAGCCAATGGGCCGCCCCAGAGCAGTGCGTGTGGCGCTTTCATGGTCAGGAGGGGAATGTTAATATTGTGTTCGTGCAAAAAGCTAATCTGAGTTGTGCTTATTGGTGAAAGTGCACGGCTCTCACGTGCAGCGGCAGCATGACACCAGGCCAGATAACCACTCGCACAGATGTCTTAGAACCTGCCGGAATAAAGATTTCCTCCCCATCGAAAAAATCAGCCATTTACTTCTTGACTCCAGATGCGAGGGACATCGCCCACACTTAAGGTCCCCCGCAGCTTGTGGTTAAATCATCTCGGTAAATTTACTGCTTCTTCCCTTGGGCCCGGTAACCTGAGACTCTCGATTCAATTGACAAAATCTTTGGCAATATTTGAAGGCTCCAGGTGATTGTTATAAATATTTCTATACATGGACTGTGACTCTTCACCGGATGAGGACTTACAGAGGATTGCCCTGAAACGCTGTATGTTTGCTTATATATATTTACAGTGTAGTTGTGGTATGCCCCGCCTTTGTGTGGTGTGACGCTGGTGCTCATTGGTGGAAACCTTGCTCAGGGTTTTCCTCTGTCTCTGAGGAAAGTTTATTGGAAGGCTGATTAGATACAGGAGCTGAGCTGCCCACTCCCACTTTTTGTTAAATGCCCGCCTGGGCCCCCTCCCAGTCAGGTTCGGTTTGGCTCTGGTCTGATTGAGGGCCTTACTACACTTTCATTGAGAGTCCTTCTTTGAGGCCAGCCCCGCCCTCTCTTCATACCATGAACCAATTGGTGCTCTGCATTACAGCAGATGAGGTGAATGACAGGTCCCTCCACCAGTGATAGCCAGTCACTAAAAGATACTAGCCTGATTCCACCCTGCCTCAGTAAACCCATTTGATTTTTCAAAGGGCACTCCACATCAAGCTACTTGTCTCAGTTACAACAATTGGATTTGTTGTTTGTTATTGCTGAAATGTTAATCCCCATGTTCTTAGGTGCTGTTTTCTATTGGTCAAATAATGAAAACAATTGCCTGAGGATCTTTGTTGGTTCTGCGAGAAGTACAGGCAGTTATCTCTGGGAAGTTGGTCGTGCCGCTACTCTGTGCGGTGTGGTGCATGATGGGAAATCGTCATACTGGAATAAGCAAAAATAATGTGCGGACTGTTAACTTTAATTTACGAGCCTTAAACATAAATTAATTGAATATTATAGTGTTACTAGCTGCCCTGGTTAGAGAATTGTAAATTTCTTCTTCGTTTTGAAACTTGTTGCAACTGGTGACGCGACCGCTTTGTCGTCCATCTTGAAAACTGTAAATAAATATACAGTGTAGTATATACATAAATACACGTGTTCATGAATGTAGCCTACTAAAGGTGGTTCAAGTGTAATAAGCGTTTAAATGTTTAAATAAGTGGCGCTAGCTATGCGGGTAGTAAACTCGTGGCTCGGCTCTGCAAATGAATGACACTGATCAAACGGTGTATTGATTCCTCTGGGAATTCAAGGAAAACCAAAGTATGGACAACGCTATGTTTTTACCAACCACTTATTTTCTCCCTCTCCCTTTTCTCGAGGTTCTCAGTGTGATCACCATCGCCTTTTCGGTTGCACGTACCTTTCTTTCCCCTTGCAACAGCTAACTATCGCGTTCTGTCTCTAATACTTGCTCGTTTTCCAGTTCTGTTCTCTCTCTACAGGCTTCCTCCAGTCGTCCAAACATCTGTAGATGTAGGACTGCTTTCCCACTCAAAGAAAGTTACTCACGAGAGAGCGTCGGTCCCTCTGCAGCCCGGAACCTGAACTACATCTGAAGGCATCTGAGCGTGGAGCATGAACAGGAAGCTCTGTATTTTTGTGAATTTTAGAGGCAACAACAAAGTCATCTGAGGGCTAGACAGGAAATGACCTCCGTGCATCAGAGTGTTTTCCAGTGGTTTGCATTACAGAGCGCAATTCATCACTGAAGGGAAAGTGCCGAGAATCCAAACACAAGCAGATTCCACCAGAAGATGCCGAACAAGATGGCTCCGTTGAAACGGACGAGTCTGTTGTAAGGGTGTCAAACAGATTGTTGCCGATTTCAAGGATGCACGCCTAGCTGTCTGTTAAATGGACAAGTATAAATGAGCTATCACACCCCCGAATGTTGCCTACTGATCTCGCCTTGTGTTTGTGGGCGAATTGTTGTCCGCAGCAGAAGACAGTAGCCCTCACTGTGGTTCACCTCGAATGAATTGCGGGACAAAATGTACAAGGCAAATTTAACTTATACGCAAACAAACCGAGCCTGTGTGTAAAACTTTCTGGAAAGATTCCGAGGGCAGAATAAGATCCACTGCCACCCGGTCGTCAACCACAGCTAAACGAAGATCAACATATGTGTCCAGTATGACTTCCTGTTATGGTCAGAATTGTTCCTTGTTGTGGTTCATGGTCATTGGTCTTCAGGAACAAAATATAAATTGTAATTATACTGCACTAAAAACAACAAAACCCATATTTAACGGTGCTGGGGCGTTTTCGACATCTTTTGAAAGTTTAGCTGCCGCGTTTAGATCCTCGTATATAAAAAAACAAGAGTGTCCGTACCTGCAACAGACCACAATGTGTTAGAATGCATGAGCCTGTTATTGGACGCGCATTGTGTGCCATTTGTTCATTTTAAAGGAGTTTTACCGGATTCAGTTACCAAATGGTGTTTAAAGAGCCTTCACAGAGCTGTCCAACATTAACATAGCAAAACGTTTCATATAGCCTATATAGCAGACTTATCAGTCCTGCATTTTAACCATTAACGGTGAACGGATTAGTGCTAGATTTATTGCAAAGTGTGGCTTTGAAGATAATCATGAATTGTTAGCTATCTTAGTCTACTGTGTAGTTCACATTCCGAGTTAAATCTCAGCGAAATAGCTCGCAGGCTACTGAATCAACACTGAAACAAGGCCAGATATTTGCATTCACCTGCAGTTTCTGAGTAATGAAACGTATAAACTTCAAAACAAAATGCTTCGACGAAGATGCTTTTATCTGATGATTACTTGCAGATATAACCTTTTGTTTTTTAAAGACCGAACCGTTTATACACAGACTATTCCGCACCATTGTAATTACAACGACCGTAAAACATCTGGACGACTGTGGAAGCCGAACTAGGGCACATAAATTGGTAATTAGCTGACTTCGCTCAGCTACGCTGCCAAGCTGCACAGCAGTTCCGCTTCGTCTCTCACTTAAAATTATGCGCCACAAAGTGTAAAGCGGTCACCAAGTTAAATGAATAACATGTATATCTGTAGACTAGGATGTCGGGCAGAACAGGAGATTTTGTAGGTCACTCGGTGATCTGCGTTTTAACTGTAATCCTTCTAACACAGGCCTATTTAAGAATGTCTAAATAATAGCGGCTTCAAGACACTGCCGACCCCCCCTCCTAACTCCCAGGAGAGAGCAACGTGGGAAGAAAGACTTTCCATCTGTTTTTTCCTCGCCCCGCGCTTTTACAGCCAGATGTTGTGAAGACATGCGGTAGCAGACGCAACGGCGACAATGTAGCGTGAGCGCGTTTATTTGATTTATTCCCGACCTTTATCCGCCTATCGGCATCTGGACGGAGCCGGGACGGGACGGGACGGGAGCGGAGGAGGTGCTCTGCTCGGGAGTATTGTCGAGGTCTGTAATTTGCTGCAGATGACCACTTGGGGGATGTGGATTTGGGGAGGTGTACATTTCCTCAAACGGAATTGCTTCCCTGTGTTGCTTTGTCAACCCATTCTGTTATTGCTGGTATAAAACTGAAGAAGAGCTTAATGGCTTAGGACACCTTTGATTTTCGATGCACGCTTACTTTATTGTTTTGTGGCAGCTGGTGGAAATGTGCGTTTTTGCAACCAGAGTGTTGGAAGGTAGAAGAGAACGACGATAAGGCAACCGAACCAAATACAAAGGAATGCCGACAACATCGGCTTTTCCTTGTTTTGGGAATGGCAAGCTTCCTGGCTCTCTGCTTTCTGCTTTTGCCCGGTGTCCTGTCGGTGGCGCCCACATGCCCGGACCGCTGCGACTGTCAGCACGCGCAGCACCTCCTGTGCGCCAACCGGGGGCTGCGCGCGGTCCCCAGAGCCCAGCTTCCCAAGCAAGCGGACATCCTCGTTTTCAGTCTCGCAGGTAACTTCATACAGAACATCACCGCTTCCGACTTCTCACGCTTGGACGGTCTGATTCGGCTGGACTTGCAGTACAATCAAATCCGGAAAATTCACCCGAAGGCATTTGAGAAACTGTCCAAACTACAAGAGCTGTACTTGGGCAATAACTTGATATCTGTTATCTCCCCGGGTACTTTGCAGTCTTTGAATAAACTAAAGATTTTATATGGCAACAGCAATGACATAAAAGAGATAAAGCCGGACTGCTTTGGAAATCTGGGAAGCATTATAAAGCTTCGGTTGGATGGAAACTCTATAGAGAAATTACCAGATGCAGTTTTCAAAAGTTTGCCTAATCTGATGTATCTCCATTTAGAATCTAATAAACTACGGTACATCCACAGGAACGCCTTTATAAACCTGACCAACCTCCGCTTTCTGAACCTGTCCGGCAATAAGCAAAAAAGCATCCGGAATATTTTAACATTTGCCTCCCTCCCGTCTCTGACAACATTGCTGGTCTCAGAGAATGAAATCCAACATATCGGCAACCACGTCTTTCAAAATCTCAAAAAGCTGTTAAAGCTCTCCTTGAGCAACAACAAGATTTCTCAGGTCGAGCTGGGGGCGCTCAAGGGACTGTCAAACGTCAGAGAACTACTGATGGACGGGAACGAGCTGGTCCACATCCGGTCTGGTGTCCTCGACTCCCTGGAGAGGGTAGAGGAGCTGGACTTCAGCCGCAACCGAATTTACAGTGTCGAGCCTTCAGCTTTTACGCAGCTACGGCATCTAAAGATTTTGAAGCTGGAAAAGAATCAGCTGACAAGCCTATCCGGGGGCATTTTTGCACTCAATGGCGTTCTCTATAATTTATATTTAAACGGCAACAACTGGACATGTGACTGTAATATCTTGGAATTTAAGCAGTGGATGAACACAGCGCATTCTCAGGGGAGGCTGCTCACTGTGTTTGTTCAGTGTCAGCAACCCGACGCTCTTAAGGGACGGTATCTCGACTACCTGAACAGCACACAGCTTCTGTCTCAGGGGAACAACACGCAGCCCTGCGGGTCGGACAGCCCAGTGGAGAGCCTTGCTGGGGGGGTTCTGGAGAGTCCGTTCCCACGGAAGGAGCTGAATATTCAGGCGGACCAAGGAGGGGTGGGCCAAACAAAGAAGCCTCACGCAGAGAAAAACAAGCGGAAGAGCGTCGTCCCGAGGTCAGGATCACCTACAAGCGCTGCTGGGAGGACAGATACGGGGAGGGTTGTGTCCTCGTCTCCTGGGACCCCCCCCAAACCAAGGCCTTTGGCAACCAAGTCGCCGTCAACTGTGCCCGAACGGCACAGCATCGAGCTTCCAGTTACCGCCGTGCCTCTTCCAGGAGAAGCTGAGAAGTTTGACCGGCTCCAGCAGGTGAGGCTGGGTGTCCCCCTAGTGACCGATCCGTGCCAGTTCAACCGGCACTTTATCGTGAACGTGACCGTGAGTCAGGTCTCCTCGAACTCTGCCACCATCACCTGGTCTGTCCGGGAGCACCGAAGCGCCCCGGCGTCAGCGGTGAGCTTTCGCGTCCTGTTCGACCGCTTCGGCCGGGCGGTACGTTTCCCGCGCTTCGTGTACGTGCGGGAGGGGGGGCACCGGGTGACGCTGCACGAGCTGAGCGTGGACACCACCTACATGGCGTGTGTGGAGGGTGTGGTGGGCGGGGCCGTGTGCCAGGTGGCTTCCCGGGATCACTGCACAGGAGTGGTCACTCTGGGGGTGGTGCCGTCCGGTGCGGACCCCCAGCTGGTCACCATGGCGATGCTGGGGGTCAACGCGTTGCTGCTGCTGCTGGTGGGCGGGGCCTGGATGGGGCGCAGACTCAGGCGGAGGCTTCAGCACCGGAAGTCCGCCGTTCACGTCCGTCACATGTACTCGACCCGCCGGCCCTTCCGGCCCATGGCCCCGGCTGTCGCCTCGGACTTCACCAGCTACCAGAGCAGCCGCCCCAGGATGTGTCCTGTCGACGAGGGGGACCTTATCGAGTTTCCCTGCGATCGTTTCCTCGACAACAACAGCACGAGGCGGGACGAAGCCTTACAGAGGTTCACGGACTGATGCTTGGCTCGGGAAGCCAGCGGCCAAGACTAAAGAGCGGCTCCTCACGTCCTGGATGTTCGAGGAGGTTGCAGACTTGCGGAGAAATGCGCTGTCATTGGATAAATACTGTCGTCACTCCCAGTGAAATGACTTTGTTTTGTTGGGAATGTGTGTTTTTTCACGAATCCTCCACAACTTGAGGCAGACGTTTCCTTTTCCTCGTTGAGATGTTTGTCGGCCCTTTGGGCTCCTTTGCACCTGGAATCTGTCGTCTGCGTGTGTTTGCACGCGCGTCCTCGTGTCTGCACGCACGCTCACACGCAACCCTGTGGGTCCAGTGACATCACAACTGTATACCACCCTGGATTTCTCTGGTGCTCATAAAACAGGATCACTTTTATTTAATTGAATTTATAAATTCAAAACATTTACATTTTGCAGCTGCTGGCAATTCTGAACTGTAGGGGGTGCTGGTTGGTAGAAATAATGCTTTTATTTTCCTACATTTTAGTATCTTTTTTATTATTATTATTTTATCCTTTTGTTCATTCTTGTGACCAGGAATTCAAAGTGTTTCTAATTTTCTAAATAGGCAATAACCTGTAGATCTTTACCTTTCTTAAAATAAAAAAATCACAGTTTTTTTTTTTGTAACATCTTGCTTCACATTTGCTACATGTGTACTTTTTATATTTTTCAATAAAACGAGACAACTCTGATGCCCATTTGAAGTTGCTTTTTGTACGGATGATTACATTTTTATTGTTTACTGTGTCAAAAGCGATGGATTTATCTCAATGGGAGACCACACCTGAAGCTTCCTAAGTGTATACTTTCGTTTAACCAGGCTCGTTTGGTTACCAGGCTCTTTTTCTTAGTCACTGACAAATCCATATCATTTTTGGGGACAGCCCGTCTATTTGTCTGCGTCCGCGTGTTTATATCGCATTGCAGTCCTGCATATTTTTCCGTCTACACAGGGGTGTGTTCCGCATTATGGTGAGTGTACATGGTACATGACAGGGTGTGTACACCGTAGCCTGCCCGTCTACTGCTTATATCTGTAATTTAGCCCTTGTTTGGTAAGTTAGGGTGGAGGTTTATCTTACGGTTTCTACTTTAGCTTCAGGTCTTTAGAAAAGGGTAGGATGGGATGTTCTGATTTCAGCGCTGCTCTCAGCTTCAGCACCGTGGAATGTTCTAGATGAGCCTCCGGATAACCTAGATGAGGGAGTTTACGAGGCCCAGCCCCGAACTACCCCACTGCCTGTGTTTATACTCCTCTGCACATTCCAACAAACAAAATGGTCTCCTGGTCGTCCTTTACACCACATCCAATACGGTGGCGGTTCTAAGCCTGAATGTATGTGCGACGTTACGAAAGAGCATAAATGGCCAGATTTAAAAACCCGTTTTAACCCTTGTCAACCTCATTTACACACTTACTATGCAGTTAATAAGCTTTTATTTTGTACCCTGGAGTGATAAGTAATGTGTGAGCCGTAGTCTTTGTTTTTAAGTTCAATCTTAACGCTTCAGTAAAGCTGTTTAAAAGCTTAATAATTGCAGGTGCCTCGGCATTAACTGATAATGTGCTCTATAAAAACGCAGTAATTTTACACAACTCTGGGGAAAGCAGTTAATAGCAATATAAGATGCATCATTGTTATTGCCTGAGAGCCGTAAATAAATTTCTCCCCGACTCAAATTGAGTACAATTAGGTGTTGAAAAACTAATTTTTGTGTGTTTCAAATTTTCAAAAAAGCAGAAGTGGATAGTTCAGGTCCAGAAAGCAAAAATCCACACCAAGATTTTGCTTCAACCAGCCAGCTGAGGACTCTGTGACTCTTTGTGCTCAATTGGTTAGTTAAAGCAAAATCTTGGTCTGGATTTTTACTTTCTGGAGCCTCAAAAAAGCCCTGCAAAAAAAGCGATCGGCGCGTTGCCGTCTTTCGCAGTAGCTTCCTGTGCACTGCCAGTTTTCTGTAGACGAACAAACCTGGGTTACAGGGCGGTTTGTAAACTGCAAACCAGCAGCCGAAAGTGTAACAAGAACCACTAATTTTAACTTGTATTATGTCTAGGGCATGGGTGTCAAACTGCAGTCCTGGGGGGCCGGAGCCCTGCACATTTTTGGGTTTCCCCTCATTTAACAAAACTGATTCAAATCCTTGTGCTAATTACCACACAGCTCTTCAGGTGAATCATTTGTTGTGGAACAGGGAGAGAACTAAGCTATGCAGGACTCCGCCCCCCCCCCCAGGACCCCTGGTCTAGGGTGACCAGATAATCCATGTCAAGGAGGATACATTGAGCTAGGACAGGATGTGTCCTTTTCAATTAAAAGGACCCGAATTTCACTTAAGCACTGAGTTCTTGCTGTGTGCTGATTGGTTAGTCTCCTTCAATCATGCACGTGTCACTAATGTTAAACAGCTGGACGCGTCTTTCAAATCAAGGAAACAAACCAGTCAAAGAAGAAGAAAAACTATTTAGTCAAACACGGGAAACTTTCAGTTTTAAAGTAGTTTGTAAAGCCTGAAATAGCTCAAAATGGCCTTGCTGACATGGATTAGATGATCTCCCCACTAATAGCTGAGTGTGCCAACAGAATAGTCCCTGATGGTAACACATGTCAAAGAAAACTTGCAGTATATTTTGACACGGATTTTTTTTAATAATAGAGTGAGATGGGTAAGTACACGGCACACTCATCGCTATTGCTAAACAGGCTTGGACAAAGACACGTTCTTGGCTTGGATCCTATCCTTTATAATATTGATTATGTGGCCGCAACTCCTCAAGTCTACACTAGAGGGAGGCAGTGTCCTTCATAAAGAATCCCGGAAGCGTACATGTGGCAACATCTGCTGAACTTCGGAAATGTTTATTTCTCCTTAAATCTGTTTATTCACAGATAAATTGTAAAACTACAGTAGATCTTGGCTAGATTTCACAATCGCTTTGTGCTGATTTTTTTTTATTTAAAAAAAAACTACATGATACCATATATGGGTTTCACGCATTCGTTCAGTACCAGTCGTAGCCGATCAGGTGGCCAGCCAAGCATTGCTGCGGGCTTCCCCCAGTCCGAGGCGAAATGAAATTGGCTGGAAGTACGTGGCCCCTCAGAAGCTGGCGCCATAGGCGGCCGCCTATGTCGGCTATAAGATCAACCAGCCCTGTATTTGTTTATAAAACTTTAGACGCAAAGAAAAAATGGCACATTCACCGAGCTGTCGCTGTGCTTTAGTAAGAGGAAGCTTTCATTTTTAACCGATGACTATAACATTCCGAGAAAAAGTTAAATGCTCATTCTAGGCACGTCTTCAAGTCATTCGGGAGCTTTACTGTCCGCTTTTTGTCGCACACAAACACTCAAGCACGCGGTTAGAGATGAGTGTTTTATTTTCATACTGGATCTGCGCTGGTATTTCACATTTGTACAAATGCATAAAAACACAAAACAAAGGGCAAGTCTGAGGCATTAATAAACTCATAGAAATATACAAAGTTATACAAACCTGTATGAATTTTATGTATTATGCATAATAAAATTAACAATAAATGTTCTGATATAGGAGACATTAATCTTGAAGGTATTAAGTGCTGATACATTGTTATGCACAAGTATGTACCACTGACTCCTTTCAGAGAGAAAGGTGGTTATGCTTACAAGTACAAGATTACAAAAAAATTATTCAATTCTATACAGTATGTATGGTTTCATTATGATACATGTTTACACACTGTCATCGCATAGGGAGTTGTTTTCACGTCCCTCTGCCCGGACAAAACGCAAACTACACACTGTACCACCTGCGTGGAACACCCTGGAAGCTGAACACGCAGGGTTAAGTCAAAGCTGGAGCCAAAAACTTTTGCGAGAGCTGGGCTTAGATGTGGCACGTGTCTGCTGTCTTTGATTCGCTGGCATTGGGGGGCTGGACCTGACAGGAGACGTAGGCGACATGGGGCACGGACGGGGTACGGGTGCAGGGGACCAGAGTGAGCGAGGGCGGAAGCATTTAGGAGAGGAAATATTTGTCTGCGTGTAATGAAACAATGGCACTTAAGTGACGGGTCCGCTGAGAGTTTTAACGAGATGATTTCACGGCCGGCCCCCCCACCAAACATGAAAACAACACAGTTCCAGTTCACAATAACACCAGTAAACCCCACAGTGTGCAAGAAAAGGGCTGTAATTCGTCCCCCCCCCCCGGGTCCCGCATAGGACAAAGTGCATTAAAAGCCGCGTAAGATATCCCCCCCCCCGTCTTAGCCAGGCGGTCCGGGTGTGATGCAAGAACGCTGACAATGGGTGCCTGAACTTTCATAATCGTGCCTGTGTGTGTGTGCGTGTGTTGAGGTTAGGGCTGGGTAGGGGTTAAGGTCATCATGTTGGGATTAGAGTTTTCTCCTGTTCACCTGTTTGTGTGTGTGTGTGTGTCTGTATGTGTGTGTGTGTGTGTGTGTGCTTGTTTCAAGCGCAGAAATTCAGTTTGCTGTTGCTTTGGGCACCGTGTCTGACGCCGGAACCAGGGCCTGGTCCAAACGTGAGACTGCATGACACCGTCACCAGAAGCTGGTGTCATTGAGACACCAATATGTCGATGATGTGATCAAAGCGGAATTAAGGTCTTTGGTTTTTTTTTTTTTGTCTCAAAACAATCAATTTGTAGATGACAATTTGAAAATCAGGCCAGACATTGGGGCTCTTCGTTAAACAGCAGAGATGCAACTTTGCGGGATATTTCAAGGCAGAAGAGGGTTCTGGTCGGAGGGGGACACTGGTTTCCTAGGGTGGGGGGGGGTGGGATTCTCCAACCACAGTGCTTTGGTCTGTTTGGTTTAGGACAGAAGTAGGAAGAAATATCTCTAAGGCTGCAGGGGAAAGGAGGTTCAAATCCTGAATATCTGTTTAAGCTAAAATAAAGATCACAAATTGAGAACAGACACACGACAAAACCATAAAGGCAGCTAGAAAAGATCGCAGGGAAAAAACAAGTTTCAAGCTTGAGTGTTTTTTTTTCTTTTTTCTGCAAGAAATCCTGACATATGTGAACCCCTGGAGCAGAGCAGTGGGTCGAGTCAGGAACAGTCTCTAAAGGATGGGGTTCATGCCTGTGCGAGTGCTGAGCTGCCCCAGCGCAGTGTCGCCCCCTACTGCGGTGGAGGTGGTGATGGTGTTGTGTTGGATGACCTGCTGTTGAGTACAGGCGGGACTGGGACTTCCTGCCGGACTGCTTTCTGGACCTGGGGAAAAGGAGATCTGTCGATCATCTACTAAATGAACCGCTTGGCAATTTGACTGTGTGACTTGGGTTAGGATCCAAATATATAAATGCACTTTGATTAAAAAAGCATTAATTGTTTAAACACTCATATACTGTATGTGTACATGGATCCAGAGATGCAAAGGTGTTTTGATTGGTGCTAAGTGGAAGCCTCCATTTCCCTTGTTTGAGGAGGGTAGGTGGGCTTCCATTCCAGTGTCTCTGGAGTTCCATTGGAGTTTCACTGAGGACGCAACCATTCCGCTGCCCCCCTGCACACACTAGCTAGACCTCAGTGTGACACATTCCCTCTCTGGATGATGGGCTGTGATGGAAAGGCCCGGGGGAGAGAGCGTTACTCACTGAGATACCCCTGCGACTCCTTCTGCATGGCGGTGACCGGGCAGTCCTTGTGGGTCAGCAGGAGCTGCTTCAGCTGCGTTACCTCCGTCTTCAGCATGGTCACCTCGTTCTGAGACAGGAACCACAAAGTGTCGGCTCCCCTCAAGCAATGAGAGACTTTGACAGACGCTCACGTGGCCGGCAGTAACAAAACTGCAATAAATAAAACTGGCTGTGCTTGTTATACTGCCAAGCAAAAGCCTGGGATATAAGTCAGATATACGTTGAAATATGATATGAAATCAGATATGAGGTATGAGATAGAAAAGATCGATTTGTGAGCTGCAACGTGGTATTTAAGATTCAGAATGAATAATATTTCAGCAATTTCAAGGTTTTTCATAAAAGTGAGGTATTTGTGAGATATAAGCAAAGGTAAAAGGGTCACAATGAGGTATGTGTGAGATATAAGCAGAGATATAGGGTCATAATGAGGTTGTGTGAGATGTAAGCAAAAATAAAGAGTCAACGAGGTATGTGAGATATAAGCAGAGATAAAGGGTCATAATGAGGTATGTGTGAGATATAAGCAGAGATAAAGGGTCATAATGAGGTTGTGTGAGATATAAGCAGAGATATAGGGTCATAATGAGGTTGTGTGAGATATAAGCAGAGATATAGGGTCATAATGAGGTATGTGTGAGATATAAGCAGAG
>JAABNY020000046.1:2543147-2554468 GCA_015164015.2 Brevimyrus niger | reverse complement strand
GTTTTCAACGGGGGGGACGGGACGGGGGGGGGGGGGCGGGGGGGGGGGGGGAGGAATAGGCCCCCGGGCACCCCGCGGGGGGGGGGGGGGGGGGGGGGGGCAGGCCAGGCCTTTCTCTCCTTCACGCTCGAGGTTTGTGAGCAGGCGTGAAACCCGCAGAAGCCATCGGGACAGCGACTTTTAAGAAATGTAGTTAATCCCAAATTTCCAAAACAACCTGTGAAATAAAGAGCTGGTGAGGTGGTGGGGGCCTGGGGGTGGAGGACCGTCCCAGAAGTGCGTCTCAGCTTCTTAATTACTGCACAGACAGCTAATAAAAGCGGCCCGACGGTACGAGAATGAGAGCCAGGTGCAGCCCGGCTGACTGGGTGACTCGCCGGCCTTAAACACTAATCATGATTTAACAGTCATATTGAGCACAAAATATACTTTACGGGCCGGGTGGCGAACGCCAGCTTCTGCGCTCCGCCGCTTGATGTGGTTCTCTTTATGCTGACATTAAAGTGCCAGGCAGCCAGCGCCCGTCCCATCCGCGGCGAAGCCGTCACCGGGGGGCCCCGCGCTGACCCGCCACCGGCAGTGGCGATCCCCTGCCCATTCCACATCCCGCTGGGGGGTGCCGGGGGATGTTTATTGGGCCTGTCGCCTCGTTAAACACGTCCACGGTCCGTACGAGCCTTTGATGAACGGCAACCCAGTTAAATATCAATACCGTATTATCTGGCAGGACAGCCATTAGAGCGAGAATGATAGGAATGGGCACCCAGAGGTTCCCTTTCAGGTCAGCGCTGACCTCACCCTCTCCCCCCTCTCGCTTTGACCTCTGACCCCAACAGGCTAGGGCTTGACCCCAAGCTGCTGGCCCAGATCCTCAACATGAGCTCGGGACGCTGCTGGTCCAGTGATGCTTACAACCCAGTGCCTGGCGTGATGGAGGGCGTCCCCTCGGCAAACGACTACCAAGGGGGCTACAGCGCCACACTCATGACGAAGGTGGGTTCTCTACCCACGACGCCCTTTCCGCATTGCGCCATAAACACGGTGTCGCCGCTTCAAGACTCCAGCCCTGTCTTCCTATGAGTTTTTGTGTTGCCGTTGGTTGACCTGTGACCTGGATTCGAGCGAAAGCCATTTTGTTTTGCGTCGTGTGGTGCAGCTAGTTAAGATGCTGTGCCTGTATTGGGAAGGTTGTTGGTTCAGATTCCATGGATAGCTTTACCACTGGGTCTTGAGCAAGACTCTTAACCTGCTGTTACTCCTACTTTACCACATGTAGGTCATTTTAGATGAAGCATCTGCTGAATGAAAAGCTGTGTTTCTACAGGACCTGGGCTTGGCCCAAGACTCTGCGACAGACACCAAGTCCCCCATTCCGCTGGGTTCTCTGGCTCATGAGATGTACCGAGTGATGTGCACCCGCGGCTACGCCAACAAGGACTTCTCCTCCGTCTTCCAGTTCCTGCGCGAAAAGGAGGGCCAGTAGTGTGATGTGGCACCACGCTCCGCCTGTCACGTTCTTTTCCGAGACCACGCCTGGTCCTGACCCCCCCCCCCCCCCTCCGGTTCTCCACACACGGAAGGAGATTAGGGGCTGTGCGCCTGGGGGACTTTGACAGACATGAAGACAGTATTAAGAATGGAGGGAAGTAGATAATGTATTTTTTTGAGGTGTCACTTATCCACCCCTTGTCAAGATGCGCGTGGCCTAGTTCCTGGTAATGGTGAAATGAGGTTCTTCTGTCTCGGTGTTGGGTGTTATCTTGGTTAGTTGACTGTTAGTGATGTGGTGACGACTCTGGTACCCACCACGGACCTGAAGATGGAGGTTCCGTTGGGTTGCTGTGGCTGTAGTTTGGGCCACAGCCTCCAGTGATGTTGGCCCATCTGTCCTCTTGTTCAATCTCTACTTGCCAGTTTTTATTTTAACTTTGTTGTAACTGTTGTAGTGTTTTTTTCCATCCTACATCATGTTCCTGTCTATGTATCCAGGCCCATTATGTATCGGTCCGGATCTTGTTGCCAGACTTTTGTGTGTTATCCTTGTGATCTTCATAATCAGTCTTTTGTACCTACTGTACCTACTCATCTCTTGTTCAGCGATTTTTGTCATGTTTCCATTGTCCCTGGGAATCTCCTTCTCCTGCTTCCATCCCCAGACGGTTTCGAGTCCCGGGAATGATCCTGAGGGCGGTTCCCTTCAGCCATTACAGCCACAGGTTCAGCAAATGCCCGGCTCTCTGAATGGGGGCAAAGCCATGACCTCTCAGACTGCTTGGGATTAAAACATTTCCTTGTTTACACACAATTCATATAATGTGGCTCATGTACACGTTAAGTGCATCTTTCTGTTTACATTCTTTAATTTCAACTCTGTGTGGCTGTTACACATCTTGATTATTGCAAATGGATTTCAATGTCAGCCTCTGAGCCCTAACATTGTCTCTCGCGCTCTTCCTCTCTCTGTGAGACCAATAATACTGTGAAGTTTATTATTTTTTTCACTGCCCTGATGAAACACCTTAAGAGGGGCTTGGCTTTAACACGCTGCCTGTATCAGTGGTTCTGACTGGTGGAATTTGAAAGGTGAACGGGAACACTGCTGCTCATCTTCCTCTCGTCGTTCGTCACCAAGTTGCCCCACGGCCATGCTGCTCTCTGTAAGGGATTGTAGAACAGGCTGTTTCCAATAAACGCTGATCCTGGACCAGCCCTGGCATTTTCCATCTCCTGTCTTGTTTCTTCCCAGGACGGAATAGTTCACCGCTAAGACGCGTTGGATGAGAAACCGATTGAGATTGAAGACTCTGCTCTCGCACCGTTTACTCAAGCTCACTTTATACACTCTGTTTTAGCTAGTCTACACCATTTGGTGTAAAGAGTACCTCAGTCCCATTTATTTGCCCCAGACTGGCAGAATCACAGAGATTTGCCTTGATACAGTAGCATTTTAAAAGTCCAAAATGGCCGCTTAGTAATTTATCAGTAGGCCTAACAAGAGTTTTTCCTCCCATCCTCACGTCAAAAGAGAGTCGCATCGAAAGCTGCATTTCAATCGCGTCTGTCGTAGAGGCTCCAGTGTTTGGTCACGCGTGAACCACTGCGCCACTGCACCATCGCTCCGGCTAAAATTCCCCTCCGCTGTAAGGCGGCGCTAACATGTGTTACAATCCCCTTGACGTGCAAATGTTCCCACGTCCCGCGTCTCGTTTCGCCCCCGGGGCAATTTCCACCAGTTCCTTGGGGAGAGGGTGCGTCAGAGCAGTGGGGGGCAAAGCGAATTGATACATTTTAATGTCCACCTTGTGGGCTGTTGGCGGGCAGTAAAATTAGCATATGTATGCGCAGCTCTGCGCATGAGAGAACTGCTGTTTTTTTTTTTTTGTTTTTTTTTTTTTATGGGCAGATGTTTGCGAACGTGTCGTTAAACTGCGCGCGATCGCCGGCGCCCAGAAGCATCAGCGCATCAGGCTACTGCCTCTGTCGGGTTCCCAACGGCTCCGTGGATGCAGGTGACCTTCGGCACATGACCCTGTGTTTTTATTTTTTATTAGTTCTAGTTTAGAAATGATTTCTTTTGAGTTCACCTTCAGCCAGACCCGCGTCTCTCTAAGCTTTCCTATGCAGAATCAGCTATTTAATGCGGTATATATAGGCCACCCTAATTACTTCTAGCTGTAAATTCGGCGCAGCGTTGGCTGCAGGTGACGACTAGCTGATGATGGATCTGAAGCTGGGCAGGAAATGCACATTGACACCTAAGCCTACAAGAAAATCTAGATCAAGCCAAGAAACGCTTGCGGGGGTACCCCACGGAATCTTCTAGATCGCGGCATGTGCGCAGACGTGGCCGTCTTTGCGGTTCCTGGTTGTGTGACTTGGGCGCCCCTTCGCCGTCTCGCCCCTTCTTCCGACCCCATCTGTCCTGTTACACGGTTCTGTGGGACCGAGTTCTGCTGCCAATAATGTGGTTGGATTGTTTTCCTTTTGTTTCTGTTAATTTCTTTACCAGAAAGCCATATAATCTGGAGTGAAAAACTCAAGCACTAAATGGCTTTTAGTCTGCAAATGATGCACTTATTTCCGTCATTACTGTGAGGAGGGAAAGGACACTGGGCCGAGAGCCTTGGCCTGTAAAGTGTTTTGTTGGGTGAGGAGTGATATCATTACAGACTACAGATCTGACGGCCAAAGATTCAGTTGTATTTATGATTCATAAAAGTAAAAATATGTCAATGCTACAGTGTGAATTCACCAGACTCCTTGAGTCCTCAACACCATAGAGGTGTGTCTTGGAGATCAAAACAAAACACCAGTGGGTAGAAAATGGTAGATGGGTAGAATGGATGGGTAGAAAATACAGTCAAATAAAGTCTATGCCGGATAATACTGTACAAACCCCTCCAGACACCAACCAGGCACATTACTACCTTCTGCCCAATCAACAATGGTCTTGTGTTTTTCTTAAAGAGGATTGTGGGAAAACAAATTTTGAAATCACCCGTGATATTGATTGGTATTCCGGAGCTACTAAATTAAAACTAAAGCATGACAATCTTTGAAGCGGTTATCATTACTATTGTGTTTTTAAACTCATTCCTGAACCATTCCCTGAAATTTGAACTAGATAGTGGCCCTAGATAGTTGGATTGGAGTAATGCTTCTAATAATAAGTAATACGAATAGCAGTGCTTGAATTCTTAGACCAGTTTCAATTGGCAAATCCTCCCAAGAGAGGATTATGTCATTCGCCGTTTCCAGCAGTTCAGTATTTCCTTGTTTCTTTGAGTCCTCATTATATTCTTCACAGTCACCGAGGCAGCCATTCCTCTCCGGGCACTTTTGATCAAATGACATTGTCATACAGGCCTATCTTAACTGGCTCCTGCAGTGAACCATGCATTCTATCCGGTGTTCCAAATTAATTTAATTTATTTCTGGGTGATCCGAGAGGATGTCTTGCATATTTCCCTCCAGCTGTTTTTGCAGGGCATTCCGCAGAATCTGCAGAATCTCGGAGCCAGGTGATCCATTCAGTTCCGGAGGCTGGCAGGCCGCGTTTGTGGGATGCTGAGGGATATGCGTCCAATTCTCCGCCGGGCGAGTGTCACCGTCGCTGTGCGAGTGGAGGAGGATGCATCGCGGCAGTTTCCGTCGCCGCCTTACACTGTTTTATCTGTCAGTTCAGTTCAGTTTTGTAGTGTATATGAGGGCCCTTGGTGGGATTGTGTCTTCAATCTGCACCCCGTGCCCCATTGTAGACGCCGTATTTTCTCCCACATCGGTGGCTTGAGTGATCTGGCCAAGATAATTGATGGCAATTTGTGGCTCGCTTTTAGTACTCTGAAGGAGAACTGAGTGATTTTTCAACTTTTTTTTTCCAGCAAATTTTGAAGTTTTGAGGCCTACAGTAAGCTAATTGCTAATTCATTCTTCAATTGTAATATGTCATTTTCGTGATTTCAGCATTTTTTTTTTTTCCCCATTTCAGTTTCATTTTGATCATGAGGTGTCCAGGAAGGCAGGAGCCGGAGATTGAAAAAAAAACAAAATATTACAAATGTTGGGGTTTTGTTCCAGTTTGAATCCTGACATTTAACGGAGACCCCCAGATACACTTTGGTTACAGTGTGGCAACATTATTCTTTATCTGCATAATATCTGCTTTATGAAAATCCTCTCATATAAAATATGAATGTGGCTGGTGGATTAGTGGCTGCGATTTGGGCCTGTTGTGATTCCTGACCCCAGACAGACATTACTGCTAATGAGCAGCACCAGACTGGCAATTATATCTGCGTGTTTCCGGGCCGGTCGGCGCAGTGACTCGTGAGCGGCTCCCGAACCTCACACCTCCGCAGTTACGGGCTCGTCTCGTGACCTCGCCTGCGAGTGTGCCGCATCCGCACGCCCCCCCCCCGCGATCAAACGTGAAATACTCCCGCAGCGCAGAAACGCAGCTTCGGCGAGCGGGACTCCGGATCGCAGGCCGCGTGTGCGTGTGACTGAACCCCGACATACGCCGGCACGTCGCTCCCAGGATTCACTCTGACCTGCTACCGCATGAACAAGTATGGAAGTTGGATGGATGGATGAATTAATCATCTTCATTGCAAACTTCCGGCTCGAGGAAGATTTCCGCCAACCTGATCCTTATGGTTTTAGCAGATGCGGAATCCTCTTCCGTCTTGGACTGTCAGAATCGGCACATACAGCAGAGGAAGAAATTAAGAGACCACTCTATATTTTTAAACAAATCTGTTTTTTCTTTTTAATCCTGGTTCTGCTGGCAGAAGACCGTGCTAATCAGCAGGCTGCTTCCAGGCTCAACATTTCTCAGACAGCAGGTACACAAGAATAAGGTGAAGCGGGAGACACTGGGAACGACCTGGACCAGCCAGTTAAAGGGTAGAAGCGACTTTGAGGCCAGAGATAGCTGTTAACCTATCCGACAGATTCTCGGGCATTGCGTGATGACATCGACTGACCTTCAAAAGGAATGGGGGGCATTAAGTGCAGGTGTGAAGCGCCCTGATAGGACAGTTCATATCAGGCTCATAGAAGCAGGACTGAAGTCCCATAAAGCAGGGAAGAAGCCATTAATTAATGAGAAGCAGGAAAGAGCCAGACTACAGTTTCCAAAATATATAAATACGTGTGAATTTATCTCAGACGCACAACCATAAATAGAGAAATGAGTGAAATTAAAAATTGTGCTGTGGTCTCCTAATTTTTTCCACGCTGTGTATATATGTAATGTTAGGGACAAGACAAATGATGTTTTTATGCAAGTTGGTGGGAGATTTACATAACTGCATGAAGAACGGGATTTTTTTTCCCCTACTGCTGTTGATAATTTATCAGTCACAGGATTTCACACGATTCTCAGTGTGACTGTCGCAGCACATTAGAAGGGTTTTTTTTTTTTTTTTTTTTACAAGGGCTGCCACAAACTTTCTGCTGCTCTGACGTTCGAGAAAACCACACGCGTAATCATTTCGTGTAAATATCCCTTCGACGACGGCGCGGCTCCTGCATGCGGTTCCGTCTCTATCGGCGATACGGCCAAGATCCTTACCGGCCTGTTTTTCCACATCTTATTCACCACGAAAGAAAACTGGAAAAAATATGATACTTGGGAGGAAACTCGTATTGTTTCTATTTCATATTTATTTTAATTTCGGCCTCCCTTTATAGGCATGCTGCTGTACTGGCGGTTTCCTCATTAACAGGACTTGAAAGGTCCCTGTAAAAAAGCTATCGGTGGCTGGCTGACGTCTTTCGTAGCAGAGACAGCGCCTTTCCTGCGGCGTGTCCAGACCGCCATCCCTCTCCACCCCGCTCTTACCCCATGGAAGGTCAAAGTCGCCGTGTTTGCTCATTTCATCTTGGTGACAAAATGGCGGACTGTTTTTGTGGCTCAGTTGTGACAGTGTGGGCCGGGGGGGGGAGCCGTGAGGTGTGGGCACCATGCTGCCCTGACAGTACCGTCTCAATCCTGAAAGGACTGGGTGCACTTAAACCAAGAAGTCAATGGAAGGATTTCAGATGTTATGTTCTTCCTGTATTTCCTGCAATCGATTCTGATTATAACACCCACATCACATTTTCTGGACTTTACACATCACCCCCCTGGTTTGCACATCCCTCCGGTTCTCTCCAGGATTCTTTTTTCTTCTTGACCCACTGAGAAGTAAAGCAGTCATGATTAAATATGGCAGCCGAGCCGAGCCGAGCCGAGCCGGACCTGCTGCAGGACCCTAGCTTGTGCGGCTGCTGCCGTCTGCCAGTCCATGGTTTCTGGGGCCGGATCGCTGGCGGCAGCTATTTTAAATTCCCTGTTCACACAGAAACTAGGTTCCCCGTAACTGCAAAATAGGTGAAAGTAAAAAGGCATCATGATGGAATTCTGGGGCCATTTCGGTGCTTTGCACTCGTAGGTGCAAGTTTCACCACTGTAGAGTGACCATAGGTACTTGTTCTAGAAATATGGCCTGTTAGTACTAAAGTTCAGTCATTTTACTGGATGTTTACTCATGATCGAAATGCTGAAAGTCTGCATTAACGCTTTAAAAAGGAAAATCATTACTTTTATACATCCACCTGCCATGATGGTTTAACCAGTCCAGAGTCACAGGGGGCCTAGACCCTATCCCAGGACACACAGGGTTCGCGGCCCGGGCTGCCAGTCCATCGCAGGGAGATGATTTACTAACATCATTCAAGTTTGTGTTTTGGGGTTCGCAAGTGGAAATGGGAGTTGTGGTCATGGGCTAATCTAGACGTTTTGAGCCCCCTGACAAATCGTCACCTTGGAACGGCACTTTCCGTCTGAAAAAAAATGGGTCCCTTGGTAGATTTTGTTAAGCGGGGGCCGCCTGAATCTGCCAGGGTGTCCATGCCCCTCTGACACCCCCGGTAGTGGGAAAAATCTCAGATGAACCCAGAAAAAACATATAAAGTCTACACACACAGAGTCACAATCAAAACCTGAAACCGGGGCGGGGTAAGGCCACAGTGTTACCCACTGGGCACCCACGCCGTTCCCATCATAACTGCAGCTGCATCAGACACACATTCTTCCTGCTTTCCTGTTTATATATGACTTATAAACTTGATTTATTTATTTACACGTTCACACTCTGTTACGATGACAGTTAATCGGGAGAGATGAAGAGGCTTCATTCTAAAACATTTGGTTCACGTCCTAATCTGCCGGTCAGCGTGATTAAGAGTGCAGGATTATGTGATTAGCTGATTTATCGGGTGTTTTGCGCACGCGTACACGGCCATGCCGACACCGCGTCACGTCCCCCGGCACCGCGAGGCGGTCTCTGAGGCTGTCCGCTTGCTAATTGCCCAAAGCCGCACACTCGGCTGACTCGTGATAAATTCCGGGTCCGCCGGAAAAGCCCGAGTTCATTAGTCCCCGTTGCTAATCGGTTTGTCTCTCCGTCGCTTAGATTCATGCAGCGGCAGACGTGATGTTGCCCTCAGGTACTTCATAATTTATATCAACAGGGATCGCGGCGGCGTGGCGGAATCAGCACGCGTGTATTACAGAGCTAATGGATAATTTTCCACCGCGTGGTGTATAATAGCTTCCTGCGCGTCAGATGGGAATTGCCCCCTTCAGCGCGCCCCGATTGTTTCAAGCTTCCGCGTAATCACGACATGCTCTGAACTCTGCAAATGAATGCACGTTTAGCCTCTAGTATCACATAGTATATATATATACTTTTCCTATTATTATACAAAAGACTGGTTTAATAACTCATATTACTGTTATCATATTATTTGTCTACATGGTACCTTTTATTAGAAGCTACTTTGCATGGTGATAGTAGGGTCTTCATTAACTAATTATTCACACACACTGTGTGTGTGCCCTGCCTGGGTTTGTATAGTACACATACAGTACAGTTCAAAAGTGCATTTCAAGTTGCACCCTAAAACATACACATGGCTTATGTAGGCCTACAGCTATTTCCTGTGTTCCTTTTGACTCCCTATTTAATGTAATTAATGATCAAAAAAATAACTTAAAAACGGATGAGACCTGATTTAATACTAACATCAGTTTGATTAAATGAAGAAGCATTCATATAAATGGAAATGAAAGCAGTATGTTTGATGTTTTAATTGGGGCGTTCGTTGGTATTCACTGATTATTAAATTCACATTTTGTTTATTGCTAAGCTATTTAAGGGACTTTAGGAGCGTGAAGTTTACTTTTGGATTTCCTAGCTTGAAGTTTGCCTGAAAACATCACTGAGTCGCGTGCCCCCGTGTGCCAGCCTGGCACTCCTGCCTGCGTTCTCCCGGCTCGCCCCGGTCTTCGCCACGGTGTCTGTGCCCTCCTGCCTGCGCTCCTGTTTACCTGAGCATGTTGTTGTCCCTATAGAGGATACTCCCTGGTCCGCCCCCCTCCAAGCCCCCCCCCCCCATCACCCTTGAGTAACGATGGCTGCTGGAGTTTGTGACTTCCAGCACACCCCAAATTCATCACCCACGCTGCACCCGGCCCGACTTCGTTATATTAATTACGCTTATTGTAAGAGTAATCATGGGGCCCATCAGTATCCATCATGGGTCTCTTTTTCACGTGACACTCGCTGGGATGAAGACTGGGCCCCCGCCAGTGAATAATCGCAGCTCCGCGGCCGCCTGACACCCCCGCCGGACTGTGCGGGGCGGTTCTGAAGGCTCCCGGTCCCAGCCGCCGGACGGCCATCCATCTCCGGTGCCGCCGCCTGCCGTCGCCATGACGACACCGGAACTGGGCCGCGGAGGAAGTGGAAGGAGCGTCAGCGACCGAGACGGGGGGGGTCACAGGAAGCCATATCCAGGAGGGATCGTGTGTTTAACCTGAACCGGTGCCAGGAATTGAGACAGGCGTGTTAAAAAATTAAGCCTCGTGAAAGTGAGACGTGTTTTGAGCCATTAGTGCTCATCAGATTTGTACTACTGGACTACGGGCTGTAATATGGAACTTAATTAAATGCCATTAGCTGCCTTTTAAAATGTTTTCTTCATGGCCAATTGGGTTAATGTCTGATCCTTGTCTCCGTTAATTGAGCGAAAACATATCGATCTGCTTCAGTGAGATGCAGTGTTTCTTGCCGGTGCCCTCGGACATTAGGGGCCATGTAAACAGCCTTAATCGTTTAGTTTAACGAGACTCACGTTAAGGTCCTTCTCTGATCTGGATTCTCCTGCGCTTATGGCCAGCCCTCCCTATAGCTGTGTGTGTGTATGTGTGTGTGTGTGTGTGTGTGTGTGTGTGTGCGCGCACGCAAGCGGCTGTACCTATCTTTATGGGAACTAAATGTCCCCGTAACGTGATAAAAATATATTTTTTCCTCCCTTATGGGGACCAGTTTCCAGATCCCCATAAGGGAAAACTCTATTTTGTTTAAATAAATGCAATGACTCTTGTATTTTGTTTGGATATGGTTATGGTTAGGGGTGGGTAGGGGTTGAGGATGTCATGGTTAGGGTTAGCATTTTTCCCATAGACGTGAATGAGCAGTCCCCGTAAGGATAGGTATACCCGACGTGTGCGTGCATGTATGTGTGTGTGTGTGTGTGTGTGTGTGTGTGTGTGTGTGTGTGTGTGTGTGTGTTTTTTTCTATGTGCATCTCTGTTGCTTGAGATTTGGGTTAATTAATATTCCTAATTATTGCAGCCTCTAAACTCTCCATCCATCTTCTCTACCACTTAGGAAACTGGGTTACCAAGAGGGAAACGACAGGAACACGGAGAGAACATGCACCTCCCCCTCCCCCCCCCCCCCACCCCCCCCCCCCCCCCCCCCCCCCCC
>JAABNY020000046.1:2522485-2536686 GCA_015164015.2 Brevimyrus niger | reverse complement strand
ACTTACGAACAGACTGGCATGAAGTCGCTCGTACTTACGAACAGACTGGCATGAAGTCGCTCGTACTTACGAACAGACTGGCATGAAGTCGCTCGTACTTACGAACAGACTGGCATGAAGTCGCTCGTACTTACCAATGGACTGGCATAAAGTCTGCCGTATAACAAAATTGGGATGAAATACAATGGTTCATAATAATGGACGCAGAAACTACTTTGCGGTGCTTATGAAAATCTGGCACAGCTTCAGGGGTTCAGTGGCTCAAAGTACAGTAGAGTAGAGTAGAGTACAGTAAAGTACAGTAGAGTACAGTATAGTATAGTACAGTAAAGTACAGTAGAGTAGAGTACAGTATAGTACAGTAGAGTACAGTACAGTACAGTACAGTATAGTACAGTACAGCACCATATGTAGTTACTTTTATTATTACTGTATAATAATTATTATGCACTGTATTATTATCATTATTATTGTATTATTTTTATATTATTTACCGACTTCCCTACAAATTCTTCTCAAAGACAGACTTAGAGAACAGAATTCATTCGTAACCTGGAGACTGGCTGTATATATATATTTTTTTTTTATCTTTTATCCAAAGTAATGTCCTCTTTTTTGAGAAAGCAGGGTCAGACAGTCCCAGGAGCAACTGGGATTAAGGGCCTCGCTGGGGGGGCTGAAGATGATGTCATTGTGCTGACCCTGGGATTCAAGACCTTCTGATCACAGACACAGTGTCCGAACCAGCTGAGCCCCCCCACCTCTCACGCACAAATGCTGGCGAAAAATATGCAGGTAAATACTGTATTCCCCACACTCTGTGGTTTGTTCTAGCACCAGAAAACAAGACAGAGAACAGCCGTTACACCATGGCTCTAATATAGCAGGTGTAACCCTAACCTCTGTCCCGGCAGAACAGGGTGCGAAGTCTGAGGCGTCTCCCAAGCCAAAACCGTCATCGATTTGGCCGCAGGCGTCTCATACATCTGCAGCTGTGACTTCTAAGTGAGAGATAACACGCTTTAAGTGCTGTTCATACAGCAAAACTACACAATTGGCCAGACCGTGATTGCATTGTTTTCAATTATTTTCTTTTATGCCTGCATCGGAAAAAAAATTAGTGGAGAATTCCTTGATGATGTTGCCGGGCACTAAAATATAATGTAATAAAATAAAATGAAGTGTAGAAAGAATTGGAGAGAGCTTTGTGTTATTGGCTTAAAAACAGCAATAAAACTAGAACGTGCCCATAAAACAAAGTGCTTATTAAATTATTTTAAACAATAACACATGATTTGGGCACATTCCAGCATTTGGCTCAGTAAAATACAAAAATGCAGGACAGTTAGAGAAATACTACTGACCCGTGAGCAGTGTCAATGTGCGGAATGAAACCGAACGTCGAGAAGATGAGAGGGAAGAGAGATGCGACTGGAAGATTGGGAAGACTGGTCTCTCCATGCTGGAAGGTGTCTGCTGCGTTCCGGGGCTTCTTGTCTTGTAGATCTCCTAAGGTGTGGTGCCATCAGGGGACCTGGACTTAAAATGCAAGGGCCCAGAATCCCCCTCTATGCAGATCCGCCGCAAGGCCACAGCACACCGGGTTGGTGTTGGATCTAGCTGTTGTTCCCGGGTTGTAAAAAATACAAAAAAAAAACTAGTGTATTGATCCACTGCCGTCTGATTTCTTAAAGCTATGAGTGCTACCAATGTAGGCCTGGAAGATACGACCATTATCATTCAAGTGGAGATTTCGTATAGATTTTCCCTCTATGATCAGAAGGTAAAAGATGGTGCTGGGGAGATAATAATGCTGAGAAAATGGCCAAAGTCAGGGAGACCAGGCAGGCCAGCCTGAAGCAAAGGGATTACAGTAACCGGAATATACTAGAATGTTTTATAGCCCAACGCTTCATTGGATGTATAGATTATAAGGGCAGTTGCAAAACGTCTGAGAACTAACCACAACTTACAGGCAGCTGAGCAGTGGAAGACGCACGTCTCCTGACCATTCCAGGAAGCGTCATTTTACCTTTCAGCAAATATACTAAAACGCTCCAGCAGTATAACCACGCTTCACCATACAAACAAGAGTCAGGAATAAAGCGATGACTGTACGATAATTGTATGTTGAAGTACGTTTACACATGCACATCCTCATCACCATTGCATACATTCAAAGCAGGATTTGGTGTGTTACTGGTTCATTCAAAGCAGGGTTTGGTGTGTTGCTGGTTCATTCAAAGCAGGGTTTGGCGTGTTGCTGGTTCATTCAAAGCAGGGTTTGGTGTGTTGCTGGTTCATTCAAAGCAGGGTTTGGCGTGTTGCTGGTTCATTCAAAGCAGGGTTTGGCGTGTTGCTGGTTCATTCAAAGCAGGGTTTGGCGTGTTGCTGGTTTTTAGCTCTTCCGCGAAGGAGCCGCCATTTGCTTCAGTAAATGACTCATTTTGCTTATTTAGCTTCCCAATTATTTTTAGCATCTCGTTTCCTGAGACACATAATGCATATTTTTTTATGCACACTTTATTCACCTGAATTTTCGGATATACAATATACTGTGATTAATTATGTTGGACGTTCTTCAGAAATCGAAGGAATAGAGATATATTGATCGCATGACCCATAAACTCGATATCTGATCTTATTTGGGTTGGTCTCCACCGATCCATCGTACTCTGAATCTAAGCTCTGCACTGTCACTTGGCTGTAATGTCCACACTGCTACACATTCTCCGAAGCTGGTGGAAAACGGTCTTTCTATAGATTGTCTGTGTAATCCTGTCAGGTCTTCGCGCTGGACGCCTTCCTTATTCGTACGCCATCCCATTGAAGCATCAATGTTTTGGATTTGAATGAAATAGCATCTTCCTGGACGTTCCTCTACGTCCACAAACGACGGGTACCTGTCTGTTCTTCGCAGGACTGCTATCTCCTCTTCGGCCCAGATGCTGTCCTGACGTTCCTGACCGTAGCAATTACGCTGGAATGACTGATGCATAATTTCAGATAAGTCAGAAGCCTCTAATTTGCCTTTTGGAAAAGGAGCCTCCTCTTGCCATAACACTGTTTTCGTTATGTCTTTATGGGACAGTTGAAGTGCCTTTAACGTCTTCCCATCTTTGCTTAAAAATCACTACATGGCAGATTATATTTTTTATTTTTTTTTAATTCTGAAAGCATGAGAATTGCCTTTACATGCCATCGCATTAATATACTGCTCCAGAAGGTAGTTTTGCACACTGTAATTAGTGTATGAGCCTATTTACCCACTGGGAATGTTTTGCACACTTGCATATATTGCATGTACATGCTACACACCAGTAAGCCGCTCTTTACCATTATATGTTCTTGCAATGTCATGACAACAGAACATGACATGATAATGACATGACAATGACATGACAATGACAACTGAAAATGTGTCTGCAATCTAAATATTTTTCAAGCCATTGTGTGTAGGTAGTACAGTGTGTGTGTGTGTGTGTGTGTGTCTGTGTGTGTATACAGATTGCTATAAATGCCCTCTTTCTGGAAAAATATTTCACTGAATGTAATATCCATTTTTATTACTATTTTTACCATAACATGTGAGTTTAGGCTATTAAAGACTTATTCGTATAAATCCATACATCAGTCTTCCGTGTTTACTTAACAAGTACAGGGAATTAGCAAAAATCACATCCCAAGATGCACCACGCACCAGGCACGGAACTCCTGGGTGGTATCTACTCGGTTTCAGTGAATGCATATGATCCCTATTTAATATAATTGATTAAACAAGCCGAAATTAATAAATTCCGCTCAGATATAGTATCAGTTAATCAAGGCTCTTATTTAATTGTTCTTTATGAGAATCACTAAATTAGGCCTATGTCCACTTCCCAACGACCACGTTATGTTTATTCTGATTTGAATCGCCCGATCAACAGGAGCAACAGCTCAATCAAGGCTCACTGAGCGGGAGAAGCCAGCGTGCATGAGAGAACTCAGATTAACTTAACGGCGCAATGGGTTGTTATTCTACGGACGTTATTATACACCTTTAGTTCTGGATCGCGTCCATATTCAGTGAATCATTGTGTTGTACATATATAAGTTAACCATTAATCATCACTCCTAGTACCTGACACTATATATAGTACAGCCGCTTAGTAAGAAGAACAATACATCGTACTGAGCAGTACAGTGCTGTAAAGAAAAGCAATTATATAACGACATTTTAGGCCACAACCGTATTTTAAATGTGGAACATTTTGTTCGGTTTTGCCATTTGCCCCATGCCTTCTAACTGAATTCGGATTGGACGCTGAGCTTGACATGCACTTATAGATACTCAAAATAGGCTTCATCTGCCTCGGGGTAGAGGATGCAGTGAAAGTCATTAAAATAGTTTAATCATAAATGTACCACTAAAACAAGTATAAATTGCATTTTAGTAATGATAAAAAATAACCCTTTACTCCAGCCTTGGTTTTGCCTTTTTTAGTTCCTTGTTACGAAGTCAATTTTCTCGGTTCCTATGTTCGGAAAATATTCGACTTCTTTGCAAATTGCGGCAAGTATTTTGAAGTGCGTCTAGGCCTACAATAAATTACACTCAGTGGACATTTGAAGTTCTAGAGCTGGAGGAGTGAGATACTCGTGTGAGAGGACATGGAAAAAGGGTTATTTAAGAACCTCTGTAACACATACACTCACAATCCCTTATATTATGAGTATCTGGAATCTCATGAAGAGCTTCAGTTCACGAGAACATATATAAACCCCCGAATATTTCATCAGTAAAAGTTTGACACTACGAAAGAAGCCTATCTTCAATGAATCTTTCAGCTGCGCTTTTGTATTTTTATTTTTCGACTTGTGAAAGAAGTCACAATGTAGATATTAATGACATATAAATAGGTTCTGTGTGCAAGTATGGTTTTATAAAACCCGTAAGTACAATATGAATTACAAGGAAATTAAACGATACAAAACAGCTGGAGTAGTCAAATAAACAGACATTGATATTAAACCCTTTTAAAACGTAGCCTCCCGCAGGTTAGTTACATGATCGAGAGGCACGCTGTAATAAAATTCTGCGTTATTAGCAACAAGAGAGCGTGAATTTCGCGCGTCCTCTCCGTAGCCTCTACATACTGCGGTGGGTTCGCTTATAGAAAAATCATTTTGCCGATTCGGTGGATTAAAAAAAACAATAAAATCGATATGATACAAAGGAAAGGAATTTTGAAGGTCGAACGTAATACCACTAGATTCAATTATAGCTTTATTATGGCTATTTATTATCATAGGCATGATAAAAATCAGTTGGTCCATGAAATGCTTTACTGGCATTTATAAATATAAGCAAACCCCCATATATTTGTATAATAAGCTACTTATTAATCGGTAGTTGTGAGCTGTTGGTGAATTAAAACACGAAGTAAATTGGTCTGTTTTGGTCTATGCTCTTTAAATGATTATACACAAGAAAGGTCAATGTAAATTGGTGCTTTCGGGAATTTTTGCCACTACACATTAAGAAGTTGAAGGACGGTTAAAGGATGCCGACAGCATAACAATCAGATTTTTAAAAAAAAAGTTAACAATAGTTTTGTTAATGCGTGAACATGATAATCAACGAACGCGATGCTAAAACCGACGTTACATCGACACAAACAATAGTATAATATCACATTTTGCGTAGTAAGCTAAAAACATTGCCTTGTCCAGTCAGATATAAACATGTTGTATGACGTTAGGGCCGTGCAGTCTATTTCTCTTTCATTCGCTCTGCGGATTGAGGTGTCGGCTATACGCAGATTGAAATGCGTGATAGTTTACTTTGACTAATAAATAAACAAATAAATCGATGCATTCCGTTTAAATTCTATTGCACGGCAGCATGCATATATTAGACATTCTAAGAAAAGAAAAAAAGAATATTTATATTTCAAAACCCTCTTTCCGATGTGCTACTTGTCAGAACCGGTTTCCCATTACAAGCTTTTTCGAGCCAGCGCCGCGGTCTCCAGCGCGCGATAAATAATGTTGATAAAGGTGCCACAGAATATGACTTTCACAGCCCGCGCGATTGATTGAATGTGACCTCCAGTTCCAAATGCTATTGGAAGGCTATTTAAACAGATGAAGGCTTAAATTGTCTTGCTTGTATGTGAATTAATTTCCCATTCATCATCATTAAGGTTTGATTGGTCTATTCACGCCTCCCGGTCTGTCTGACCGAAACTGCCTGTAAATTAGAATGTAACACAATTTAAACAAGGCCGCTTTACTGGCCCCCAGAACAGCTGCAGAACAAGGCCTATCCGAGCTTCACGTGCTTTTGTGTTAAGCCTGAAATCACCTCTGTTTAGGGCAATTTATATAATGCGTCCACAGTCGTACGCCTCTGCAATAGCATCTAAGACCGTGACGTAATGTCCCATCATATTCCGATGGCTGTACAAGCTTGAAAATAAACGTCTGCTTTATCTTTTGTATTTCACCCTAATAATGTCGATAGGGCGTAAAGAAAACAAAGAATCATTTTCAAAGCATTTAATTCTCAATCTGAAATATCATTTATAGACTCTAATTAATAGTTATTAGAGGCGGCAAAGTAAGATATCCCAACTGATATTATTCTAATTAAGAAGTGTCCATTTCAGGATTTTAATAACAAGATGTACATAGCGCCTCTATTTCATGCGTTGATATTTTGTCCGTGTTTTGTCACAATTTGTGGAGCGAGGTGCGGAAATATCACGCACGTGCACGCACACATACGCTCTGCGAAGCATCTTCACAAAGACCCAGTTGCTTAACCAGAACATCATTCCAAGCATATGCATTTTAATCAGCTTGGTCACACTTACAAGAACACTGGTTAATAAGTCGATCAATCACCAAGACCGGACTACTCGGAGGCTCCGTGGGACAGTCAAGATGAATCTGATCCCAAAAGATAGATAGATAGATAGATAGATAGATAGATAGATAGATAGATAGATAGATAGATAGATAGATAGATAGATAGATGTAAATTGAAGGAAAGCAGTTTATGTAGAATATAAATGAGAAATAATATTTCAGTAGAGCCTGTAAATTTATAGAAATTAATAGGGCGGCACAATGCATATGAAATAAATACGCAGTCATATTAATGTATTCTTCAGTAACTAGCCATGTTTTTAAATGGTAGGAAGCCATTTGAACAGAGAAGACAATTACGATTTCTCTGGCCGATCGAGGATTAAAATCAATACTTTTATAAAAGTCGTGCGACATGTCAGGGTACGTGTGTAAAATTGATTTTAGCATATTAAAATAATTAATATTTTTTATGTCAAGCAACTAAACAAATTTCGCTCAGTGACGTATAACGCAGCATTTTGACCACGTCTGCAATTTCCAAGCCCTCTCAATATTCTTCAGTATCAAGAATACTGATTATTGTAAAAAAAAAAAAAAAAAAAAAAAAAAAAACATCTTTGTGATTCTACGGCATTAAATTCAGAAAGGTTCAATTTGCAAGGAAAGTTGTTCAATTACCCAGAAAATCCAGCCAATTAACGACTGCTGATTGGTGAAGGGTATGCATCATCGATCTTTTACATTCCAATATCTCCGCGAGACATCTAATTCTGCTATATCTATTAACTGGTAACAGAGAAAATATGGCTTCTATTACTGCAGCCTAGGGACCCTCTTAACTGTCACAAACAATCTCACACTAAGATCACAGAGCGATGCAGTAGAACTGCAGTTTAATAGGATTGCGTTCTGAAGGGAAAAAAAAGGTTACAGACCGCTTCAGCTCCATTTGATCTCGCTGAATATGTCTGCTAGCGAAAAACCACAGTCACGAGCCGCTCATATGCGTTGTGTTTTTGCAAATAACTCCAGGAATATGTAAACACACCTAAGCCAGCGATGCGTGAGTTCCATACTGGTGAGATATTTTTTTTTTGGTTTTTGCCAAGTGGGAGAATCCAGGCCCGATTGATAACATACATGTTAAAATGTAACTGCGTAACCATCACTACATAATGTTTAGTATGCCATGTTCATATCTGGAAATATTGTGCATGTTGGAACCTTTTCGAAATTTCTATTAAGATCCGAAAATATTAAATTACGCTAAAATTAACGCTATGTACGTTTTATTATTTTCTTCGTGCATCGTCGCTTGCTGTGTTTATTAATTAAAGTCATTTTTATATTCAGCTGTCGAGGTTATGGACACATCTCTTTGTATTACACTGAATATTGGCTGAAATATTTTTATTGATTTATTTTATTTAAAAAAAATTTACTCCATTATATTCACGTTGTCTAATTGCATTTAGAACAACAAAATAAATTTAGAAACATTAACTGGTTCTTTAACTCAAAATTATGTTTTATTGCAAAATGGTAACAGAGTTGAACAAGTCCACAATGCCACGCTGAAAAACTGCTTTTATATTCCAGTTTCCTGTGAGTTTGGTTTGCCCAATACATGAAAAGTAGTTAACAGTAACAGAAAAAAGCCTCTTGAAGAATGAAGGAAAAATCCAAACTGACTTTTATGTTCCTTTTGTTATATATATTTGTATATATGTATATAAATATAAGGCTTAAAACATCCATCGTCAATAGAAATCTCAATGAACATTAACTCCCAGAAATAAGGTAAATTGAAGGCTGTGTGGAAAGGGGTAGTGGGGCAGGCGGGCGGGCGGGCGGGGGGGGAGGGTGAAAATGTTCAGCTGAGGGCGCAGCAAGACAGGCAGCTCGCGCTTGCCCCAATTTGCTCCATGTGATTGTCCAATGGATTTCTCGCTCCCGTCAACTAATCCGCTCCCATGGCGCCTTGTTACCGTTTGGCAGGAAGTCTCCACGCGCGCAGTATAATCATTAATTCAACATTCAAAATTCCTCCTTACATATACATCACTTGCTAATTTTATCAGCATCTGCACATTTCAGCTCCGTATAGCAAGACAGGGACTTCGGAGAAGAAGTAATGAGATTCCTCAGTCTGTTAACAAATTCCCTTGTTAAAAAGAAAGATGAAAACATCATTTGAATGTAACTAACAATACATCCAGGCCAATTTAGACATAGGTGGAAACTGCAAATAGTTCTAAAAGATTTGCCGTCATCAATCACGTCAATAACTGCTCGTGACCTGCTCCATCTCCATTATTCTCCTTCGAATGAAATTATTGAAATCCTGAATATTCTTATGACTAATATCCTAAAAGTATTTTACTTCTGTGGTAATATTTCTATAAGTCTATGATTTGGAGCAACGGAAAGATTTTAATAAATATATATCAGCTTTGATATTCCTTTTCGCAGGTGCCATAGATTAAAAGTAATATTGTTTCATCCAAACGTAGTCCTTTCCCTTTGTGTAGCTGGCGCGTTTCGGTGAGATATGCTGCTGTCGCTGTTTTTAGCGAGTGATCAACGTTAGCATTTTACTCATGCTGAAAGTCCAAAATTCATTAAGCGTTTTTTTTTGGGGGGACTCTTTCAGGTTTGACCCAAACGGTAACAGGCCAAAATCTTATCTGGTCAGAGGTACTTCCTCTCTCTGGTCCAGGGAAACCGTGGAGGACTTACTCAAGACAGAGGGTGTGAAGGTCAGAAAGGCGTCAGTTCTGCTGGTGCCCGAACAGGTGAAGTCCGACCCGGAAGGTCTCTGAGACAAGCCGTTTGACTGGCTGGTGTGGCAAGCAAGGCAGGAACAGGGGCTACCCCCCGAGGTGAGTCCATGACCCGCAGTGGGGTACAGAGAAGGATGCCTAAAGGCGCAAAGCAGCTCTGGTCGGGGGTACGGGTGAGACAGGACCCGGAAGGTGTCAAGCGGCCTCAAGGGGCTACTGAATGGGGCAACGGACGCCGAATTGCCCCCAACACCGAGATGAGAGTAATATGGTAAGGGCAGATGGGACGGGAACGGATAAGGCAAGTTGCCGGTGGCCGCAGCGTGGCTCATCATGTAGGAATAAAAAGCCGGATCCGCAGGGTGAGGCCAGGTCATAGCGAGTCGTTGTCGCTTGTCCTTCATTCGCCGATTCTGGAACCACACCTAAAACACAGACAGTCTAAATTGCACAACGACGCAATCAAGTTCGTAATTCGTTATCTATTCTCTTTGCCACTTCACAAAAACGATCATATCACCAGCGTCATGGATTTTTTTTTTTCTTAATAAAATGAAGCGCTAACGGTATCACCTTTATGGTCGTTTCAGGTAAATTCAGGGCAGCAGCCAGCTCGCATCTTCTTGGTCGGGACACGTAATTTTCTCGGTAGAACTCCTTCTCCAATCTGGCGATCTGCTCTCGTGTAAAGGCTGTTCGGTACCGGCGCATTTGATCTGAACCGTAGGACAGGGATGCCTGGCCTGAACTTGCTTTCCCCGCATCGACGTTACTGTCACTGCTGTGGTTTGGGGAGTCGCCGGGACGACCTAGGAGTGTTACGAAAAACATCGCAATATTACAATTCTTTTATTTATGCGCCACATAAACAAAATTACGTGTCTGGTTTAGTTTTATTTCATCCACCGGCTTCTATTCCCATTACAATTCCCATAATTTCAATATATTTAAAAACGACACCGCATTCCAAACGAATAAATCGGTATAATTATGCCATAATTTTAGTAAACAGTTCACTACACAATATAATAAAATACACTAAACATTTTCAAGAGTGTCTATTAAACGAAATAACTAAAGAGAATGATTACATTTAGGTTGTGCATCTCGTGTGAAATATTACATTTCCAAAATGTATTTTGATGCGCAACAAATCTTGATCACATAAATACTCATGTCATTTTTCTTGAAAAAAAACGAAAATAAGAATCTCTTCCTTACAGCTGAATTACATTAGAGAAAACTTAATAGACACGTTTTGTTATTTCATTCGCTGAGCATAGGAATGCTTATTTTGGACCGTGAACAGACAGGTGCTACATTTCGGCTGAAAAAAAAAATCCATTTTAAAGCAACATAATTAAATCTGATAAACGGAAACAAAAAAACAAGCACCAGTGAATCGTCTACGAATGAAACGACACCGACCGTTCCTGCTGGCCATTGTACACAGGCTTCACGCGCTGTGCAGTGGCGCTGCGGGTACACATTAAGTGACACGGCAATTATACCCATTCGTTAAATGTTATTGCTGGCCACAAAGACGCTCTCAGAACTAAATAGGTACTTATTCTTCCGTTGTAAACATGGTTTTCGACTGTAATGAAACGCAGGAAAGCAGGCAAATCCTCGTATATTCACCTTTAAAGATCGCTCTAAGAACATCACCTACCACATAAAATATTTCGGAATACACGCTGCCAGTCATTCAGTACTTATCTTCACACTGTAATTACAAGCGCGTGCAGGAGACCCGGCTGCCAAAACTAACGTGTCGCCATTGTAACGAACGCTACTTGGTTTAAATACTGCAAGTGAGACATCTTACAGACAAATTGCGAAAAGCAATCATTCACACATGAACATTTTCATGTGATCAGTGACAACAAATGTACATGTTTTAACTCAGATTCTTATCTCACCTTTGCCGTTTGGGTAATCCATGCTTTCCGGCGTACAGCTGACATCAATTTCTTCGTAAAAATCTGACTCGGTATCGGAGCTGCTGTGCCCTTTGTTGGTTAGTTCTAACTGAGTTTTCCCCGATGCAGAGGGGACTCCACCCGGCCTTATATCGCTGCAGACGTCGCTCCGTATATCCTCCACCTCCTCATCCGCTCTCTTTCGTGATGAAGGCACCGACCTGGGACTCAGACAGTTTCTGTGGAGTACCTTTTCCTGTGGTTCTTGAACGGGGCTTCCTACTGCTTCTGACAAATTGGACCCTATCTTGCCAGCCAGTGTGCCAAGTTGACCTCCCTCCACGAACATCACCATATCTTTTCTGCTTTCCATTATTGTCGCGGAACTAAACGCCAAGTCGCGGAGAGAACACGATTTTTAACAGGAACAGACTGCGTAGCGGCTCGAGTGATGATGTGCTGACCCTGCGATGCACGCGCTCCAGTGTGCGGCACGAGCTCTGGGAGGGATCACCATTGCCTTTCTCTCGAGCTGTCATTCTTAATAGGATAGTCGTCATAATAGCACCCCCGGTGACGCCACTCATCGATTCGCAGTGGATAAACAAAAAACCAGCTATTGCTAAAACGAGGTGGGCTTAACGGAAAACAGGAAAACAAAACTCGATTTGAAGTTACTCAGGAAATGGAAATAAAATAATATAGCCGAGAGCGCGCGGGAGTTAAATGATCAAAAACTGCTTTTAGGGGACAATAAAAAAACGCCACAAGGAAAATTTAATGTACAAAACACACACACACACATACTCCCACATACCCACCCACACACACACCCATACACAGACATGCATATATAGCGTACATATAACATCACACTACGAATAATATTTACATGCATTTTTCAGTGTCCATCGACTATTAAAATATTGTCTATAGTATTTTGACTAATTAAAACTATGGTTCGTTGTTATTAAATATGAACTTAAAATACACTGAAATTGCAAGTGCATTTTAAAATCTGAATAGAGCATACATCAAACACACACACACACACACACACACACATATACATAAGATTTTCTGAAAGTGCTCTGCTTCTTGTTTGTGTTACATTACTAAAATGTTATATCTAAAGGCGTATATTTTTTTGGGTCTCTTTAACATGATAATTTCACGGTAAGCTGTTTCAATGTAAAAGACCGCATTGTCGGTTTTTCAGAATGGGAATTGTATGCCTGCTGGTGATAAGCCCATTTTGATTTGTCTCTCGGGGACTAAAGAATAGACTGAAAGAACAAGGAAACCATTGTACACTGACAGAACTACTATGAATTAGTAATAATTCAATTGTCATTTTTTTGGCTTAAAAAAAAAAATCATGATTGTGGAAGTGTCCAAGATGGAACAGACAAAAATGACTATCCTATGGAACACAGAGAAGAGGCAGACTTTTTATGAGTAATTCTATTTAAAACAAGTTATGTGACGTAATGGGCAGATGATAAAATTGTGCTTGTAGGTAGAAACAAGTAGGGCGCTGTTTATAACTCACAGTCAAGCACTATAAGCTCACAGATTGTCTCATCAGTTCTCCCTGTGTTGGGTCAAATGGAGCAGGGAGCTTTACATCTGAAACTGGGCCGTCGATCGAGTACAGGACCGCTTGATCTCTCACCTCCACCGCCAACTCTTCCGGTCTCCACCGCCCCCTCTTCCGGTCTCCACCGCCCCCTCTTTCTTTAAGTGGTGTCGAGTAAATCGGTTAAAGGTCAAGTTCTCCTGACCAAAATCAAAATAACGGGTTATCTGGCATTTAATTAGATTTGTAGAAAGTCCACCCGATAATACAAGCCACGGCGAAGAAATTCTGGAAAATGTCATAAATAATGATTAATAACAGGTATTATAATATCAATAAATGTTTTATGTGCGGAGTGATACATATACTAAACACTCAGTTAAATCTGGAGGTTTAAAATTGGTGACCCCATAAATTCTCTTCAGAATAGTCCCCGGTGGCTCAGATTATTCGAAGATAATTTGTACATGTACATTCATGAGCGTACAGTTCCATTTATTTTGTGAAAGCGAAACACTCAGCCAAATTAATGGCTACTGTTAAAAATACAACACACATAGTGTACAGTATGTATAATACAGCATTATCTTAGTATTATAAAACTGGGTGGAGCCATCTTAATAAGACGTAATGTTTTTACTTTTGAACAAGCCAATTAGAAAGCCATAAATCATATGACTTCTAAAATTGATTACGACTGCTAATTCTGAATTGACAGCATTAACTACGATTGAACAATGAATATTAATCTAGTAGTAAGCATCTAACTGATTGGTTACGTTGCATTGCTATTATATGGCCTAAAAAACCAGACTCAAAACCGAACAATCGTTTTATTTCGATTCAAGTAAATTATGGAAAAAAAAGAAAGAACAACGACAATAGTATAAAGTTGAATTATTCTTCTGATGTAAACACAAACATTGCATGTAAATAAGACTATGAATACTTATATAACGAATAGGACACATATTTCACTCATACACTAAACATTGTTTTACCAGTTTTGCTCTTTGAAAATAATAATAACAACAATAATAATAATAATGATAATAACAA
>JAABNY020000046.1:2482050-2522478 GCA_015164015.2 Brevimyrus niger | reverse complement strand
TTATATATTAAACATATCTCTAATATTAGTGATTTTCTGACTGAATTGATCATGGATGGTTTTGCGATGATAATCTCGCGAGTTTAAACGCATCCCACGCTTCAGTTGGCCGCAGTCTGCATTGGGCCCGCACTTACTTTCGCTTTGATGTTTCTCCTGGACAGAACAAACTTGGAGTCTCGATGGAGACGGACATTACGCCAAAGCTTTCATGCGTATCGTGGATTTCACAGTACCCTGATGTGTATTTTACCACCCTCGAGAACTCCTGAGATTGCGGCATAACTGGCAACCTATCGATACCACTATCTAGTAATATACAGTGTTTTGAAAAAAAAATACTTGTTGACTATACGTACATTACACCCTTTTATTTACAGAATAGACTGTCATAATGCAGTCAGTTCACTGGTGGACATAATACATTCTTTAAGTTCTTCTGCTAGTTATATTTTTACACAGATAACATCCAACTATGAACTGGAGGGTTTTGTCATTAAACCCGGCAATTCTTCGGCGCCGTTTGTTGTGCTTATGAAAAGAAGTGTGTCAACATGCGTATTGCCTATCATTATCTCATCCTAAAAGGAACATTGACAGAGTAATAACAAGGGCAAGACCACAGATAATTACGGTACCTAATCCAGGTAAAACAGGATTATACGTTTAATTAATGTTAACTATCAAGTATAAGTTTAATTCATATTCTGAAATGCCACAGACACAATAGTGGTGTGAAGAGACGAGGAATATCCAGGAAACTAGATAATTTTTGTGTAAGACTGATCTTGGCAAACGATGCAATAGCATATGAGACAGGGGACGTCAGAGCGCGAGGCCATTGTGCGCAGCTGTGACACTCGTGTACTTCTCGGGGTCCGTGTGTGAAATCGCTGTCCTCGTGCGCCCTCGCCTGTTGAAAAAGAGAAAATACTGAGTACAGTGGAAGGGAAATGAGCTAAGCTCGTGACACCCCGCCCCAAATTTTTTTTGCTCCATGACTGGACCCAGTCAAATAGAAAAAAAATGACTGAATCTGCACAATAAAACAAATAGGTTACACAGTTTGACTTTTTGGCTTATTTTCCCGTCAACATTTGATTACCAAATGGCCTATGGATTCTTTCTATAGAAATAAGCAGTATTTGTCGAATAATTTGTTATAAATCTATACAATTCTGTGTAGGTATGTTTATAATCCGTATGATTATTTCACTCTAATTTTATCCTGCAGCCGTTATCATCCTAAAATACTGATTGTTTATTCATATACCTGTGAACTATGAAGTCGCATCTGTACAATTAATATATAACTATTTTGTTCGTAGCAAATTCATAAGTCGATGGTACCTTTACAATCGGCAAAAACGCATGACATTTAATTAAGCAATTCAACATACATATTGCTATTGTAATATTATGACTCATCGTAACATTAGAACCAACATAATATTATTTATTAATATTAATCATTATATTTGCTGTTGGCAATACATTTAGGCATGTTTAATTAGCGTGTGTTTTGGTGCTTGTGCTTAGAAGTAACATATTGAAATAGAAATTACAGAATAAATAAAATCTTTAAATAATCTCATTCTAATACTGTACTGTCTATGATTTCCGTTTCCTTTTCCGGTGAAAACTAAGTTGTGTTGGTTTCCATTTATTCTTGATAAGATGAGCACGTTTTGTGTTCTCCGTGCAGGTGCAGAAAATTCACAAAACCAGGACGCGTAGAATATCACATTTAATAGGTTATATGAACCCAGTCCTACACCTAACTTGAAAGCCCGGTTAGGGGACTGGAGTTTCGGGCGACTGAAAGAGGATTTCTTCTGTATAGGTATAAGGGCAGCCGAACATTAAAATGTATCATCAGATATAAACCAGGAAAAGGCAACGATTAACTAAATTAAGCCAACACAATGCGTGCTTTGGTCCGTCTGTGGTATTCAATTTGCCAAGATACAATTATGCCAAACTGAGCGATTGAAACTTTAGTATACTATAAACAGCATCCTGGGATGTATAGATACGGTGGCATTTTAAATTAAATCAAGTGTCATATATTACAGAGACGGAGCGAGTTAATTCTTGGCATCTCAAAATGTTTCTTTCCTCGCTCGACGTAACTGCGTTTTGCAGTCCATGCCCAAGAAACACAATTAAAGGCAACAGAGAGTTTTCAAGTACAAAACAGTAGCATAAAATATACTCATGCGCATGTGTGGAAACAACATCAAATTAGTGATTGATTGTAGAATGACTGCGTGTCATGGAAGGGTATAAAAATGTAATTTAAAATACTTACAAGCTGACATATCCCCCTTTTCCGAAAGCCGACTAACGATGACGTCTGCGTGATATGCATACCTGTAACAACTGGGAGGGTAAAAATGACCCTGAAAGATAAACAACGTGGCGTTTAATGCAACAGCATTTCGGAGTCGTGTAAACCGACATCTTATTTGGTCAAAAAAGAAATACTTTGTCTTATCTGGTAAAATGAATTGCATGTTTTCTTTTTCAACTTTTCCAGGCAGAACCCTGCTCCCCTGATTGACAATGCCCTCTCAAAAGAATGATCACACCATGCTGTGTCACTATAATAATGGTTGTTTCCTGTATTCGAACAGTATTGTAGCCTATTGCATGTTAATATTCACATTCAGAGAACTTTTCCAAACTGGGAGACAGGTGTCTATGGGAGAAAATCAATTTCCAAAACATTTTTCGTCAGAATATTGTGTTCAGTTACTTATTTACGTAGACTTATTGTTTCTACATTTAAACTGCAGATGTCTATATTCAGGATAACATACAGAACTTTTACAGACTGTGGTAAAATAATTATAGAGAAAAAATCGCTGTAAACCACAAGTTAGTAAAACAGTTTAACAAGTACGTATAATGCTATGATCCCGATGACGTAGTCAAATTTAAGTTAACTTTATTAAAAAGTGCTGATTCAGTCTTAATTCCGGGGAAAGTTGTCGACTATTTAGTCATACTCACTTCAAAAATGTTCTTTTGCCGATTTATTTATTTATTTGTTGCTTACGTTATGGCATTTCTTCAGCAAGCTCTCCGATTCTCTGTTTATCTGTTTATTCGTTTTTAATGGTAACAATTCAATTACATAAATTTATTTACATCAAGAAACCTGAAAGTGTCAACGAATGTGAGCCGCTGTACGGTTTCATTGCACCAGCGGTGTGCTTGAACTAATCTTTAGCATGCCCATACTAAGAAATGTGAAATAAACTACCGAGGCACACGTGTTTTTTTTTGTTTTTTTTTGCATGGAGAAGAACCAATAGATCATTAGGTATGGAACGCGGTGATTGCACCTTAAGAATCAGAAACAAGGTCACCACAGTGCATGCTAAATTTGCGGCCGTACGACTGCGCACGGTCTCGTGGACCGGAAATGGAAGTTTGTTTCAGCCCCGGCTCCTGTGTTCTGGAACAAGTCCCTCCTGTTCATAAGAAAGGGCTCCCTTTAAGTTGTGAAGTAGAACCGGAGTCCTGAACGCATTTATTTCACACGCGGTTCTCTTTAACGCCCACCCCCACCACCGGCACCATGTTTTTGATCTGAATCAGTTACGGATGTAATACATATGCCTGTTAACAGCTGTTCTCAGTTTGTGTTATTTAGCCTGACTCTGCCTCAGCGTTCAGTGGGTTTCATACAGTATTCGCATTTAATTCAAATTCTTTAAATACGTCTTTAAATTCTTTTAACGTTTCAATAATTTCAAATCAATGGCTTTTCCTTCTTGCATTGTGTGTATGGTTTAATATTTCAATATAAATATGATATAATTTAATATAAAAATTGCTGTGTCTCTTACATTTTTATATAAAATGTATAATACGGGCCTACAGCCAATGTTACATGATTGTTCTTTTTATTGAAAGTTTCTGCTTGTGTTAAGGAACATTGTCGTTATATACGCTTATCGCAGCGTTTATATGCTTATAGGCAAGTATCATAAGTCTCTTTGGATCAATGTACCCGCCAGATAAATAACATAAAATACATGTGGATTAAGATCGGCCACATTATCTAACGTTTTTTGATTCTTGTTAAATCAAGTGTATCGATGACATTTATTCGGCCCTGTATACTTTACTGATCCTATAGGTCAGCTGAACTTGAACTTGGGCAACCCAGTTGTTGCAGACTGGACCAGATTTCTGTTTAGGCAGTGTAAATGGTTTTATTGGGTTATGCTAAATACATATTTTTTTGCTGGGGTCTGTATGATGATATTATTGATAAAAAAAAAAAAACAGATATCTGCATTCGGTTTTGAATTTGCTGTTCATTCTGATCGTATGACCGCAACTAAATGCCGTGTTTTCCGGGTAGACGAAAAGCCCGTGCTGCTTACAGAAAGCGGACTGCCGGACAATAGGTTAAGTATCTAAAACCAAAATATACCCTGTTTAAGTTTCGTTGCAAATAGCACGCCATTATTATTTTTATTAACTTAAATTTAGGTTTGGATATCAGTACCATTCAGTCTCTTAGGACATTAACGGCGTGTCAATTTCTTAAGAGGATATTAATCTAAATTGCATAAACTGGGTACAGAATTAAAGAATGATGCAACCCAGTTGTTGCAGTTGTTCATTCGATAATTTATCAAATTCAGTCATTTGTCCCTGGGTCAAATTAAACACACACCCTACATACGTTCATTTACGATAAAGACTTGGCGTCAGTTTAATTATACAGTTGCCTTTATGTTCCAGGGCTGCGTTCTACTTCGGGCATTTGGTCATAAATAGACGTCTCATTAACATGGCGTTCAAATATTATCAATCAAATAATCCATCCCTCCATCCCTCCATCAATCTCTCGACCACTTATCCAAAATCGCTGTATATTGTGAAGAAACTGACTATTTCACTTACATAATGAAACGTAATTTAAAAATCCGCTGTCGACAACTTGGTGTCATTGTGGACAATCTGTAGGCAACTGTACATAAAATTCTGACGAAGGTATTAAGTGAAATACGGGCGGAGGGAGGGCGCGCCGAGTAACATGTGATGTTTTGAAAGAAAATCCGAATTAATTACGCCCCGCCAGTGACGACGGTGTTTCGCTTTACGATGCTCTAAAGTAGTGACTTTCCAGACAATCCCATAACAAGGTAAATAGAGATTTAAATATTCCCTTGAAGTAGTTTAAGAGATCGCACCTGTACAGGCGTACTAAATCCCCATTTAAAAAACATTAAATAAATGGTACAGAGCCCCTGGGCAATAGGGAATCACTTCTCTTTTTCCTGTTTATTTATGGGCAAATGTAATTAACCGGAATATAAAAATAGCAGCTGAACTTTAAGCGCTGACTGGTACCGACTGGTGAATTTAAGAGGAAGTTTGTGTTCAAATGGTTTGACCGTGAAACCAAATAAACGAATGAGAAGCAGCACTAGGCCTCGCTAACTGAAATTAACACTAACGACTGCTAAGCTAACAATATATTAACTCTACCGAAAAAGGCCTTGTGGCTAAAAGAACACAGAAATTAACAAACACACACACACGGGCACACACAAACACACACACAGACACACACACACGGGCACACACACACAAACACACACACACACACAGGCACACACACACACACAAACATGCACACACACACACACACATTCTGCTTTTTCTTCTCATCATTATTATTATTATTATTGATATTATTATTATTATTATTAGATGCATGTTTGCTTGATGTTACCCCTTAGTTACCACACACATGCCAGTGTTCCACAGACACCCCTCTGTTATCTTTCATTTGTTTTTTACATTTCCAGTGCCATGTTTTATTGCTCTGATTGAGTACATTTATCTTGCTGGTGGTCATCCTATTATAGTCTTTTCTCTTGAGCTTTTCAGAACATATTGGGTTTTTTTTCCCAATTGCCTTCCCATAATATTTCCTCACAATATGTTTTATTTTATTCATTTGTGCTTTCAGTGATAACTCAGGCTTGATACAATCAAGAATCCACATACTTAAAGTTCTCCTTACAGTCCACACAATGCTAAAACAAGAATACTTCTCCTGCACACAAGTTCAAAGATGACATTCAAAGATTGAAGCTTTACTCCCTCATTGTCCAACTTTTACATCTATAGTCACAGAAAATGTTATATTATCAATGTTTTTTTCAGGTCATTTCTGTGGAATATTACAGTGCCCTTTGAAATTAAACACACACATATTTTAGTATTAAGTGGATTTTGGACATACATGCATTTTCTCTCTATGTGAGAATACTTATTTTCCCATATATATTTATTGATTAGGCAATTTGGTGGAATTAGCGTCTTAATTTTGTGGCTGTAATTGTTAGCTTTGGAGAATCATACTGTTGAGAAGCAGATTTCCAGCCCCTTGTGTGTTAGACTGGCGGAGATCCTCCCTCTGATAATTCTTTGTACTTTGCTCTGCATTTCTTACATTCCTGCGTGATTTTTCCAGTCCCTGCCAAGAAGAAGCCGTATCAAGAGGAACATGCAGTCAGTGGCAGGCCTATGACCGTCAGCATGGTGCAGACTTGGCAATCTACCATGTTTGTCCTCAACATTACAAGAGGCTGCAGAAGAGCTGTAGTTTGATTATGGCACCCCCCCCCCACCCCACCCCAGTTTCTCGGATTATTCAGGTGCTCTCTTGCTAGTTCTTGGAAGCTTTCAGTGATGACATTCTTCCTTGATTTCATTCAATGTATTATTAAGTATAGACTATTTTTTTTCCATCTCAGCCAAAATGTTCCCCTCTCATAGTTTCCAGTAAGTGCAAACCCCAGCGTGAAGACAAGGCCCAACGCAAAGGGTGCCTCACATCCCTGCTGCTAGAAGTCCAACTATACTAACGTGGATGTCAGACATATTCTGAGACATGAGATCTTGTTACTCCTGACTGTGCGTTTTCGTGTTACTCCTGACTGTGCCTTTTCGTGTTACTCCTGACTGTGCCTTTTCGTGTTACTCCTGACTGTGCCTATTCATGTTACTCCTGACTGTGCCTATTCATGTTACTGCTGACTGTGCCTATTCGTGTTACTCCTGACTGTGCCTATTCATGTTACTCCTGACTGTGCCTTTTCGTGTTACTCCTGACTGTACCTATTCATGTTACTCCTGACTGTGCCTTTTCATGTTACTCCTGACTGTGCCTTTTCATGTTACTCCTGACTGTGCCTTTTCATGTTACTGCTGACTGTGCCTATTCCTGTTACTCCTGACTGTGCCTTTTCGTGTTACTCCTGACTGTGCCTTTCAAACACTATATTTCTAACTCGCTTTAGAACCTCACTAGTCTTCATGGTTGAATGTTTGAAATTTGGCCAAAACACACCAGGTGCCAGCATAGCTAGACATTTCTTATTCGTTTAAAACTAAACTATGAAACATATTTTAATTATGTACATGTAAGGAATGACAACAAAAATATATATTTTTTTGGTTATTGTTTCAGCTCTGTCTATATCTGCAATGCACGATGGGTTTTTACTTATGCCGAAATTAGTCAACAAATTAAACAGTAGACATTTTGTGTTATGTGACTGAAGATTAACGCGTTCAAATTTTATGTTTATGTCTATTGCTTTTGCATGTTTTTCCTCTTTATCGTTTTATCGTTGTTCATCTTATTTTGTTTTATTTATGCATCAACATGTGTCGTACATAATAGGGGTTATTGTGGTCTCGTGTTAATTTAATTATTATACTTTAACAAAGCATGCTTATAAATATAATTTAAACGTGATTTGTTCTAAAGTGTGCTATTTTGAACGTTGTTATTTTAGTATAAAGTTCTTTACTGTAAGGTTCGTTTTGCTATCATATATAATTTGGTTCGTCTTTTTAGCAGCATTCACACATGTAGATAGTTCTTTTAATTACCATTCAAAGATGAAATGGCTTGTTCCGCTTGTTTTGTCCAAGGAACATATCTGTCCCTGACTCGATGGAAAAACACTTAATTAGGCCTTTTTTCCTCAGAGACTTTTACTAGCCCAAAACTGCGTAAACTGCAAACACACTGAGCTTAAAATTATACATAATTGAATTCGACGTCTGCAACCAAGCGAGTTGTGTGACAGATGTCCTCGTAGTGAGGATAGCGGAAAGCAAGGTTTTTGCGTGAGACTCGCAACATTACAACGGAGTCGTGCTAGATATCTGGGCTGTATCTCTGTCTAAAGCTGAAGGACGCTATACTGCAAAGGAAGACTGAGTTACACTGACCGCGTCGATGCTTTAATCTGCTGACTTAGGATATCGAATTTATTTTAACTTTTATTTTTTTTCTGCTGCCAGTGCCACTGTGTTTTGTAAATGTGATACTAGGCTCACGTGGAAAAACATTGACTTCGCACCGTAAGCTTTGTAAATTCCGTCTTTTATTGTTCATCGGCCAAAATTTTGATTAAAACATTGAATATTATTGAATATTATTACCTTTGTCGTTTGTTCTGAAGGTCATTAGTCGATTACCGTACAACCAGGCGTCCACTGCCTCCGTTGTTTAACGAAATGATAACGAAGACCCAAAGGTCACTTTCAAAAGGGACAGAAACATGTCACACAAAAGGTTTAATTGCACCCCGAATGAGGCGTCATTTCTCCAAACGCCGTATGCGCCCTGCCTGGTATTTTTTCTCCATATACAGCTTTTAATAAATGGACACAACGCAATGCAGTGCAATGTCTTTAGGATGCAATGCAATCAACAAGAAATATTAAATAATAGTTGTATCAGTTGTCCCATCTGGTAAAAAAAGAAATAATTTTATAATGCGAATAGCATTTAACTTTAAATTTGGGTCCCCTTCAATTCTTCTTGTAGACCTACAGTTTGGTTTTGCCCAGAATGGACAATATGGGTGATTCCTTAACAAACCTGCGTAACACGCGCCAGTTTCCAAAATTGGAATCTATTAATACGCCAACGCAGTTTATCTTTTACCGCCAAAGAATTAGGTAAGCAAAACCTGATATCGGTGAGCTGATAACGTACTTCTGTGCATGACCTCATTAACTAACTCATTAACGGCCAATTTCCACATTAAACAGGGGCATTAATATTTTAATAGAATGTAATCGTCATAACACGTCATAAATGCTGTATTGCGGATAAATGACGCATGGCAGTGATCCCTACCACACAAAATTATACGGAATCGTTTCATTATAAGTTTTGTTCACAAAACAGAAACTGAATCGAATTTATCCGGGCATAAGTTTTCCTAGAGGAACCTTTTCATTGATGGCGGCGAGTGGCCTATAGTCCAGTTCAAATAGAGAACCCACATGGCGATTTACCTAGAGAGTATTTCTCCTAGTTAATTCTCCTTAAAACAGCTCATTAAACATTGACATTACAATTAACTAACAATTTTAGTTTATCCTAATATCGGTATGTATGGTATGAGGAGATTTACTATTTATAATATCTAACATAATGTTGAATAAATGACCTATATCGTCACTAACTACGCAAATCCATCAAAATGAAACGGATCGCTTTGCAAAATGTAGGTTTATTCAATATTGTACATTGAGGAATTAACGTTTTACTAATAGTTGCAATCAAATGCGATATCAGATCATATGGCAAAACCAATTAAAATACTCTTCTACTGTAATAAACAAGATTCGAAAATAACAACAGTAAGTACAAAAAACGGACATGTTCAACAGAGCAAACGAAAGGTATAAATGTGCAGACAAATTAACCTGTTCCCGAACGACCAGATTTGCGTATGATAGAGGGCGTTGATATTTTTTGGAAGTATATTCAACTAGGCCTGGGTCTCTTGATACAATAATGTCCAGCCTTCAGAATATGTTGTCTTGTTACTAAAAGGTTTGTAGTGCGTTGTGTCAGTCTGCGCTCGCGGTACAGAGGTTTTATGCCGAATGAAAACTGTGACATATTTGGTCTATGAGGAGTAGTGTAATTCACGAAAGATATCCTATATTTTGAAACCCGCAGTAAGCGTTCATAACATATTAAATCACGCGTGAGTCCAATTTCATTCAACCTAAACTATTTTATGGCAAAATCTTTCATCCACGTGCAACTGAGTAGGATATCCATGACTTATCTGCTTGTAACTTCGAAATCCTAGGCCCATTTTCACGTGTACATCACTGAGAATGGCTGTCTACTGTCAATCAATAGGATATACTCTGCGGGAGTTAATCCCCTCTTTAAATCCAACCAATTTTCACCATTTAAAGTCAAAATCCCCTTTATAGCCCATGTTATAATGGCCAAGTGGACCTGGTGGTGGCTGTGAGCTTCGCTGGCCGGTTTGGTGCCGCGTAGGTCCCTCTGACACGGACAGTCCACGCTTTTTGATTTCTCCCAGTTACTTCAGTTACATGCTACGCGGAAGTTAGTACCGGCGGTGTATCGTGATCTTGACCTGTCGTTCATGACTGTCTAATCACACCATTTCTTTGTATTTGTTGGCATATGAGAATATTATTATAGGCCTATATAAATATGCATACAACTGCAGCGCCAATGTAAATGCGATGATCGTTAGAGGAGCGGTATGGACATTTCTGCGCCTGAACCTGACAGGTATGACCGCTGATCATTTCCTACACATTTAACACACATTTTACGCACATGTAAACATAACATAAAATTTTTTGAAATGTTAGAATATTCAAAATACATTTAAAATTACAAAATGTAAACAAACGAGCTATGCGATGTGCATAGGTTTGTATCTGCATACACATATACAACATGTTCGTGCGGATGCCTACGTATGTGCGCAGTCGTGTTTAATTGCAAGGAAAATGCAACGCAAGTATAACTTCCGACGCAAACTTTGTCTTTGTTGGACATTTCGTTTCTGCATGAGTATCTTTATTTTAATACACATGTTCTAGTCTTTTGGTAAATGTGCTGCTCTCCAAAGCCGTCTGCATGACTCAGAGCAAATCTTCCGTTGTTACATTAGGATTGATGTACAACATTGTCCTGATTGGTAACAATCAGGTGCGTTGGAACAGGGGGATGTGTCGTCGCCGCCGCCCCACCCCCCATTTGTTTTTTAATTATTATGTTGTGCCCCACCCCCAATATAAAACCTTCTCATACGCCTTGGATAACAATATCCCATAGATATATTTCATAAATTGAATTTTCAAGTCACCATATACCTTACGTTGATTACGAAACCGCGCAGGTCTCTTTTCAGGTCGCTCATCAAAGTTGTTTTATTCAAATAATGTATATTAACATTATCGTGGGAACCCGCCGATTCTGTGGCAGACGAATCTAGAAGAATTTGTACTTTATAATTACTGGATAAAATACGTTTTATTCTATATTTATCAATACTACGGTTAAATGAATCGGGCTATTGTGATTTTAAATTAAATAAAACCTGTAAAAATCCATCAATCAAGGATAGAAACAACACAGTACAAAATTAATTATATTTTAATGTTTGCTTTAAATGCTACTTGTTAGAGGCGTGAAGGAGAATAATAGCAGAATACCCAAATGATATTTTTGTATGTCTGCAAAACTGTTTGGAATGTTTATTTTACTACAGAAAATGAACACATAACGACGTACATCTAAACGCACAGTTTCTGTTTTAAACAAATCTCTACCAGTAGGACCTAAATTACCGTCGTCATTTGGCATTCTTCATTTTCAGCCGGGCCTAATATTAAGTTCTTGCAGACGACGTGCCTTCGTTGGCTTTGGAAGAGAGCCACGCCAATAAACGGAAACACGGAGACCGGATGCTACCATAGCATTATCCACGAGACGCCTTTGTAATCACTTCTTTTTCACACGTCTTAGCTAAAATACTAAAGACAATAAAACCCCAAACGTCTAAGAACTGAACGTGACAGCAGCGTAAACAAATAAAAGCAACATTTTAAACACAGCAAGTCCCAAACAGGCCTACCAAAATGATAGCAAACGTGAATGATATCATATTTCACACAAAACGGTTCGAGGCTCTTCAGCTTTTCTCACCACCTCGCCTGTTGAAGGAATTCAGACAGGTCCGTCAAAGCCTGAATGACAACGAGCTCGGTGGCTAGACTGCAACTTTCAACTTGACCTTGGCCTCGAGCCTCGTCTAACCCGTATGTAAAACAGAGCTGCCAAATTGCCAACCGCTTTCTGTCCTTGCGTGTTGTAAATACACCGGAAACTCAAAGGGCAGGAATTAAGATGCCTGCTTGTGCCACGACTTTTGTTGCAGAGAACATTTATATATCACGATCGCAGGGTATTTTTTGCACCTTTAAAAAAAAACAGACCTGTTAAATGACCAGGCAGGTCGACAACATTGCATAGGTCTAAATTTTTTAAGTTCAAGTATACTCTATTTTTTTCTCATTCAAAAATTAATTACACACACCACGAGACAGTGGTTTCTAATTTAAAGTCTCTTTGAATAAGTATTGTATCTGCAGATATAGGACTAGCCAACGGTATGCACCTTCAACAATACATAAATTATTCAATGTATGAAATATTTGTATTGAACAATCCCGTATTATAAGTCTAAACACTCCACTATATAGTGATATGTGGCTGTATAATGCAGGCCTAGTTCAAACACACACACACACATACACCGTTTCACAGTTCTAACCTTAAAGAGAATTTCTGTGCTTCGTTTAGGCTATAGATGTTTCATGCTTCATTCGGTGTATTTAATTTTAAAACAACCATTTGTAGTTCAAATTTTAAAAAAATAATAGTAATTTTACCAATCAAATTCATACTTCATAAAACAACGAATTAAAAAAAAAAAGTCTACGAGGAAAGTAACTTAAAGACATAAATTTGTTTTAAGTTGCCTTGTGGCTCCAGACTGTATACTGAATCGACACAAGCCTGCAATATGACTATTAATATAATTACATATTCTTTCCTTTTTGGTGTATATCAAGAGCTGTGCTAAACCTGAAAACACAAGTCGGTTTGCGCTAAAGAGTAGACAGTTAAAAAGGTGACCGGACAAAAGCAAAGTTAATTAAAGTGCTTAAATTTGAGATCTACTCACGACTCCATCGTTTTTGACAATATTAAAAATGGCAGATCCTTTAATGGATACGGTCATCGTTCTATCACACAACACCGCAATTCATATAGATTTAATTGTCTATCCTGAAGACGTTTATCGTCTTCTTTGCATATCACGTGACTCACGTCAGCCAATAACAACACGTCCTTGGTGTACACAGGCACGTCAGACTCGGTTACTCTCTCAGATTCAGTATCTCTTTTTCAGTCTTGGGTCCTTTTTAAAAGAGCCAGTAGTCTCAATGTTGGACGTGCTATGACAGCGTCATTACTGCTGCGTCCCCGCTGGATTGACCCGGTGATGTTCCTGTACGACAACGGTTCAGATGAAGTGAACAAGAACATGGAGGGATTTGCGGGAGGTAACTTTGCTGCAAATCAGTGTAGGAATCTTATGGCCCATCCGGCATCACTGGCGCCCAGCACTACGTACTCATCGACTGAAGTGCCTGTATCTGGCATGGGCGAACCTGTCAAACAGTGTAGCCCCTGTTCGGCCGCCCAAAGCTCCTCCAGCGCCTCTCTGCCATATGGCTATTTCGGCAGCGGCTACTATCCATGCAGAATGTCACATCACAGCAGCATCAAGTCTTGCGCTCAACCCTCTTCTGCATATGGAGAAAAATACATGGACACATCCGTGTCTGGGGAGGAATTCACGCCCAGAGCTAAGGAATTTGCTTTTTATCAAGGCTACGCGACCGGCCCTTACCAGCCAGTTACCAGCTACCTGGATATGCCTGTTGTGTCGGGCATGAGCGGCCCTGCAGAGGCAAGACACGAGCCCCTCCTGCCCATGGAAAGCTACCAGCCGTGGGCCATCACCAACGGCTGGAACAGTCAGGTTTACTGCGCCAAAGAGCAGGCGCAGCCAAACCATATGTGGAAGTCATCCATTCAAGGTAAAGAGAGATTAGACTGAATAAATATTTGGTGTAAATGCGCGAGGGGACGGCATTTGTACGGAGACGCGAAAAAATATGCGCTTTTTCTTTTAAAGTAAGCCCGCTTCCTGGCTAAAATTGAATACATTTAATTAGAAACTTAAGCTTTGCAAATAATTAATGGAGGCACTGCCATAGTTTTATTCACAATTCTGCGCAAATGTATTTAACTTTTAACAGAGAGAAAGTTCATTATAGTCATTGCCATGCACAGTCCAATTTAATAGCGTTCATTAGTCCTAGGTCCGCATTCGTAATGGAGGCTTAACTGTGTGTTTTCTGGTTGTATTAGATGCGGTATCGCACGCAGGAGACGGCAGCACTTTTCGGCGAGGAAGAAAGAAGCGCGTGCCTTACACCAAGGTACAGCTGAAAGAACTGGAACGCGAATACGCCACGAACAAATTTATTACAAAGGACAAACGAAGACGGATATCAGCCCAGACGAACCTGTCGGAGCGACAGGTTACAATCTGGTTTCAGAATAGGCGAGTAAAGGAGAAAAAAGTCGTCAACAAAGTGAAGAGCGCAAGTTAGTTTTCATGGAAAAATATAAAAACAAAAAATATATATATAAATATACATTAAAAGTTGTTTTATTTGAAAAATGAACTACTTACGAGTTATATATGTAATATTTGGAAATCTTTCACCTTTGTGGATTGTCAGATAGAAAATGAACACAAAAAATGGCGAGAAAATCTGTTAGGCTACTTGGAGTTAATTTGAAAGCACTGAAAACGAAAATTTCAAACGATTCTTCCTCATATTAATATTAAAAATCAGCTGAAGATCATTACTGCAACCAAAGCATGAAGAAGATTGACATACGACACTTCGGTGCTTAGTAAAATGCTAAAATAAAACCTGCTTAAATCTTTTCTCAGGAAAAATTAAACGTGTAGACCGGCATTTAAACATTTATGATCGTCGAGACAATTACCTACAGTACTGAAGTTGATTTGAAGAGACGGTGTTGAATGAAAAGTGTTACATTGTACAATAAAATACATTTGTCAATAAATTCTTAACAAAACATGTTTCTTCACATCAATGGACTCTCTGCCTTAAGGTTTTTAATGATGTGTTTTAGAGAATTGCAGTCTCTCGGTATTACCAAACTTCTGGTGCAATCTTGCTTGTATTTATCGTCTAAGAAACATTTGTATGTAAAATATATCTTTTCAGTTGTAATTGCAGTAATGTGGATGTATATAAAAGTAACATATGCGTGCAAACTATTGAATAATTCGCTTATTTACCTGTGTTTGCGATGTGTTAATATCAACGTTGTTAATTGACAAAATATCAATTCTAATAAAACCTGGTTATAAATTTTGAGCTAACTTGTGATTTTTATTTTTTATATAATGAACGGATATTCACAGCAGGGACAAGTTTTGCTGCAAAAACCAAATAAAAAAACACCAAATTCATTCAGTGTGAATTGTATTTTATATTTACGTATTTAAATCCACTGTTTAATAAAGAGGAGTTTTTGCTGCGTTGTATCATTCAAAGGTAAGCAAAATTTAATTTGCCAGATGTAACTTTAAATGGTCTGTAAAAATCAACTTAAATCGTGCTTCTGTTTTATGATTACCAATATTTTTATCATCTGTTAAGAAAGATTTGTTATTCTGATAGAAAGTTAGACCAAGAAGTAGAAAGATTCTCAATGTTTGCAATTTATTCTACCCACCCCCTCTTCACAACTTGTAATGTGGACCAACATTGCCATCTTGTGACGAATTTGTGTAACGTTCTCCGTCTACAATACTACCGAATAATGACAGGAGGCATATATATGTACAATGGAAATCAATACAACCGGACGAACAGTGATCAGATTTGACATTTTAAACACTCACCAACATTTTTAAAATACTGAACGAATGAACACCCAGAAATACTAGCACTCAGTATTAGCTTTGTTAAAATCCGTCATCTGGCTCTGCCCCCTAAGTGTCATTACGTCATCGCTTTGTTGATTTTCCGCTTTACGGTGCAAAAAATGCAAACATGACCGCAGATTGATTTATGCTGTTTAGCAAATAACTGAATGCTGTATATTTTTTCAAAATTGAGGAACAAAAGGAATGGTAGCACGTCAAACTACCCATTTGAATTTCATTTACATTTCCCATTATAAATTCACGTTTCATTAAATATGTGTTTTGTTTCTGTTATGTCGTGTATTATATTATCACCTATGGGACTTTCCAGTATGAATATAAAATGTCGTATTAACGGTAGACCGATTTCATAAGGCTCGCTCGTGTATTTGGTGTTCTTCATGTGAAATCCAAATACACTGCAACGTTACATGGTGTGTGTGTGTGTGTGTGTGCGTGTGTGTGTGTGTGTGTGTGTGTGTGTGTTGTAATTATTACATCGTGTGGACCAGATTTCCCCATAACATGATAAAAACCTTTTTATCTTGTGGGGACATTTCTTAAGTCCTCCAAAGGTAACCCCAATTTTGTAAAAATCTGTTAATGAAATTAAATAACTAAAAATGTCCAAAGTCTTGTACTTTGTTCGGTTGCTTATGATTAAGATTAGAGCTGAGTAGGTGTTAAGGTTGTCATGGTTGGGAATAGGGTTTTGCCCATATAAATGAATGGAGAGTCCCCATTAAGATGTGATTACGTGGACTGTGCGTGTGTGTGCGTGCGTGTGTGCGAGTGCGCGCGCGTGTGTGTGCGTGTGTGTTCATATCTTGGCATAAAATTACACTGCGACATTGTCTAGCCTGTTAACATGTTTCAACCAGTTTATTACATAAAAGGGTCGTTTTTATGTTCTGCTACTAAAATATTATATGATCAAATTAGGCAAACGTCTAATATTATGAATTCATATTTTATACTGGTGTCCGTGAACAGAATTCAAACGCTTTAACATAATATTCGGTAATGTTTTCAGTCATTGCGGCGGTACACGGTCCATTGTGAGTCGCATGAAATTATTTTCACCGGAAAAGCAGAAGAATGCCAACAGACAAGTATTATTGTTTTATTTTCTCGTTTTATTTTAAATAGTCATATTAAGAAATATGCATTGGCACGCCTACTCATTAAGGCTGTTCCACACGTCTTAAAATATTAGCTGTAGAAAACAAAAACCACTCGCCTGCCGAAAAGAGGCGGATTTCCGTCTTGGTTGTTTTCGGCCGTGCCGAGCTTTCTGCTGATCGGTAAAGGGACGACTAAACGTGTATTTACTCACTTTAGATACTTCGAATATATGGAGGTAAGGACGCTATAAGAACTGTAGAGATGTGTAAGGCTAATATGGCGTATCAATAAACACATTCACGGGCCTCAGATAAAGTAAAAGATACTGATTCCAGCGATAGCATAACAACCACTTCACGGTGAAACATTTCTTCGACGACACAGCCTATTTATAACCACCAAAACTGGTATGCCAGTTAATTCGGGTATTACATTTTAGAATTTTCATGCAAAACCTTTACAAGTAGTCCACAGAAATCATTGTCATTGTCGTCGGTGTCTTAATCATCAACAACAAAAACAATAATGAATTACTTTCTTAGTTCTACTAACTAATGTATTATGGTGAACACACGATAAAAGCATATTTCTTTATAACGGTTTAGCAAAAGCTAAGATGTTATGACTCTACAGCTGCGTTTGCAAACCAACGTCTATTGTTTCCTTTAATTTGGCTTTCTCCTGAAAGAGGAATAACAATAAAAAAAACAATCATGCTCATTTTTTAAAATATTACAAAAAAACATACAATATGAAATTTATTCACATGTTACCTTATACTTTGGCATATGTGGAATTCTAATAATTTGATTTGATCTGTTTTGAATGAAAATCTATATTATTGAACGACGTAAATGAATCGATCTACCTCCTGCAATATAACGACTATATACGAGTTATAATTAGGACCTTCCTTGAAGGCCAATGAAAACGGCTATTTTACAGTACGGCCTGTCTCTCATAATACAATTATGTTTTCACTGGTTGCATCATTCTTTCTTGCGTGCACGCCATTCGAAAACGGCAGAGAAACCCCAACAGGGCCAACAACTGGAATTAGCCGTGAGCAAATTGTCAGCAACATCTGCGATCTCATGTTGAAGGATCTGCTGCCACCCAATGGCCAAAATGAGTTACAGCAAGCGACACTTGCAAACATTCTTGCGGCGCAGCAAACAGATCAAATGTACCCTTTAAAAACGTTAATAGTGCAGGATTGCGTGTCGTTGCAAACTAAAAACGGCAATCGTTTAAATCGTCCAATCACTATTTTAAAACGAAAAGCTCATATTGTTTTGTGAACCAAATTATATATATACATATATACTTCAGATTCTCTGCAACTGTTTAATGTTCGAACACTACGTTTTGTTGTAAGGACTATCCCATTTTGTGTTTGTACATAGGAAAAAAAAATTCTCGGCTTGTCATCTTCTTAAATAACTCAGCAGGCATACACAGGCTTTGTGTGACTCATGACTGGAAGCCAAACCTCTTGAGTTCTCGCCCTAGCGCACAAGAGGTTAAAAAAAAACATGGTGGAGTATAAGCGTTAGCTTGTCGGGCTCAGGTCATCTGACGTTGACCTTCGCAGTCCACCATGACACCCGCGCGGCGTTTTTTTTTTTTTTCTTTCTTTACCTTCAGACATATACGCGAGTGGAAGACAATGCTTAATTACAATCACTGTTTTAAAACCACACTTTACTTTTGGTCATGTTGACAATATCTAAATAATTTAGCTGTGGCATTTTCATTAAGTATGCAAACTTTGTTTACTGCCTTTAGAAGTCGACATTTTTGTTAGAATGAAAAATGTACCCATCGAAAAAAACATCAATTATCAAAAACCATGATACTAATACTACTACTAATAATAATAATAATTTTATTTGTTATATTAAATATGTGAATCCTATATTCGCATAACATAGACAATAAAAATACTTTTATTTACAATTGCGCAAACTAATCTATATATCCGGTCCAGTTCTATGACATTTTGCACAATACATTCTGTCCTACATATTAATGCTTATGTGATTGTACCGATATTTACCAATAACGTTAATTTCTAATACCTGAAAGGATATTACTCGTAAATTCTGGTGGCTCAGAATACCAAGAAAATATTCTTTTCGATTCGAAGACAACGGCGATATTCTAAAGAGTTTCAGAACGAAAACAAGAATAATCGCGTACAGCCCACACAACAACGGCAATAACGACTTTACCCTCAGCTCAAAAATTTTAATTTTCTGCAAAATAATCAGAGTTTGGGCATCGCTTAATATCCTACGGCGGTGGGCAATTGTTGCACATGTAATTTCTAACCAAATATTTTAACAGAAAGTGGGCAAAGATAAATTTTGGCACTTATTCGATTGACCAGACGCATTTAAGGGTCAAATATTTCAACGTTTATATCGTGATCTAAACTAAACAAATTACACAGCGAGAAATGACATATACTGAAAGCCAGTGGGACTATCTACAAAGTTTTGTATTTTGTATTTTGCGTATAATACCTATTATTAAAGGATATAAAATAGCTATGCTAATAACAAAAATCATTATTATAACAAGTGCAAATATTTGAGTTGCTTTTGCTGCCTAAAACATAACAATCTTGTTATATATAATGCATCTTTGACAGATACGGGTGCTGTTCGGGCTCTGCGTTCGGTGGCCCCACAAGATCCCGGAGTCTCCGACACATATTCCTGGAATTCTTCAAACCATTTCAGGTCATTTCAATTTGTAGTAGTTGTAGCCACCGAGTTCACTCGTGAAGATTCCTTTGGCGCGATGTCTCAGCCTTCAATTCTCCCCGAGTCCTGCAGAAAGGGACTAGTTGGGGGGGGGGAAAGAAAGGTGCGTAATGAACTGATGTCTTCAAAACAAACAAGACATTGTGAGAACTGTGAAGACTGAAATTAACGTTAAGCGTGAGCGAACCCTCCTGTTTTTAAACCAAATATCTTATTCCTCTAAATCCACGAGAGTAAAATTCAAGTTCAAAAATAAATTGTGCTTAGGCCGAGGATAGGATGTGAAAAGCACTTTATTGAAATATGTCAAACATCGTAATCTCTTTTGAACTTGAACACATGCACACATGCGTGTGTGCATATGTTGTACATGCTGTCCTTGGTAATAAGTCATAGAAAATTTTAAGTGAAGTATGTTTTTTTCTCCGCTTTATCGCGCTAACGACACTGGGCTGCTTCATGAGAAAAATACTCAAGCACGGAGATTCCTATCATATTCGCGTCTCATTTACATCCACAATTAGACTGCAAGGTTAAATAATGGCGAGAGGCAAGTTGAGTAATTAATGCGATTCTCCGAATACTACTTAAAAAATCTTTCTGGTGCCAAGTTAAAGTTTTTGTCAGATTGGCTGCTAGAAGTAAATACATAAATCAATGTTACTTGGATGTTACACTTACATCCCATGATATTTTCACCTCAAGCAACGAATGTTTAAAGCTTCATTCTAACATCAATGCGTAATAGTAAACAACATTTTCAAAAGGAAAAAAAGGGGCAGTACAGCTTAGATACCAGACATATGACTTAAATCAGCTGGCAAAATGTTCAGCATATGACCATACGACACGTAATTTATCAATCTCTTGAAGCCAAAGTTAATTTAGAAAAAATACAAACCACATTCCAAACCAGCAACATTTCTGTGTTTTTTTTAACAGCGACCACAACCACAATATCAACATAACATTCTGTGTATTATTAAGTTCTCTTAAATCAAAACTTCCGAATGTTATCGTCTTTGTTTTTATATTTACAGAGGGGGTCATGAATAAAAGGTTATCGGGATAGTCCGTGTATGTCTGTGGAAAATGACATCGCGACTGTATATGCACGTTCTCGGAAGACAGCAAAGTTGAAGTTCATTTTAAGGTTTCAAATGTCATAGCCACTTATTGATCTTGAACTGTCAATGCGTTCCAGACGATCGGTGTTTCGGTGCAGGGTATTTGTCCTTGGATCACTGGTAAGTCATTGGCAGTCGCGAAAACTTTATCCGGGCTACAGTACTTCGTGTATGGTATTACAGCCCATTTCTACCCGATCTGCGCGCGGGCACCAACATTCTTCGTTCCTCGAACTTGAAGTCTATCATCAGAAGTCTGTTACTGTGGTAACGCTTGCAGTTAGCAGCCAAAAGAGCACGGGACCAAAGAAGAGAAATACTAAATAAACTCACAGAAATATACACAAATTTTGAATTGATTAGTAAATACATTGATTTTTGGATGACTACATCTATGAAAAACGAACAATGCGCGCCTTAACTTGGTTATTCTGGTTGATAAGCCTTACCTTTCATAAATCGGCTTTGTGTCACTGACGACGCTTAGTTTTGGCTCCTAATTTCAACAGAAATCGTGGATTTCCACGTAGGTGGCGTATGTCGATCACGGTTGGTCAGTTTTGTCATGTATACAGTGGGGGAAAAAAACCCAGTTGACTACCAGAAGCGGTATAAAACCGCAGGTCAGTCTCTGACTGGTTTTGGCTTTCGTGGGCATCCTGCATTCAATTATGGCTTAAAAGCCCCAACACAAGTGGTAGAATTTGTCTGAATTGACTCAGAGGCGGAGCGTGTCGCCACGAAGGCTTAGACTTGGCTCTTTGTTACAATTATTCAAATGTGAAGCATGTTAATGAGACATGGCCCGCCAGAATAGTACTGAGGTGTTCTCGGGAAGATTAAAAGTATATTTAGCAACATCTTGCAATAGTGCCAACACTTGTATGTGTTCAATTAAACTGTTTTGCTATACTAACTTACAGTCCTGAAAGACGTAAATGCATCACGACAGTAAATGTAAGGATTCCATTGTCTGAATGCTTGTTTAACTCTTTTATTTATAACACCAGTGTGTTACAAGCCTGCACGCTTATACTGAGTAGTTTTTAATTATTTGGCCTAAATCGACCGCAATACACACACGCATGCACGCTCTCACACACACGTGCGTCCGCACACACACACACATACACACACACACACACACACACACACACAAAGGTTACTGTAAGGAGAGAATGGGTAAAATTCTAAAGAACCGCAATCAGAAATCCGAAAGGAATATGGTATACCGTTTTGCGTAGAATAAAAACTTGATGCGCAAATAACCAGTTAAGAATACGATGCTTGTAGTACCTTAGACCTAAATGTATAATTTATATCTCATAAAAATTGTCTTTCAATGAGTATGTAAAGGTCCAGAGAAAACTATAAAACTGACTGAAACCTCAGAATGTTTATTTTTCATGCCTCGATACTAACCCTACTTTACCTAGATCTTTAAAATTGACCATGGACCCTTATATTTTCCCTTCTAAATCGTATTCTCGTCTCAGCTTAAACCGAGACCTTCCGGTGTTGAGGAATATGTGTTTTTTCTGGCGTTATGTGTTATGCCTCAAATATTTTTGAAAGGGACGATTTATTTTAACGCTACGCTTTAATTTTTACGCGCAGGCTAAGCTACATCACGGAACGTTACAAAGGCCCCCATTTTGCGCTGCTGGACGTTAGCAATGAAAACGCTCGGAAATAACGTTAAAGAAAACATTAATATAAGAATGACTTGCTTTATTTTCAATTATATCACACACACGTTGTGATTGGTTTTATTTATTTTTTGTTAAATGCGTAATTAATAAGATGAGGACGGCCATGGTGAAAATATTTGTTTTCCCAATAGTCAGCGACCTACTTGCACATTTTTGTCCACCACTGTAAACTAATGCGAAATTGTTTTTCATTACATATATTGCAATTCAATTAGCGTTTTTTAAACTTGTGTAAAATGGTATATTTATGAATAAGCCCGATACAAATTTTAGGACTCTGTGGTTCTACGTGGTCGCGTTAAATCGCATGTTTACTATCTAGTCAGACTTGTTCACCCGGAATTGTTTAGGCAGTCGTATTTTCACTCTGTTGTTACTCAAGAAGAACGCGAAAACGAAGCGGAGCATTTTTCGCATTATTCACAATTGAGAAGAAAACCCACGAAACGCCCGGAATAAACCTGGACGTGAACCTCGCCCCTCAACAGAGAAAGTTGCGATGGATTCAAATAAATACGGACGATGTTGTGCGTAATATCCAGATATTCACACACATTATATTTCCAGAGTATAAGAATGTTTAAAAAATTGAACAATCAAATACAGCAGGTACATTAATGTAGCGTTGCCACATATGCTGCATTGTGTACTAAAGCAAACGCATTAGTGGATAAACTGATCAGTTTAGCAAATGTACAGACATACCGCCTATATACTGGAGTACGTTACATAAACCGTGCCATATAGCGAATATGCAACATAGCTATGTATTATGCAGATTAATAATATTTATGAAAGACCGTCCGACGGTTTTTACGCCAGTAAAGTGGACATATAACAATGAAAATAACCAGACGCTGTAGAATTAATTTCATATATCCCTAACATTGTATTTGGTTAAATCGATATTAAAATCCGCACTCCAGCAGTCTTTACGCATATTCAGTGTGCGGTTGTTTTTTCTTTTGAAGGATTTAAAAACTGGATATTGTAACAATGTAAAAGTATTAACTTTCATAAATCGTATTTATGCAGTATTTCAGGACCCACGATAACGTTCGCTCTTCCCCGTGCAAGCATATAAAAGCACACAGCACTAGCACAGAGAAATCTGTCAATTTCGGCTCTGGGTCACATGACCCACGCCTCTCTGGAATGGACGGAGATAGATCTCCACGTCAGCTTACGTCTCAGAATTTCTGCTCCGGGGATCAGCTTCAAAGAGCCAGGAGTTGCAGCGTTGGAAAACCATGTTAAGGACTGCAATAGAAGCGAAGCCCAGATAAAGTAATGATGGATTTTGACGAGCGGGTCCCTGTTGGGTCGAATATGTATTTGCCCAGTTGCACGTACTACGTTTCGGGAGCAGACTTTTCAAGCCTCCCTTCGTTCTTATCCCAGACCCAGTCTTCTCGCCCAGTGACATACTCATACTCCTCGAACCTACCGCAGGTTCAGCCCGTGAGAGAGGTAACCTTCAGGGACTATGCCATTGATGCATCCAGTAAATGGCACCACAGGGGAAATCTGACCCACTGTTACCCAGCAGAGGAGATTGTGCACAGGGACTGTCTGCCTGCTCCGTCCTCAATGGGGGACATGCTCGGGAAAAACAATTCCGCTGTCTACCACCCAAGCTCCGGTTCCACGTCCAGTTTCTACGGAAACGTAGGCAGGAACGGGGTGCTGCCCCAAGCTTTTGATCAGTTTTTCGAAACAGCTTATGGGAATGCAGAAAACCCACCAAATGACTACTCAGGGGAGAAAAATTCCAGCAAGATGCCTGCTGCACCAGCGCCCGAGCCGTGTCGGGGGACCGAAGGGCAAGAAAGACGAGACGAGAGCAGCAGTGCCGAGTCCTCTTCCGGCAACAATGAGGAAAAATCTAACAGCAGCAGTACGTATTAAGACAGCGCCCCGGTTATGAGAGAAAGTTTGCAATCTAGCGCGCTGCTGTTAAAAATTTTATATGCTGTTTTATAAGCGTACAAGGTTTATGGAGGGCCTGTAGATTTCCCCAACAAAACTTTGTTATAAACGCAAGATCACGTGCTTGGAATTGAAATTGGCCATGAAAGACTTTGGACCAGACGTCTTTTATACTTAAAATGTATATTTATCATTGATTACAATGATGCATGTATGTGCATTTGGATTTTTTTTTGTTTGTTTTTTTTTGCGTAATTATGATTTTTAACCTGTAAAAATCTAACCAGGTCTTAACGGGCTATGCGGCGGTTAAAAAATTAGGTTGATAAAGTTTTTATTTTAAAGTGGAAAAGATGAAACAGAATGAGACCGCAAAAAGTGTCTTAGCCACAATAATTATTCAATAATTTTTGTACATTATTAGAAATGTAGAAATTATTAGAGAAATAATTTATATTAGTTTATCCCAATTTCAATTTTCACAATGGTTATGCATTGCAATATATTTGCATATCATAAAATATTTGCGACGTATTTGTTATATATACAATGAAATGGTGTGTGACGGCGATCATTTAATTGATTTGCATATACATTCATTGGAAGTTTCGGTTCGGCGTAATTCAATGTATCGGGGATTTCAAAAATTCAACCCGACCAACCAATGTCGCAAATGCTTGGTAAAAAAAAAAATCGCTGTATTTCTGCTGTCGAATTAATGTTCGGTGTTTGTTTCTGTTTTTCAGGTGGTCAGAGGACTCGAAAAAAGAGATGCCCTTATACAAAATACCAGATCAGGGAATTGGAGAGGGAGTTCTTTTTTAGTGTGTATATCAACAAAGAGAAACGTCTGCAGCTCTCACGGATGCTGAACTTAACAGACCGCCAAGTTAAAATTTGGTTTCAGAACAGAAGAATGAAAGAAAAGAAACTGAACAGAGATCGCTTGCAATATTACACCACAAATCCTCTGCTATAGGATTTTGTTGCTTTGGACTCGTTTTCCCTTCTGGTGTTTTGACAGCGGCGCCAAAGCAAAATCGCTAATTTCAAGTTCGAGGACTCTCGACCGCATACTGCAAAATGTGTATAAAGAGGACAGTCTCACGGTTGTACAGTAAATATGAGTATAAATGCATCCCTCATCGTCACTCAATGTCCATTTCAAACTATGTATTTCGCGAACGTCGTGACGCCAAGCATTCTGCTCATATTGTTAAAGTCTGAAGTTGCTTGGCTCGTTTTTTAACTTTCTACTTTATAATTGTTTTTATGCTTTTTTTCTACGATTGAGTTATAAACAAGATCAAATAAGATACGCGGTCTGAGAAGAAAATACGATGCGATACAATTTCATCAATTTAAAACTTCTCTATGACCAAACCGAACACACTGCACGTGAATGCGGTATACAATGTTTCTGTCACACGTATATTTATGCACTCAAGTTTATTTTGATATAGTCTGTATTCCAATCAGTTTAAGGTTGCTATCTAAAGATTGTACTGTCAACTTCAAGAGCGGTCTGGCATGCAATGTCTTTTCCCCAGTCGTCCATGACCCCGTTGTTGGACTTGTAATTGTGGTGTAGGCCTAAATATATATATTACATTTTACAGGATATATAGATGAACGTGTTTTCGCCAGTGTTTTCATATTTCCAAGAAACATTCAGCGACAACGTGCAAGGATATGCAAAATCGCTAGGTTATTTTTTATTATTTTTTTAATTTTGCAGTCAAATGAAACCCTAGATCATTCAAATCCAATGTAATTTATTTAATTTAAGCTTCTGTATTAATGGCAAAGACGAAATCGTTGCATTCGAAAGCCTACCTGTATGAACCAGCGATAGACTTCGTATATCTCGGTTACTGTGAAACAATATTTTACATCACTATTTTTCGGCAATATAGAAAATATAGCTGGCGATTTCCATTTTGACTTGATCACGTCAACAAAGTCAATCGCTGTATGAGCATACGTCTCTGATGTTTTAATTTTGTTCGGCATCTTTTATATAAAAAAACACGTTAGAAAAACACCGCAAACACGTAATCGTAGCTTTTTATTTTTTCCCACTGTATTATATGAAGAAAGAAAGGGCATTGTGAACTGCCGACGGAGTTCAAATGTAGATGAAGAAAAGGTGTGAATGTTTTGAATGAAACATTAGCTGTACCTGATAGGCTATAGGGCAAATCTCTAAGCCTGAGATACTTTAAACATTCAGTTATTTGTTATTACCATATTGTGGTTAACAGCCCTATTTGATATATATCAGAAGCATTATAAGATGCCGTTTTAATTATCACTAAATATATTCGCGCGATATTTTGTTCGTGATATCAGACAGGGTTTGTGCAGCTGTCGGGTCCTATATTATTTGATTGTCTTACATTTTTTTCTTTTTATTGTAAAATGCAACTTATTCGCCTTGTTGTAATGCTGTGTTACGCATAATTTGGGATACCTTACGTTATCATGCATTTGAGACAATTGTTTTCACTCACTGGCTTTGAACTTAATGTTTTTCATCGTCACCTAGAAACCTTGAGAAAATGGAAAAACAAAGCTGCCCAGAATAACTTCCTCAAATCGGCTGTCGCAGCCCTCTGATTTAGAAATAAATATTTATTTATCCAGGTTTATTTCATAAAAATCCGAGTATTTTATGTTATTCTCGGCATTTTACAAGAGTCAACAGCACCACACTAGTCCAGTCATATGACAGTCAATAGACCAATAAACAATGATGACCCAAAGTTTATGATCGCCGCTCTCCCAGCCTGGTTCATCCTTTGAGTGTCTCTGGAATCTCGACCTAATTACGACACATCCTCCTTGTTACTGTGGCAACGCGGTTATAAAATCTGTCTGCGTCTGGAGCATTTGTAGAATTGGAGTGCAGTGCAATAAACTGTCTGAGACCAAGGTTATTAACTGTTACCAGGGGCCGAGGACCATCACTGACACGACAGAAAGGCAGCGTTCACCAACAGCTCCGGCTTCATTCTTCACTTCCAGCGTCCTGCAGTGGCAGAAAATTTCAATAGGCCTAATGTATCCGGATGGATGCTTTTCCACAGGGCGGCGCTCTTTAGATCAATGTCATTGCCGTGGATCTTGAAACACCCGCAGGATCTCCACCCAAATCCTTCACGGCTCCTACTCGTGCCATTTACCGAACGAATACCCAGGTAAATGATTTCTGAGATATTGTTGTAATTTTTAAATATATTACATGTCAAGGCTTATACAGTCGCTTCGGCCGCTGTCTACGGTTGTCAAGTCAATAAACAATACTAGATTTTTTTCTGAATTCACTGCGCTGCGATTTTTTCTCTACCGAGGCCGTTTTAAATGCTATGTTGTTGCGGGGCACTGTGGTCCGATTTTCAAAGAGAAACGAGAACTTTGTGACTCTTCAGAAACACGTATACACTGAAATACTTGGAGAAAATCTCCAAGCTGGACGTAGGCCTAAGCAGTTTACATTTCTACTAGTCAGACTGCTTCATAGAATTCACTGAGAAGCAACACGTCACTCCGCTTGGAAAACAATTTAACTGCTAAATATATAAACAAACAGGAATTTGTGTAAAATAATATCGATAATAGTTACTATATTTAAAACCAGAATAAAGACTTAGGCCTACTTAAAATATATAAATGTGTACAATAGTTATTCAAACTACTATAGCAGGCCTAAGTAGGCCTAACACAAACGCACACAACGGGCGGTGCGTATACATGCATTCTAGAATTCATTTTCGCAATATATTAGTCATATTAAATACAGGATAACCCCGTCTTTGTTATTCTTCGGGGAAATAAAACGGGTTAAATGTCTGAAAACGGTGTTTATTAACCATCCGCACGGGCTTCTTGTCTCTTGTGAAAAATAAAAACCGTTGCTGGATGTAATAAAACGAAGTATTATCGAACATAACCGCATAGGTTATAGGTGAGAACGGCCTGTCGGAGTTTAAGACTGCTTGATGAAATAAATTATGAGAGTTAATTTTGCAGTCATTCGTCTTGAATTTAAAAAGATAGCATGCAAGCAAGAAGTTGGGAAGTTACATTTGATTTGCGGTTATTGTTTATATATGCGTGTGTATATATACACACGCACGCATACACACGCATGTATACACCGAAATACTTGTGTATGTATGTGTGTGTAGATAATATAGCTGAAGTGATATTCTATGATCCGCATTTTGATTGTTGCAATTGCCCCTTTTTAAACTATTTTAGGTAAACCGATAGCCGACATTTTAGGTTTGCTCGTTCATTGCCCAAGAAATGTACAACTTATTAGCACAATGTTTGAAAATGGCAGCAATATGAAGTGTGTGCAATTCAATCACGTGTTTTTGATCCATCCATCCATCCATCCATCCTTCGATCCATCCACCCAATCCCAATCCCCAATTCAATCCCAATCCACCTACATATATATATATATATATATATATACGCACACAATAGTTATTCAAACTACTATATATATATATGTTTTATATGTATAATATTGGTTTGTGTGTGTGTTATATAATTCAATGTCCACTATTGGATTATGACGCTGGATTACTGGGAAGTATGCGTGGTAGTAAATATGAAATAGTCTTCGGATGAATGCTCAGCCATTGACAAAAATATCCAATCATAAACAGGTATATATCTACAAAAAGAAGACTCTTCCTTGAGTCACAGGGAAAAATATAGAAATTAACATGTAGTTAAAAAATCTAAACAAATGTTTAACGCGCATATAGTCAGTCAATGCAAATTATGACGACCAGAAAAAAAATACAAAAACTGTTTAATGGCGTTTTCATTTATTTCCATACCACGACTGATACTTTAATCATAACATTTCTGTATTGTTGCATTGTTTTCTTTATTTTTAAATGTCTTTATCCTGCTACATATTATCATATACATGTTATCATAGTAAATATACGATGGAATGATACGTGCGATATCACGACAATGTGAAGCAATACTGACAAAACTCATAACGTTAAATTGCGTTAAAGCTAAATTTAAAATCATTAAATTATCTTTCGCGTTTAAAAGGGCCAAAACGACGTCCCTTTTTCGTTACGCGCTCTGCATATTTTCCCGTGGAAATGTATTGCAAAGGCCAGATTCAAATCTGATTGCATACAAATATATTATTCGGACTAACAAAATGTTCCTCCTCTGTTCTTCCTGATTTTCATGACGAAGACCTCCAGTTATTGACTTTACTGAGACGTTAGTTCAATGAAAAATAAAGTTGGCGAAGTACTATACTATCAATTCATGAAAGGGATGTTATTTTCTATGTCACTGTCACGAATTCTGCAGTATAGCCCAAAGTACTTTGCGGTGAGTATTGTCTTTATACACGTAGAGTATATTTCATATTTAACAAATCGTATATGGGCATCTGACACCAAATGCTGGTGGTGAGTCAGGATATATTAGACGGAGAACTGATATAACCTTTAGTCACTTTTCATGACGTTTGGTGACTGAAATGGTTTAGTTTTGTAATATAATGTTGACACGTGCGCCCGCAGTCACGCCACATTTTATGCGAAGACTCCACGCGCACTTTCCCTGGCATATAACGTTATTATTTGGATTTAACTTATGGGTTATGAACGCACTGATGTTTCTCCTCTCCTTTTAAGACCGAGATGGAAATGACCCTCGTGTCATTACGTAGATTTCGGAGGGTGGAGTCCACAGAGCCCAGGCCTTTCAATTGGCTTTTAGATTGCACACTGTAGTGGGGGGTATCTCTAATCATATTCAGCATGTTCTGTACGAGAAATGTCAGCCAGAAAGGGCTATCTTCTCCCTTCGCCAAATTACACAACAACAATGTCATGCTCGGACAGCCCAGCTGGAAACTCGTTTTTAGTAGACTCCTTGATCAGTGCCCGAACCGAAAACAGTGGAGCCTTCTATCAAGGAAGCGGCGTGTGCTTGCCACCAGGCACAGAGTTGCCTTATGGACTACCGAATTGTGGATTTTTTCCAGGTTTTGGAAAACGGAGCGAAAATAACCCGCAAAACATGGTCCCGACGTCTAGTCCATACATGACTGGAATGGATATGTGGTTAGAGGCTCCGAGGTCGTGCCGTATGGATCCACCTACGAGACAGCAGGTTACACCATGTTCTTTTTCTCCGAACATTAAAGAGGAAAACGCATACTGTCTCTATGAGTCGCAGAAGTGTCCAAAGGCGTCGACTGCGGAGGATCTCTCCTACTCCAAACTAACTTCAGGCTCGTGCGCAGTCAGTGACAACGGCACAGTTCCTGTACCTGGTTATTTCCGCTTGTCTCAGACTCACACACATTCTAAGGTTTATCACAGTGTTCAGGCGAACTCTACAAACTTTGGGCTGCAACCGCTGGATAGCTTCGACTCGCCGCCCTCATCCTCCATCTCAGCAGAGGCGGCCAAGAAAGGGAACGAAGAGACGTCTCCTGTAAATGCAGCATGTCCGCCGCAAAGAGACGATGACACGCAATTGTCATCTGCAGCAGAATCGTCGTCACCAGAACCACCAGAAAACGTAAAAGGGAGCTCAACGAAAGCCACAAAGGGTGAGTATTTTGCAGTTTTGAAGGCGTGTGAGTGACGTCTGGGACTTTGATGTATTATGCACTTTGCGAGGTAGTATCTGTATTTAACCTTTAAGCGCTGGGTATCTTGTAACAGTTTGTGCATTTGGAAAGTTTAATTTGCCTAACAATTTGTTACATGTTTGCTAACAAAAACTATACTACTAGTTGTTCAAGGTGAACTTCATCAAAGCTGATCTAGTATATCACAGGAATTTCCTACAATGTATACATAAGGTTAAACTGCATGACAGGTCTGTTTTAAATTAATAAAAATTCCCCAAGTGCAGTGTTATTCCTTAGTCTAGTGTGGAAATATATAACTAGAACAATGTAACTAATCATGACAAAGTTGTGTTCCTTGAAAATATTTAAAACCAACTTCAAGTTCAATCCTTTTAAGCAATATGCACGAGTGCAGATATTTCTATATATTTTTTTCGTGCGCTGTCAGTTGAAGTATACGTATTTACCATTTCCTTTAGGGGATACAAAAAGTGAAAATACAGCCAACTGGCTTACAGCGAAAAGTGGCCGGAAGAAACGTTGCCCCTACACCAAGCACCAGACTCTCGAGCTCGAGAAGGAATTCCTCTTCAACATGTACCTGACTCGCGAGCGTCGCCTAGAGATCAGTCGCAGTGTCCACCTGACTGACAGACAAGTCAAAATCTGGTTCCAGAACCGCAGAATGAAACTGAAGAAAATGAGCCGCGAAAACAGAATTCGGGAGCTTACGCCGAATTTTAATTTTTCTTGATAATCTTTATTTATGCGTTTATTGGAGTCTTTCTTCTTCAAGTTCGCGAGGGGCACAACCGGTCTAACAGAAACTCTCAGTGTTTCTGCGGGCTAATATTAATAGATGAAGTTTTTGGTTAGTAATATATGAATATTTTTCATTTAGTTTAACTTTTCGTTGTCGTTCCTTTGTTTTGTTTACAGTTTCACGTGTTCATTTTGTCGCATTATTTCTCCGTGAGGGAAAAGTGATATGATATTCTGTGATGTGTGAAATAAAAACGCGCTCTTGGTTTAGAGCACAAAGGTTGACGAAAACAAAGAAAGAAAAGACTGGACGTAGGCATATTGACCACTTTACTGTAATGATAAAAAGTCGGCATAAAAATTATTCGCATGACTTTTCTGCTTTGTTTTACAAGCTTTTAGGAATGTGAACAGTACCGAAAAATAAAAGCTATTATCAGCACATGTACATAAATAAGCCGCACTCGTGAACAAATTGTATTACGTTTACCTCTTTTTAATGGAAAGCTGTTTGATGTAGATATTCATGTACATCTCGTTTTGTGAGACTGTATATATTGTTTTAATAACTTCTGTCTTTAAGCAAAATAATTGGTGAAATATCCTAATCAAAATGTGGGAAAGAGAGCAACTATTTTCAGGTTGACTTGCAAAAGTAATGGGAGAGTAATGCTTGATTGGCAATGAAGATTTGATTCGAAACAGCAAACCGACTTTTATTGTGTAGATATACGCAAACTGGTGTTTTAGCTAAAGAATTGGTGAATTGTGTATTGAGTTATTAATAAATTATCGGTACAAAAATTCCTCGGGTTTCATTTTTATTTCGTGTATATTTTTGTATATTGTTCATCCGAATTTGGACTGTTTCTCTTTAAAACGCACTCATGGACGCTAAATAATCTCTAGGCCTGCTTTTAAAAATTTTCTGCACCATCATATTTTTGTTCGAGCAATAGAGCGTTGTGTTGCAATTTTGTCGGCTTTTGTCGAGTTTTATGACATGCTAGCGGGCTGCATGTGCTCTGCGGCCGCAGGACTCTGACTGGGTCACTCGGGCGACTGGCAATGCGGCGGGCAGGAAGCAAATGCTTTCTCTTATAAACTGGCAATGGGACCCGGGGTTCCTGCGGATTCTCCGCTGGGCAGGAAATTAGCGCGCGAAAAAAACGATCCATTCAGTGCCAGGAAAATATGGTGAGTCATATATTTAAGTCTTGCTCTAGAAGAGAAAAAAAAGCAATACGCATTACCATGTACACCATAGATGGCAATATGACCATGCAGTTATTGTTGTGCTTTTTTTTCTAATTAACAGGGATTGATTGCAAAAGACAATGTTTTTATTTTGTGCAATACTGTTATGGACTGTCGAGTAATTTAGGTAGTTTCATGTTGTTGGGCTACATTTTCTTCCTCTACAACACGAAACTGTCTTAATTACCCCAGTTAACTTCGTCGTAAAGCCGGGCGGACATTCTAACGTATAGTCTACTATATAAACAGTTTGATCTACATTGAAATGTTTAATTGGAGTTTATAACATCACTCTTTATACCGAATAACTTCATACCTAACTTTAACATGTGTCCTACAGTGAATGCATGAATTAATTTGGTTGCTCTGTCTTTTTGGCAATTGTGCTGAGATCTATCAGTGGAAATTTCCATATGTGGTGATGAAAATGTACTTAACTAATAAACTTGAAATAACCAAATTCTTTTAACACGTGTGAGAGGGACAGTGGACTTGAAAATTGCTCAAAGCTCACATCTGCACGGAAATTAAAGGGTCGACAAGGCCTCGGGAATGACCGCTGCGGTCTTACTCGGTCCGCTTAAGCAACAGCGACCTCAGCGGCGCTCCAGTACAGCACCGGGCGCTTCCGGCGGCGCAATAGACTAAACACAAAGACAGGAGAGGCCTTTGTGGCGATATTTAGATCAGACCAACAGCCTGTTATCTGGAGTAAAAGAAGTAAATAGCCCCTGTGGTAAACTCAGTCCCTGTTACAACACCCACCTTCCGTTTACAACCGCAAAACTATTGCTTGTTTCCAGCTCCTAGATTCAAAGAAAGAAAGAAAAAAGCGACGAGACAACCACATGGTGTGTTGTCCACAGAAAAATATTTTAACGTCCAGTAGTTTCACAAACTGAATTAAGAATAATAAAAAAACACTGGTGAAAGCAATCTTACGTGTCATACGTGTACATCATTATTTGGTTATTTATTTAGATATGTATGTATGTGTATAGACTATATATAAAAGAATATTTATTGCAAGGTCTCGTATTTCATGAAAATATAACTGTGAATTACTGTGTATTTATATGCATTAATTTTCTCTGTAATTATATATGCATTTGAAATCCTTTTATCTTTATCTCCGATGTTACTATTTTATTTAATTTCTCTCATTTATATAAATAGTTGCTCTTAGACTATCAGCTTAAACTGGAACTGAAATTACTGAAACTAAAAAGAACAAATCATTAAAATAATGTTGCTTTCTTATCACAAATTGTAAACGTGTTCTGAGCAGGTCGTCTCTAGAAGTGCATTAGTCGTATCTCACGATGTTTCCTCATTAAAATATGCAGTAAAACTTTATTATTATTACTATTATTGGGCATAGTTTAAAACGTACATAATATCAGCGCACTATTAGGAACAATTTGACAATTTAAGAAAAAAAAAACATATGTCACATAGTATCTTTTATTTAAAATGCAAGTTAAATGGGAGCATACGTTTGTTACTATTTATTTATTAGTAACCCAGAACATACGGAAATGCTGCATTTAAAAAAAATCAATCCCAAGAAACAGTTGATTTTTGTTTTCTTAGCACAACTTTGCTTTATTATTGTCCATTTTCCATGTGGATTTTCAAATTATACACATTTTATCTGCAGTCAGTTCAGTATAGAGATTGAATGACGCTTTACCAGTAACAGAATTATTGTGCATGTTATAAGAAGTATGTTTTAACACTTTTCATTAACACTGCTATTAACAATATGCATTCAAAATTTCAAACTGTTAATTTTTCATTACTGGTATTATTCACATGATTCTATTTGAATTTAATCTAACAGCTAATGTAACCGTAATCACTATTCTATCGATCTTAAACTTAATAGAATTATTAATAGAAACATCAGTTATAATTTAAGTAATTACAAGTAGATACACATTTGCAACATTGCGAAATGACCATTACATTAGTCTTCTAATTTGCTCGCAAATGATATCAGATTTGCCAATATTATTTCATTATTTATTGCTTTATTTAATTAATTACTTTTTTCTTTTTCTTTTTTTAATTTAACTGCAGTGTTTCATGATTTCTGAAAGGTAGGATATGGCTTTTATTTTGCTCTTCTTGGATTGGACTCGGACAATCAGGAACGGGAACATTTTAAGCGTTAGATCGTAGGGGCGCACAGATTAGTTCGTTCATGCGAATTGGTAGTTATGGGGGGTGATTAAAAGCATTAATCGCAAAGTCAAAACTTCAATGTGCGTGTTTTACTCTTATCTTCAGTTAATCCAAATAATGACAATTCACTCGTTTTAATAAAGCATACGTAAAAATAGGTCCCTTTTTGCATTTGTATTATCAGTTCGGTGGTATTTAGTCGGTATTTTTGAGTTATATATAGTATTTATAGTATCGATTGAATATTACCCAGTATAAGCGCTTACAATCCATATATATTCATCACATACACAGACAGAAAATGCTCTGATCGAGTGATTAATGCAGGCTAGAAGCAGTTTCTCACGAAGCCTCCTGCACTCTACCTTTTTTTGGTCTTGGCCATAGTCACGACCAGCTTTACTGTACGTATTAAATAATATATCTTTGCATAAAAACACAAGGCCTTGTTATAAAGCGTTAAAACGGAAAACAGTCACCATTTAATAGCGAGCGGACTGATTTATTTTTTATTGTTCTGCCTCGGGATCACGTGCGCTTGTCGCCCAATCGAATGCCAAGGAACGTTCAACTTATTAGCTGACTGTAGTTCTTTGTGAGGCCAAGTTGCTACTTGATTTCTACAGATTATTTTTCTCAAGATAGTACAGTGTGCTTGTGGGCGTGTTTATGTGTGTGTGTGTGTTTACGAATGTGCGTTTGCAATGTCGACATCAGGGACACTTAATAGTTACTACGTAGACTCTCTCATTCTCTCTGAAAGCGAGGATCTTTTTGCAGCGAGATACGCCGGTTCAGGGCTTCAGCATGCGAGACAAACTCCGGTCACCGAACATGCAGAGTTCGGTTCTTGCACTTTCCAGACGAAACCGTCGGTTTTTTGTTCATCCTGGAGCCCAGTGCCCGCCCAGTTTCCAAACGGAATGCCCAGTATGTGTCACCCGCACACACATTCTCAGGGCACGGGGGAGTCGGATGGAAGGTGCATGCAATCCTGGGTGCTAGAACCCATTTCGGGATCTTTGCCTTTCAATGGATTACCGTCCAACCAACACAGTAGTATCAAACCTGAGAATGTGGGGGTCAGAGATGACAGTACAATGCTGGGTTCGCATACGCTGCTTTTGCCCGATTTTGCAAAGGGGTCCTCCCCCGGGCAAAAGGATCGGTTCTTAAGCCAGATTTCATACTCCGAGCCCAATGAAGAGAATATATCCGTGGATAAACCAGACGTGAACCCAAGTAAGTACAACGTCTCCAGTTCGTTATAATATATTGAAATATTGTTTACCCATAACGTATTAATACAAATTTACTTAACTACTTATGGATTTCTGGGTTTGCGTGTACTTAAACAAGCGTGTCATTGCATTTATTTCAAAATTAATTAAGTTATTATTTTAGAATTATACAACGTAAAACCCATAAGGAAACAATTATCTCTGCGTCTTATCCAGTGAAGATGAGAATATCTAATAGACCTATTTATTACATTCGACCGTGAAGATTCGCTGTTGAGTTATTCGACTGTTAATGGTAATTTGTGAAACGTCAAAATTCGTAAGAGTGTCCCAGTGGCGAAAATTACACCGATGGGCCCTAGCGGGTCACCAGCTTTTAATTTTTTATTTTTTTATTTTACATGTTTGACCCCTTTTTGCAGATAATCCGGTGTCCAACTGGCTTCACGCGAGCTCCACGAGAAAAAAACGTTGTCCTTACTCTAAGCATCAAATTCTCGAGCTGGAAAAAGAGTTTCTTTTTAACATGTACCTCACCAGAGACCGTAGATATGAAGTGGCAAGACTCCTCAATCTGACCGAAAGACAAGTTAAAATCTGGTTCCAGAACAGGAGAATGAAGATGAAGAAATTCAATAAGGATGGACCGAAAGACGACTGAAATCATTATTCGCTGTGAAATTATGTGTTGGAGTTATTTACACTTTAACAAATTCTACATTCGCAAATAGTCTATTGCTATATATCATCAGGTCAGACGACGAAAATGATGTCCGCACGTTTGACTCAATTGATGGATTTAATCTCTATTTGTCCCTCCTTTAAACTACCTTGTATTGCACAAACTAATGGTCTGTAGAAGGCACAGTGTTCATTTTGTTACAGTGGTGTAGATCGAACGGCCTAGCTCGCTGGCATATAATGAGGCTTTTCTTAATACGCACAGTGTTTATTTGTGAGTGTACGTCGAATTATGTATTAGATTTGTTTAGCTGTTTATCTACATTTCAGTTTGGCCGTGGCCTCGTTGTTGATGCTATTGTTTTGTTGACCGAAGTGTATGATTTCTACAGAAATGCATTATAACATAGTGTAACGTTGGCGACGCCATGTAATGCTAACACTGAATTAGGTGCATGACCTAAAATGCGCATCTTGCTAAATGGAAAACACGTCTAAAACCATGTCCATGTATTGACTACCTATATGCCTCGCAACTACCTATAGATAGTTAGGAATTTGTAAACAATATTACGAACACAAATGGTACTTAAAATACTTTCGAAGCTAAAAGAGAATATAAAACACTGACGGATACCTCATGTCCTGTGATAGCAAAAGCATTTCTTTCCCTATATGTAATTTGTATGTTGAGTAACAAGTAAAAAATAAATAATACTGTAAATTGACACTTTTGTCTCTTAATAAATATTTATGCAAAAACGTGCAATTTCATATTGCATTCTGTCCCGCTGAGAATTTTAATTATAGTTTGTTCTTACTTTACTTAAATTAGCTTGTCAATTATTCGACATATTTAAGCCTGAGATAGGACTGACTGGTTTGTGTCCTTTATGTAGTATAGCGAATTCATAATTATAAGTGCAGTACACTCTGTAAGTATGCTATTTAGAACAGGCCTATTTGTCATGTAAGTGTGAAATAGATTGGCGTGACTCCTAAGCCGTCGTTTTCTGGCGTAAAAAGAAGTCGCGCATTCTTTGTGTCCAGGTGATATGGTCGTATATTTCAAAAACAAATCTGCGCTAAGAGGAAAGTATGTTGGCGCTTTGAAAGTTCTACCAAACGTGTTTGGATTCTGGACAGACATGCCGACGCAGCCTTGCTGCAGGTCTTGGCAAAGGATGTTGCTGGTTGTATACAGTCATAAAAGACAATTACCGCTATAACCGTTTATGGGGTGCAAAGCGTTGGAAGGCGAGAGGACACAGAGCAAGAAAGACGTTGAAAGCGCGGCAGCTGAAACTTAAAATATTGCAGCGTATGTATTTCTGTTGAGCGGGTATAAATTTGCCATTTGAAATATAATCCAACGATGAACATGCTAAGTAAAATGGTTAACGAGCACCAACCAAGTCGTACATTTTAGGATAGTGATTGCGTGAAATTTAATTGCATCGCATATTCATTCATTTTAGAAAAACATTTAAATAAAAGTGTCCCCTAACACATGACCATGAGAAAGCACAAACGCAAATTAAAATGGTATTGTAACGTGCACTAATATAATGTAGTGATGTGTTGCGCTGCAGATGGACAGAACTTCAAAGGTTTTTTTTCCAGAGACAGTGTAATAAAACACTAGCGGCTCTTCCATACAGTCTGGAATTCCACTTTTAATGAGTTTATGACCGTCCAGACACAATTAGGAAGTTTCCAGACCGAAGCACCCATTTGTTGTTCCATCGGCTCGCTCTTCGCACAAAAGGCCAGCGGAAATAATTCTCTTTATTGGCGTCTTTGACTGCTGTGGTCTCATGGATGTCTCGCAATGTCTTTGTCGTACCTGCTCTGGGAAATTTAGGAAATTGGATTTAAAAATGTTTAACAAAAGGCTTATCAAGATTAAAGATGGTCATACAGCAGCAGCCATGACACAATTTGGCTACATAGGTAAATGTAATACATAGGTAAATGTAACATGACGCCAACGGTTATGGTTCGAAACCAGTTTTTGCGGTGTTGCATTTTTTTTTTTACTTCTGCTACTTCAGTAGGCCTACGTGTAAGACAAACACGAGCGAGCGGCGTCCTCGCTATTCCACACTGGTATTTTGAGAACAATCCAATAGATGGCAGTAGTGCTCCACCACAATATTAATGAAGTACGCAGCAGATCTACTTGGAATAATACAGATGTAATTAACTCCAGTATTATATTTGTGTTACTGCACATAAATTGTTCCGTTTTTTTTTTGTTTTTTTTGCAGTTTTCTCAGCAAAACGCGTTTGCGTTTTATTATTATTATTGCTATTTTAAAGGGGGAATATACTGAGCATCATAGCATTTTTCTATATGAAAGTATAATTCGTGTTGTATAGCTTGCAGTTTAAAATTCTCTTGCACTTGAACGTTGTTTATTAATCTTTTATTTGGCTTGTTTTCTTAGCTGTATTTTCCCGTGCCTAGTAAAAACACATACATTAAAAATTATGTTTTTGTCTCGCACTACGTCTCATAAGCTCTCGATAGCAACAAGACTGCATTTTAGTCTACTACCCTATGCAGCTGTATTAGCAGTAGTGGAACAGTCTGATGGTCAAAACAACAGACCCTCATATACCCTAATAAATATATCGGTTACATTTTGTATACAGACAATCGAACACGCAGTCAAATAAAAGGCGAACGTTGTAGGCGTTATGTTGCCATCTCTAAATATAATCGAATTTTCAATGCTTCCTCTGTTAGAAAAAATGTAATATAAATGGGTAAAAAATATAAATGTTCGAAAATATATTACTGTTATTTTGGAATTATTTTACTGATAATACAATAATATTCTGGAAATGCCTCCACACAAGTTATTTAAGTGAACCTGAATTATTTTACTGTTTAACTAATATTATATGAAATGTATTCTGTTCTGTGATCTATTTAAGTTAATTAAGTAATAATAATACTAAAATAAACATTCAGCTTTTAAACGTTCGTCATATATGTCTGTGACCTGAGCCCCCATCAGCTGTACCTCCTGAGCCC
>JAABNY020000046.1:2445700-2457633 GCA_015164015.2 Brevimyrus niger | reverse complement strand
TGCTGCCGTGATCATCATCATCATCATCACCGCCATTAATATTATTATTATTATTATTATTATTATTATTATTATTAGTATTATTATTATTATTATTATTATTATTATTATTATTATTATTATTATTTTAACGTAACGCTAGCAACACTGGGTAGTCTAATTTTTGTAACGGAGAGATATTTTATATTACATACACCGGCAACATCAATATAGCTTTTAAATGTAGACTGTGCGGAACAGAATTTTACGGTCCTGCATTAAATCTGACTATTTAGAATATTTTTTAAATGTTTGACGATAAATTATTAAAAATAACATTGTTTATAGATGTGTTATTACAATATATGCCCGTATACATGTGTTCTAATGAAGTTTCGAAAAACATAATTAAAAGTAATTCGAAATAAAATGCCTTTGTCATGAACATTATAAACAGTTATTTGCGGTTTAATGCAGTTCTGCACTTAAGTGAGCTGGTTTTGTGAACGAACCTACCAGATGCCAAATGGCAACTGCATGGGGAGGAGGGCGACCTGGAGAAGAAAAGGTTCTGTTGTGGACTTGTTAAACATTTACAGGGCTTCTACACACGAAGCTGGCTATAAATTAACACCATGCAAATGGAGGAACAAACATCTACCGTACATTTATTGCAGTATTCGTAATAGATAGCGTGTTTTGCTTTTATGGTCATAGCAATAGATTTATTAATGCGAAAATGTAAGCTTCCTAATTTGCTTACCTCAATCTCTGGAATCAATTAACACGGATTCAACTTATTCCGAATGGAAATTAAACCGGCATAAGTTCACTTCCGAGATAACGAGTTTAATACCATCAAAAAATTACCATTATAATACACTAAAATGCAAAGTTATATGCAGTAAAGAACAGTCATGTACCTTGAAGTTTAAAAAAAGTTTCGGATACATAGTACTCCTAATTAACATTCAAACGAAATAAAAATGTTTTGGAATGAGTTCATTGTAGCCGTTGAAGATCCCATTCACCGTCCTGATGGTTGATGTAAACATACAGTTATCTTCAGATGAGTGCGTCGGTAACCTTAGCTTTGCTTTTATAGCTCTGAATGTCAACATTGTGGGAAGATATGTACAAACGTCTGGCGCGTGTCCAAAGAAATGGCGTCCACGCTGCCCATTCTTCCTTCACATGAGATTTATTATTTGCAACAAATCAAAATGTTAACATAATGCACTGCGAAAACGAACTTAAATAATCCAACATTTAATTATTTTCTATCCGTCATACAAGGACCAGCTAATGTTCCGGTGGGTCAAATCTAAGATGCAAAAATAAAATCGAGTGAGATCGCACTTTTCTTCGTTCACAAAAAAAGTGACGCTTAGAATAATATCCAGACACAGCAGTCCACGTGCCCATGTGATGTTATAGTATTGTCTCTCTGGCCAGAAAATGGGTACTTCAAAATGAAGATTATATTTTCTTTCTTTTATAAACAGGTGGTCCGACGCAGGTCAGTCGACACGCCATTTTTTACCATCACGGACATTTTATCCAAACGCAGCACGTGGAGACTGTTTAGAACAGTTATAAATACAAATTAAACATGTATCGATTCTTTCGTGTGCTAAATGTCCACACGTGCATTTTTTTAAAACAAAAAAAATAAATAAATTATGGGTCGTCCTGTGAGACTTATAGAACTTTACACTTAGTCTGACTTAGAGTCTGTGAAGACAAAGGCTGTTGAGCATGAGAGTATGAGTGTAATGTGGCTGGTGTCCGGTTAAATGATTTATCATCCTAGTAAGCTTTCCCAGTCGAGCGCTGAGCTGCGAGGCCACCCCATGTTGGCGGAAACAAGCGGCAAACTGAGCTGAGAACGTTTGATTTAGTACCCGCGTTCCGTCCAATGTTAGTACCTGGTCTGCTTTACGATCACAAATGTATCAAATTTATGTCGCATAAACATCAACACTGTATCTCATTTACCGTCAATGGTAATTTAATAGCAGTGAAGGTGTTTGATAAAAAATTAAACGTTACTGTAACTTTTATTGACCTCATAAGTTCTTATAATTACCATTTGAGCCGTCGGTTAATATCTTGTCTGAATCTGAGTTCTAGTTACAAAGCCATTTCCAGCATCACTCAGTCAGTCGTATAAGCAATAGGCTGCGTAAGAGGCTGAGTCGCCGGGTCTCCACAATCTGTGCAAGAGCGTGCGTTCGTTTTAAACTGGTTTCCGGTACCTATTCACGCCGTGCTTCAGTAACGTAACCCCACTGTACCGTACGGGAGGGGGAGCGCGAGCTGCACAATGAACCTATAAAACAGGCCACTGGAGTGGCGAATGATCCTCAGAGCGCACATTAGGGGCTTCCTCGCGGAAAAAAAAACGCTTCACATCGTCCAAATTGTAACACCGCCGCGAGAATCATTTCCCGCAATTCATAACAATACTATACCCGTTATAAAAACACAGTCCAAATGCGTTTCACTTGAAGCATCGAAGAAACATGTCTATCGACTAATATGTGATGTACCCAGAATGAGCAGGTTTATTGATAAGAGTAAATTACTTGATTCCATTTGAAATTGGCAGGAGCTGCTTCGTATAAATGTATTTTTACTTTGCGTTTTTCTGACTCAATTAATTTATGTTTTAATGAGTCACAGATCTAAATAAAAGGGTCTAAGTTGACGTAGCACCACGTGAGTGAACGCATAATACGGCGCATTATTGTGCCAGTAAGATCGGAGACCCGGTCTGGCTATGCGATGCTGATTACACGTTCCCATTTTCTGTTTGGAGTCGGGGCTTCGTGCACTTTACTTGAGAAGGGGGCTCCTTTTTTTGGATGCTATATCATCGCTCTCACGGATGGATATGTTTTTCTAGGCGGAGAGAGAAAGACCCCTGCTTTGGGAGGATGGATTTTATTTTGAGGTATTTCCGTTGATTGTTCATTACTGTCGTGAGTTATTGCTGTTCAAGGCAAAGGTTAGTAATGAAGCTCAATGCTCGCCGAAAAAAACGGCGTGAGCAACAATACCGGTGCGCTCAGATGCCGTGGAGTTTTTTTTTTTTTATGAAAATCCTAAGGACTGTTACCATTGCGGTGTCTTAGATAACAATGCCGGCTACCCAGTTACTTAATATTTTTCTTCACTCATATATGTGGATTTGTATTCACGAGAAACGAAATGGCACGGCTGCATCCCACTATAACGATTTCCGCTGACGGTCAATTCTCTTATCATATAAATGTATGTATATAATTCTTCTTTTTATATAGGCCTTTCCATTACGCATTTTGGTTTCCGCTCAAAACAGAGTTGCAGCTTTGTGAGTTAATGAATTGGCCTAGAAAACTAATCCATAGTTTATCTGTGACGAGATAAAGAACGTGCCATAACAGTTAAAATTAACTGTTTGTTTAAGATACGGGTACGAAGAATATATATAAATATATATATATAAATATATGTATATATATACGCACACACACACAAACATCATATACATATTGGATCAGTGGATCAGTTCTTTAATATACAGGTGTACAGAAGGTGGAATAAATCAAGTAATATAACAAAAAAAAAAGTTCGGGAAAATATAGCGAAGGATAATGCTGTTCCGCTTGCAAAATGAGGATATAATGTAATACAGAGTGCAATCTAAGAGCGGCTCGGCCGCGAGGAGGTCACGCATTCGCTGTGATTTATGTCTCTGGGACTTGGGACAGCCGCCGCTGCAAGAGCCATTCACAAAGCCGACTAATGACCGCTCGATCCACAAATGATTCCTAAAACTCATTAAATTTATTATTATTAGTAGTAGTATTATTAGTAGTAGTATTATTATTAGAATAATAATACTTATTATTATTATTGAATAATTACAATGATACTATATTATCCTGTCATTTAATTTCTATTGAAAATAGTTACTTTTTTAAACTGTAACTGATTCAAATTGAATCACAAACGTGTAACAAATATAGTCAAATTAAGGCTAAACTTTGCACTAAACTGCTTTCGAAAAATTTGATTTTTGTTCGGGCAGCGCTACCAACTGTTAGTAATAATAGTTGGACATTTTGTTTCAAAAACTTTATTCCTTTTTAATGCGCCAATGGAAGCAGTAATGCTTCGTGATTACCAACATTAAATCAAGCATCCCTGGATGAATTCATTCGTTTTAACTCCACTAAATGAGTCAACTATAATGAGCAAAAATATTAGTTTCACCTGTCCGTTTTTGCAAGGCGTCATGCGATTATTACATACTATGTATTATTGTTTTCTACAGATTTCTTCCTAAGTAAAGCTTTTACGATTTGCGACCTTGCAAAGAAGCTTCCTGCCATTTGGTAAGTGTAAATTATTTTTTAATTAACGACTAACCGTTGCTGTTAATTTTATCAAGAAACTGGAATGATGGGATTATGTCGCTGCCTTCCCTGTTAATGCAGTTTTGGCTGCCGCTTTCCTTTGTAGCATAATTTGACACATTTAAGATACGGCATGGGGGTAAATCACACCTCCGGACACGACAACAGTTTTAAGAAAACACCGATCAGCAATAAACTGAGCAGCAACAATTGGTGCAAGAACAACAAGCCGGATTTATTAAAATATACACCAAATGCTTCTGATCTTCGGCTCGAGCTTGGAAGCGCCGAGTACAAGACCATGAAACCACCCACCCTCTTAATCCGTTCCAGTGACATTTAACCCGACACTTAGCGCGGCAGTAAAGAAAAACCTGAATCATCACTTAAATAAAACAAAGCAGTAAGTGATTATTCCCAACGCCTCCAGTTAAAATGCTACTACGCCGCCTGCTAAAATGCTCACGTGTGGATTTTTGTCGCTTTCTCCCCACCTACGTCGTCCGTTATTCTTTTTGTGTAGCGATTACTTCTTCGCTGGAAGCCCCGAGCTCCTCTAAGTTCTATTTTCGACGTGTTTACTACTGTGATGCACGAAGCCATAAATCTTACGTTTGGCTGCGGACGACACAAAGGCTTTCGTATGCAGAGGAGTCCCGGCTCACAGCCTTTCTGTTTCTCGCCTTCTTCTGATTTTCCTTTTGGAGGTGCAACTTTTCCATTTTTTGCCCCTTTGCACTCAACGGGGGTCTTGCATACCAGCCGTTTGGTAGCCATCCTTAATCATAAATGTTTCATAAATTACGTTTGCTCCTTCCCCGCTGTTATAGAGAAAGAACTGTAATAAAACTACATACATTCAAGAAGTAAAGGCGCATTTTACTCGTTTTAACTTAAAATGTATTTTAGCATAAACTAAATAAAATCAGGAAATAATTAACGCTAACAAATTTTGCGTTATAAATGAAATGTAACAGACAATGGATTGCGCAGACTTTGTCAAGTATATTACGACTTACAAATCATCTCGTTCAAAGATTTAAAAAAATCCTTTACATTTTAATAATCGCGTTAAATCGCCTAGATACATTTGGAAGAGTTGCGGTATTGAGAAACCTTTTGAATTAGCCACTATTAGATGGAATTTGTAGAAAACATTCGGCCTTGTGTGGATTTAAGGCACCACTTCATTTGCATAATTTTTCTTGTCTATGGTGACGCTGTGTTTCGGGGGAGTTCACTGGCTTCTGCATAGCACTTCTGCAATGAGACACACTTCAGTACAGCCCTTGCTACATTTAATATCGGTATGAAACATGGGCATTTCTTCAGCATGCGATAACTGCAGCCGTCGGAGCTGATAGTGCTTATCGCCTTGACCAAGATTCGCTCGTCTTCCTAATCTCGGTTTACCGATCCACACCAAGAAAGGGATTTCGTTTTTACCGGCGTGGACATTCGGGTCTTCCTCTTTTTGTTGATGACTCCGGCAAGTGCACGCGCTGCCTGCTGGTACCCCTCGTTAAACTTCCCCTGGACTACCGTTCAATCGATTTTGTCACTGAATGAGAAAATACTGTGTTGTGCTCTGCATTTGTCGTCAGAGGATAAGGTAAGCAGGCCAGAAATAGGCTATCGGTTGTAAATGGCGGAGTTTATGTCCTGGTGATTTATGACCGTATGACTTAAATCTAGGTTCAAGAAGAGTTCACAAGCTTGCTCTTCCTCTCGTGCAGGACCTGATATGCGAATGTTCAAACTAGTCCTCTATAAACGCATTTTTGTAAGCTTTAGAGTATTTTTCTACCTGTAGTTTGAACGCTAGAAAATTGATTGCGGCTATTTATAGTCACTCCATTTTTAAGCGTTTCCCTTTAACACATTTCAAAATCCGTTGTTTAGCTTGTTGTGCAATTCATTTGAACATTTAGTTAGTTGTTAAAAATAGATCTGTCATTTATATATTTTTTTTATTGTTATTTTCGTTGTTTTTTTCCTTTTATTGATATTTTCTTACTTTACTTGACAGATAACATAGGTATTTAGTACAATCATCTTTGTTTGGGTTCAAGTTTTGTTTAATGTATTTAACTTAACTGTTGTTTTTCCCTGTTTCCCTGAACGCTGATCCTTTTTTTTTTATTCCCGCAATACTGGTTTGACTGCGAGAAAACTCGTGTAGGGACTTGTGAAACACCCCCCTAACCATTCCAAGATTTCCGCTAACAGAAATTTTGTCTCAGTTTTATGCAATTTTATGGTGTGGGGTAGATTACTAAATTTATCAACTCAGCTTCAAGTTCTTAAGCTTTTCTGACTTGCATGTTTTCTATTTTAAATATTTTAGAGAGTCACTGAGCTTCATATTATCTTAACATTCAATGCACTCTGCAAGGGCATAGCTAACGGGCGCTTCGGAACATTGTTCGGTCATAAGTAGGCAATTAATTGCTTAGGTGTTTCATTACTACCTCATTAAAAGAATTTATTTCATTACAACCTCGTCAAATTAGTTCAACTTTATATGCAGAGAGGCAAGTTAAGTATTAAACACTCGTGGAAAATGTATAGATATTACATGCCCTAAATATATTGTGATAGCATATTTTTATAAATTGTAATTGTAGACTGCCTTTAAATATAGTAATGTTTTACGACTTTTGATAATTTTTACTTACAAAAAAACTTACGCATGGTTATGAAATTGAAGCTATTGTTGCAGCAGTACTGACATTAATTTGTGTACGGGTTTCATTCCTTCTGGCTACGTTGCATACGGCTATGCGCCTTGGTTTGTTTAGCGAGCTACTGGCATTCCCGAAGAAGGTTCGCTATCACAGAATACATACATGGCCGCCGTCTGCGGTGTCTTGTCTCGGCCCACTGACCCCCATACATCAACCTAAGACGGCCTCGCGGACAGCAACCCATTATTGTGGGGTTGGAAGAAAAGTTCAAGACGTGGTCATGGAGATGAGCGCTCGGGTTTTCAGGTTCCTTAAGGTCTTCAATTCATCTTTGTTTTACACATTCGAAGGTAGAGAATGCATTTGACGCGTTTTCCTTTTTTGGTGGACCGAATACCGACCTGTGGAGGTTACAGCTAGAGATTTCTTTGGAAGATTTTAGAGTGCTACGTAATCTGTGCATTTGTTGCCCCAACAAAAACTCAAAGGCTAATACTACTACTTCTACTACTATACTACTACGACCACCACTACTACTACTATGAATAATAATAATAATAATAATAAACAAGAAGCTTAAGTTCTGAAGTGCAATGACCTAGGAAAGATGAGCCAGGTAATAGAGCGCTTACTTAAAGGAAGGCAGTCATCCTTACTTTACAATGATTGCACGAAAATATTTATTATTATAGTTATATAATGAAATGCCCGTGTCATATCGTTAAGTTGTATTGTTATTGGAATAGCTAAGAATTTTCAAACGTTACTTAATAACCGCGCCAACACGCGATGTGTTGTATTCCACGCTGTTCTGTAAGTGTACCTTTAGGCTAAACTGTGATTGCTTCAGAAATGTCCTACATATTTCTCTCTATAGTCTTTCGTGTCAGCCGGGTATTGAAAAGTAAGATGGATCGACACCATTTCTCCATCTCACCGTGCTTCTTGTAACCCTAGGTCTACCCGAGGAGGCCATTGGCGGAACGGCGTCACGTGACACCGGGTGCCAATGTTAGTCTACAAGGGTGTCAAGACCCTGTCAGTTTCTGAAATAAATATTGGGAAACGGCGAAATGCAAAAGGCGACCTACTACGACAGCTCTGCAATATACACTGGCTACCCATATCAAGGAGCAAATGGTTTCAGTTATAATGCCAATCAGCAGCAATATCCCCCATCCTCTCATGTGGAAAGTGACTACCATCGACCTGCCTGCTCAATGCTGTCCCCCAGCGGCGCTGTCCCTCTGCAGAAGTCCAGTGAACTCGCAGAGAGCTGTGTGCGGAGTAATACAACCCAGACCGGTCAGCCGCCTGTCATCCCTGACAACAGTCAACAGCAGGCCCCCATCACGGCGCCGCCGCCACCGTCTCCAGTTTCTCCGACCGAAAACTCCAGCAACAGCTCTAGTCTCCCCACCACCAAGAATGCCACACATGGATCACCCACCGCTGCATCCCGGAAGCAGATTTTCCCATGGATGAAGGAGTCACGCCAGAACGCTAAACAAAAAAACAATAGTTCCAGTTCAGGTACTTTACTTGAAGTTCGAATAAGTTGATGTTTGATTGCAAGCTAACAGACAGTTTTCGTATTAATAATATCTCATAAATGGATAAGCATAGCCAAATGTTTTTTGCAAGGTCAAACATTTATTTGCTTACTTGCTTACGAACGGCAGACGTAGCTTATGTTAAAAACGAACCAATAGTTAGATTCGGCATTCCTCTACACCTAATGTACTCACGTTAGGTTAGTGTTTATTTGTTTAATTTTAATGATCAGTGCTTAGGTAAAGCTAACCTTGGTAGGTGATTCTTTGATATTAAAATTCACAGTTGTTGAAACACCCCCCCCTCCAAAATAAATAAATAAAATAAATAGCCATTTCTGTTTGTAACCGTAGGTTTTGTATTGGGTGCGGTGTTATACCGAAACCTGATTGCTTTTATAATAAGAAAAGTTTCCGCGTAAAGTATAGGTGGGGTTGAAAAAGGGAACTATGACTGCTAACGCCGTCTGAATAGACACCGTCTACAAAACTCAGGGCGTTTCTGTCTAGGTAGGCCATGCGAATTCATAATACAGTCAAAGCCACTATAGGCTGAGAATGTAACAACAACAACAACAACAGTAATAATAAAATAAATTGGTGGAATGTTTTCCATTTGTTTTTTAATGCATCTGTAATATTTTATTTTCGTCCAACATTTTCAGAAACATAGGCGTTTTGCAGTTATATCTAAAACGACAATGTTCAATGCAAAATCCTTACCTCATTGGTTAATGTCATACTTAATTCACTAGATATCTTGACATTATGCCAAATATTATAATTATAATTATTATATTAATCATCAATAATAATAACAACAATAACAATAGTAATGAGTTGTGCAGGTTTACTGACGTAAATTTCATAATATCGTGATGATAATCGATACGTATGTCATAATGCATATACTCCTGTTGCTAATAGTTATATAGTGACTTATGATAGCGGGTTTACTCCCACCTCAGTGAGCAAACCCGTAAGTCTATCTGGGTTGCTATCAGGTGACTCCAGCGAAAGCGACGCAACTATATGCGAATCATTCACACGAATGTGCGCGCGTGCATCTACGGAAAGAGATCTAGGACAAACAGCCCCGCCAAGCGGATACCGTACGCGTTTCACAAGACAGGATACGCTACTTTACAGCAAACGCCGGCAGTGATCAGGGGTCCACCCCATAGAATGGATTCTTCCTTTGCGTTGTTAATAGGTTGTATCTACATCCTTTGCCTGGACCTTTTAGAGTAATACAAATAGCAGTCTGTGTCACTTTGTTGCACTTGTGGCGCATACTCGCTGATGACAAAACCAGCTATATTGATCGAATGATCTGTTTTTTGACTTGCATCTCAGTACATATCAAACAAAAGCAATGGAAATGATTTTTGCCAACTCATCTGAAGATTAATTGTTAAGGTCCTTGAAAAGTGCACATTTTGCAATCATTTAGCACCGACATCATGTATGTATGCTGCATTAATACTATTGGTCTGTGTTATCGGTTGTTGAACCTGCGTCTCTCTCTCCCATGCAGCTGAGCTCTGTGCGGGAGACAGGAGTCCGCCGGGGTCAGCGGCCTCCAAAAGGGCCCGGACGGCTTACACCAGCGCGCAGCTCGTGGAGCTAGAGAAGGAGTTCCACTTCAATCGATACCTTTGCCGACCGAGGAGGGTGGAAATGGCCAATCTGCTGAACCTCACGGAGAGACAGATAAAAATCTGGTTTCAGAACCGCAGGATGAAGTATAAAAAGGATCAGAAAGGGGTGGGAATGATGCCGTCCCCCGGAGCTCAGTCTCCGAGGAGCCCGGTGGGGCCGTCCCCCGGAGGAGGCTACCTCAGCTCCATGCATTCTCTTGTCAACAGTGTTCCGTATGAATCCCAGTCGCCCACATCTTACAATAAGGCTAATCAAAATGCGTATGGTATACCGACGCCATATCCGGCGCCCCTGAACAGCACCCTAAACAGCTGTCTGCCTTCCCAGAAAAGATACGTGGGCACTGGGGCTGCCACCCCCGACTTTGACACGCACCCCCTGCAAGGCAACGGCAGCTACGGAACTCATCTGCAAGGAAGCCCCGTATATGTCGGTGGGGGCTACTCGGAACCGGGGGCGAACTCCGGGCCCTCCGTTTTCGGGCTGACGCATCTCCCCCATCCGTCGTCGACCAACATGGACTACAATGGCGCCGTCGCTATGGGCAACAGTCACCACCACGGGCCGTGCGACTCGCACCCCACATACGCAGACCTCACTCCGCATTACTCTCAGGGAAGAATTCAGGAAGCGCCCAAGCTGACGCATCTGTAGCGGCGCCGTCAGCGGCGGTGTGATAATCTCTAAGTCCGTCCAATCTCTCACCTCCTCACCCATGGCTTTCTTTCCATTCGGCAGCCTCTACGCCTTGTTTTTCTCTTATTGTTTATGTGTGATGTGTAGCCTTAGTCGAGTAGTCATTCTTGTTGCTTGGATTTCTCCATACATTTGCTATAGTGTTATTGTTCCATTACCGTATACCTAGGAGATCAAGTCCGGATGCACAGATACGCATATTTAGTCGTAAACGTTATTATTATTATTGATTTTTTTTTTTTTTTTTTTTTATCAAACAGGGTATCCGAACAAATTTTTATTATATTCTTTAATGTGAATTTGTTCATTAGTTATTTATCCCGGGTGAAGAATTTGTGTTGCATTTTGTTGCACTCCTGGAGGTTCGAGAATCACGCGCTGGCTAGTTAGGTCTACGGCACGAGCTTCCGACCACCACTGTTTGTATTCTGATGGACTTTCAAAATTATTTATTTGTTTTAACAGAACATAAGTTTCTAAAGTATTATTTATCCCCATCAGGCAATATGTAGGGTATTTCCACAAGGAGGTACGGGGGAGACAGGCTTTGGCCCTCCTTACAAACTCATTTGCAAGGGAAAGGAATACATGTCAAAAACCGAGATTACAATGTTCTCTTTATTGAGTTCATACATTTTTTTTTTGGGAAAGTGAAACAGGAATCATGCAATAAGATATGAGAGACAAGGTATGAGAGTTTTAGAATTCCCCAGCTTGTACTTGTTTATTGAAGATACTTCAAAGATCACAGGTTCTGTTTGTCATACATTCCAAGCTGCTCCATTCTAAGAAATAAAAAGTTTAAACATACATTTGTATCGTAATCTTATAGCAATTTTGAGGGAGGGGTGGGAGATAAGCATATACAGCAGTAACATAATAATAATAATAATAATAATAATAATAACTAATGATAAAATAATTACCTTTTAATCGTTACATTACCATACATT
>JAABNY020000046.1:2428957-2439579 GCA_015164015.2 Brevimyrus niger | reverse complement strand
TATAATGTAATCGGGAGCACACACTTCACGTAGTTAAATTGTGCCGGAAAATTCGTGTTTCCTTTCAAATAAAAAGTGTATGCTCTTTTAAATGCATAATTATTTGTTGGTGTATTAGTAGACGTAAATATAAGTGTCCCAGGAACATTTACAATCTATTTTTTTTAAATATATAATTATTATAAACAGTTCCTAGAAAATATCGAGGCAATGTTTGTTGTGCCCAGTGTAAAGTGAGGGGTCTGTAAGAATTCTGGACGAAATTCCCCTCGAAGTCATAAATCAAATTCTTTCATGAATGAGAATGCCAACAAAGAGATCAATTCCCGAGGCCTATATACAAATAAAACCCTGTAACGCATTTGGAGGGTACTGGGGGATTCCCGGCCAAAGCAATGGCTATTTTAGGCTCTCGGCTGTAATTCATTTTTATAGCTGTTTAAACCTACAGCCCGCGCGTGGCCACAATAACCAGGCGCCGCGCGCTGTCTAATTCAAAATGACTGCTGCAGAAAGATTCCCTTCTTAATATCCTGCTTGTGTTAACATATAAATAACACGTAATTATATATATATATATATATTCTGTGTTGAACACTATTACATTTAACTATGCAATTTACGACCACACTATAAAGGTTTATTTCTAACTGGGTTCTATAAAAACGCAATATGTATTTTATTCTGTACTTAATATAACGAAAAGTTTAAACATTGTTTTTTGACGATGGTATTTTTGCACATTGATCATTTGGACAATATAAAAACATATTTCTTTCTATAATAGGAAAGCTTTCGTGCAGTCCTACACGCATTCACGTTTGTTTAATTACATTTTCTAAAGTAAAATGAATGATTTTTATCACGTTTATAAGCATGCCTTGCTAATTAGGATCGATCCTATTACATGTAAGGAGTATGGTGAGTACAATTACTAGGTATAACTGCACAACGCAGCCCTATAGCATGACATTTCGCCAATAAACCGTGAGATAAAATCATCATTACTTGTCTCTCCCGGAAAGAAGACTTTTCGGGTTATTCCTAACGAGACGGTGAATGCAGCCTTTCTCTTCTCACCACGGAGACAATGCATATTTTTTCAAGTGGAGTGAAATGTATTCAGCACATGCCCGTGAAAAAGTATTCGAATGGACTATCAGTTGTATTGTGTATTGCTTTCCTTAATATGCCCTTTTTGCTTAAATCGTTGTATCGGCAAATTAATACTGACAATTCTGCGAGGGCTCACGTGTGCCGTTTTCGAGTGGAGATACTTGAATAAACAGTAGCTGTTTCCTACATTCAAAGCTTAGCCGCCTGCATATCAGGGAGAGTAGAGGGCGGGGGTAGCGGCAGTCAGCCCGAGGAGCCATTTTGCGACTGACCACAAGGCCGCATGTTCAGCTTAATGTCTAGAAAGGGCACAGGCCGTTTTCACGACGAACATACTTACACACGTGTGGGCTGTGCGCCAGCTATACGAAATAAAACGATAAGCGTATTGTTGGAGGTTTAGCAGGTAAAGAAACCTGGAAACCAAATGAAACAGTTAATTTAACCACGGACATTGGGCTACAACGTGTCTATGTCTGGTTAACAGACTGATCTGCATTTACGAGCCTAGGTTGATGGTTTATCGGACATTTTCAAATATTCAGTCATTCCTCGAGTATGCGTAATCATGTTATTCACATATCGATGCACAATTATGTCATATGGCATGCATTTAAAAATATTTTAAAATATTTTGCCTCTTCAAATATATATGGAAGGCAACCAGCAGAATATAAACACTATATAAATCTCACGCCATGGCACACAAAATGTCAAAAAATGTCTTTTAAATAAGGAACATGTATTTGAAAAAATTCTTGCGAAATATCATCACGCTAGTTCCACGTCCAATACAAAATTAATGCCATTTAACGTGTACTACAAGAGCCGTGTAAACAACCGGCCATCTAAGGTAGGACATGTACAGACTAAATCGGTCTAGAACTTTGCGATAGCGTCAAAGGTTTTAAGTTACTCGAGCTTGCGATCTCAGAACCAACAACAAGCCACACAGACATTTGAAATTTGCCTCCCTGTTACTCAGACCTGACAACCCTGTTAAACCAAGACATCCAACTTCGCTCCCTGCCTTTTAATCGCACGCACAGCCCGTATTTAACTCGTATCATTTACACGTTAATTATTAGCTAGTAGGCCTATAGGTTAGTCTAAATTATTCAAATCATAATCGGTTCTTCTTACCTGAGGTGTTTTGTGGATATAGTACATGGTCGCCCTGGTGCAGAGTGGGTATGAATGCGTGTAGCACACGAACATCCGCCTAGAAGAGGCACTGTTTACTGCTCTGATACAATGACTACGCGCTACGCCACTGCTGCGCGTCGCCGTCTGCAGTACCTATTGTTTGCACAGCCAATACATTAATGCTGATGCGCGTCACCTTGATCGAAGAGCGTTAGGAATTTAAATGCCTCTAAAACGGTGATCTATCACCGCCGAGAGAAAGGCAAAGTCTACGACGGCGCGCACTCACTGGCTGACCCGCGTCACGTGACCGCCTCCGTTCGTTCATATCGCTTAGTGCTGGCCTGATGGGAGAAGCGGGCAGGTTGGCACGGTCATCTGGGGTGAGAGATAATCAGTCGGGGCCCGGTCTGTCACTGTCACAGAGAGAATGCTACAATGAGCACCTTCTTAGATTACTCAGTGATGAGTGGAGACGGCGGCTCCTGCTCCACCACCTCGTACCACTCAGACCACGGAATTACAACTTTTCAGTCTTGTGCTGTCACAGCTAATGACTGCAGCGGGGATGATCGCTTTATTGCCAGTCGAGGTTCACCAGGTGGCATTCCTACACACCCTCACCAAGCGGGATCATACCAACCTCACGGCCCACTGGGCATCACATACGCCACCCATCCGGGCTGCGGTTCTGGCTATGCCCCCCAGAGTTTCTGTGCTAATTACAATCACTACACCTTGAACCAAGACGTGGATTCTAACACTGGATATTCACAATGTGGCCCCATCGTTTACTCTGGGAACGTTTCGTCATCTGTGGTGCAGCATCGCCAAAGTTACAGTGGGGCGTCTCTTGGACAGTTTCAGTATACTCACGCTGGCTACGCGCACGAGCAGTCCAACCTCACATTTACAGGATTCACGAACCCTCTGTCACCTCTGCAGGTATCCCACCGTGACTCATGCTGTTCGCCCCTGTCCGAAAGCTCAACTCCAACGCAGACATTTGACTGGATGAAAGTCAAACGAAATCCCCCTAAGACCGGTGAGTGTTACACACTTGAAGACACATTTTCACTAGATTAATAGCAACATATATCTGTCGTGTTCACGTTTTAGGCAGTTTTGGAGTTGGTTTTGTAATTTTATCTTTTGTCCTTAATAATTATCTAAGCACATTTTAATAGTTTGTTAAACTAGTGCCATTGGTCAATTTTTTTTCGGCCCATAGGTAAAGCGGGAGAGTACGGCTTCGGCGGACAGCCGAATACGGTCAGGACCAACTTTACTACTAAGCAGCTTACAGAGCTTGAGAAAGAATTTCACTTCAACAAGTACCTGACGCGAGCGAGGCGCGTGGAGATAGCCGCTGCCCTGCAGCTGAACGAGACTCAGGTGAAAATTTGGTTCCAGAACCGTAGAATGAAGCAGAAGAAACGCGAGAAGGAGGGGATCTTGCCGAAATCCCCGTCGGGACAAGTGGAGAACGAGGAGAAAAACGAAGACGCCTCAGAAAAATCCCACTCTGTCCCATCCACACCTTCTCCGGCTTCGTCTACAACATCTTCAGCGCCTGACCCTTACATCTCCAGCTAGATGATTCTTGTCATCTGCCCTGCTGGGTCAACACAAAATATTACCCCGTATGACATATGTGACAGCATTGTACATAACTTTATGTCGTATGCAGATAATTCGAGAAGAAAGTAAATGCACTAAGAGGGCGTTTATAGCAAGGTAATTAAGCCTGGAACATTTTATTAATTTTAATGTGTTAAATGTACGTGATATGTAGTGCGCAAGTAAGTAACTTGGCCTTTTCACTCCAGACGCTTAACATTTTTAGATTTTTTTACACGAAGTGGTTTGGGTATACTGTAGAGTTGTAACACTTGAATGTAAACTGCAGGTTGTACGATAAACGTGTGACAGTGGATTAAAACTTTCAGAAGACGGAGTTCAGGAGTGTGCAGGTCTGCAGCGGAAGTTCGACCGCACTGACGCCACGACGCCACATTTGAGAAGCGTACACTGAATTACAATCACCTGGAAATTATTTTGAACGCAGGAAAACGTCTTTAAATACCTCGTAATATCAGCCTGTTCGCCGCTGTCTCAAGAGTAATTTGTGGCCAGATGAATGTATTATGTAAAGTTTGCATGATGTGCAACGCTTTCATGTATTTTACTGGACACTGAGTTTTATCAGTTTGAAAGCAGGAGTGTCTGTATTATAAAAAAAAAAGTAGGGCACGTGCAATGTGTTTCCACGGCAGTGTTTACGGGTCAATGTATGTATTAAAGCGCTCTTGAATATGTATATCATCATTTTGTACATTTGATTCTGCCTTGTTCTCACCCTTAACCAGGCTGCCACATTCTAACCGAAATAATGCCGACTTACAAGATCCGAGGAGAATCATATATAGCCGGGTCAGACTTGGTTACTGTTGTGACATTAAATCGGAAATTAAACGATTAGAGTGGTGTTTCAAAATTTATGGGGAAAACGTGGCGTGTTGTTGGAAATGTTGCTTGAAGGACGACCCACGCATTTTTAGGCAGGGACCTTGATTCTTGAAGCTTGTCACCTCAATTAAACATACTAAGTGTGACTCTACGACATTCAGCTGTGGACATTCAACGAGAACTACACAATTGCATACTGTATTGACCTAGAGCATTCTATCCGAAATAAACACCGTAATGATTATACACAGCATCCCCTAATACGTGCTCTTTCTCTGTTTCTCTAACTTATTTCTATATAAGGGAAAGAGAGAGATTATGATCAGCAGGTGAGGAGGTGTAAGGAGGCGCCAGGAGCGCGTTTCCTGGTAGCTTCATAACGCTACGCCCTTAGTTTTCTCGTACTTTTCGAGTGTTTACAGAAACCCTTCCTAACTAGAGTAGTTCGTAATCTCGTTCATAAGTTAACGAATGAGCCTATACCCACTCGTTATTTTCTGCATCGTTCGTTATCTTGCTCATTATTCGCTAAGATCACCACAGATCAGTGTCGTAAGTATGGAAGAATTAATGTTCTTCTTAACTTTAATGAGAAACATTAAAGGTATATTAAAAGGTCACTCAAAAACTACAAGGATTACTGTCAATAATAAACTACTGGAGAACCATCCATGTTCTTCAAACATGAATAACTTCGACAAAATGTATTTATTATTTAATGCTGCTAATCTTCCAAGTAATATCAGCTTATTGGTTTATTTATCTATATCATTTGTAAATGAAAGAGCAGGTCTAAGCAAAATTTGACCAAATAATCAATTTAACGATACTGGCAGCAACTTGAAGGATGTAGACAGCATGACAGGGAAAGCGGTGTGACTTGTGGCTATTTAATGCTGAATACCATAATAATCAGCACGGTTCAGATTTCGTCCGAACGGATGTCAATGTTGTTTGTAATTTCGACTTCAAGCGCGAATCTTTGATGACAGTGTCAATTTCATTACCAGAGTTACCACTTTCAATAATTGCTATTTAGATAACATGTTTTTAAAGCTCTTTTATTGTCAAGAAATTATTATTTTTTTAATTATTTAAAAAGACTGGCAAATTTTGGTGCGATTGTTACAATAACTACAGGTATGACAGCATATCTAAGGCATGTAAACTTACCCAGAGTATTAATATTATGATGCACACTGAGCAATAATATATTAATATAAGAACATTGGTGGATGGTTTTAAATATCTCTTTCGTCTCAGCAAAATACTTCCCAGTTTTTTGTTTGATGTTACTTCAGTTTTCACTGCTCAATGGCCACAAACGCAAAGCATATCAAATGCTCGTTGAAAGAACTCTGACCAAACGTAATTCGAATATAGATCAACAGAGAAATCTATTTGTTTCAAATTGTTAAACATGACAATATATATTTGCAATTCATTATGTTTTGTTGCGTTTCTATTATTTAAAATGAGCTTTTAGGGAAAAGGAATTGACGCAAGTTTTCGTTTTCTTATATAGAGTATTGTGAGGTTCTATGTCAACACTTTATAGGGCGTTTATTTAATATGATTTACAGATCATTCAATTCTGTTAAAGAATAGTCTATTGTATAATTAACTATCCTATTGTTACCGCCGTGGCTGTATTTTTAAAGATGTTTTACCTTTTATCTCCTTGAATTCTTACTTTAACAGAAACGTCTTCATTGCTGAAATAACACGTTCATCGGCTATTAAGCGTTTGGATAAAGTGTTCCGACTTGAAGTTCCTTAATGATATAGCTCCTGGTCTTCCTATGTTATAAATAACCGATGATCAACTTCAATTTTACCTCGAATCCACCTGTACGCTACGAGAAGTGTTTATGCAAGTCAAATAGATATGACCAGTCTGTCTCCGGAAGACGAACAGAAGCGAAAGCTGTAAGTCAATGGAAAGCTAATTTTCTGTGAAATACAGCGTTATGTTTCGCTTGCAGTGATTCAGATTTTCTTTATGGTCTTTACCTTAAAATACGTGTAAGGAACTTGTTATAAACACTCGCAAAGCATGTCAGATATTGTTTTAGAGATGTAAGTTATTGTATCGTATTTCTTTATGCATGCATTCTCATTCGTATTAAATTATTAATTGAAATAAGTTTACGACTGTGCTAACTTGTTTTACAAGGCAATTCAAGTGATTTTAAATTCGGCATTACGTTTTAAGTTGGCATTGCAATCATACTGTGGCATGTGGCATAATGACACTACAATCATTGTAAAAATATGTACGTATCTACAATGTCTAATACGTTTGTAACGTATTAATACAGTTTATATGATCTGATTCTGAAGATTCCACGTGTGTAACGTGCACGATTAGTTATTTAGTAGCGCCGCTGTCCGATAGTACAAACAATGGTGATCAATGTAAGCTTTTCATTTACATTAAATGTTAGAATTTTCTGATCCGCAACAATTAATTAAATACAAACTTTAAGATAAATCAATTTGTCATTGCAGTGTAGTTAATACTTTAATAGTTAATGTTATATAACTTGTTCAAGGCTATATAAGGAGATATACAGGTTGTAATACTTTTTCGTCTGGAAAACTACACTGAATTGTATACGTATGTAAAACTTGTTATATAAATAACCAGTATTAAATAGTAACATTGATGATAATTGTATCACCATAAAATATATAAATATAATACATGCATATCCACATTTCACGTTTTTTTATGACATCGACTTATATTATCTATTAGTTGAATACAAGACTTTAATTATATTAGATCTAGTTTTAATCATTTTAACGAAACAGATTATTTTCTTAATTAATGACCAAACCTTTTACGAAAGCTGAACTTAAAAACGTTTGCTGTTGATCGGATAGAGGTGAGAAGTGCTAAATAATCTTTTTATATTCTTCATCGATTTCATAAGCGGAAACATTGTTGCGTCATACACTGATTTGTCAATGATAACGTTTAATTTAGAGTGTTTGACCCGCCAAACAAAATTGTTGCTGTTATTCTATCTGTGACAATGCTGTGGAATTAGGCCTCGAGTCAGTCAACACCCTGCATCATTGGGCTTAGATCCTGGACGTATGTAAAATAAACCCCGCTACATTAATCAAGATTTCAAGGCCTACTATAAATAGTATATTCGTATTTTATTAAAATGGTCTATTTCCAGATATGTATTCATATGAAACACATTTTAACGGACGCAGGTTCTGTTTTGGTTAGACTGGTGTTGATAACAGAGTGACAGAGTGACCGAGTCATGACCCCACGTGTCATCTGAGGGGTTACTGAGGGGCACTTCCCCGAACCTCACTGATTTCGTAGCTTCAAAAATTAAACTGATTTTTTTGGGGAAAAAATATTCGTTTTTGACCGGGAATTGGCATATTTCAACCAATGCGTTTATTTATATCCTTTATAAATAAAAATAACTTTGCCAAGGCATCTATGGAAAAAAATAGGTTATTAAAAATTAAGAAGTACCCTTGATGTTGATATATAAAATAATGGATCTCTTCAATAGGTAGTCATTGATGTTTCCCTAGTGCAATAAATGAGATTTTAATAATTTTATTAAAACGACGCTACTTGTATTCAATAGTGATATATTTTATTTTTTTACAACGTGCAGGATGATGTAATACTACGTAATTTTAGTTTTATATTCCGCATACAGCAAATGCTACACATCCCCAGTGCAAAACGCAGACGTGTATTTAAGTCGTGCACAAGAAACGCGAATATCAGTTTGCTGAGAACACGGTCGACGATGCACTTCATTTTAAAACAGTGCTCGTTTTCTGAACATTACTAAGCTCAGAATAGGCTTCTAATGGATGAAGTAAAAGAAAACGGTGCAAATGAAGAGTGAAGAAACGCGGGTATAACATTTGTAATGTCACCTTCTGCAAGCTGTTATATTATTTGTTGTCATAACAATTACTAGTACTACTACGCATTATATTTACTATTATTATTAATAATAATATTATTAATATTGTTATTTAGCAGACAAACAGTGTGAAAACATTATACTACCATCACTAAAAGAGCAAACACAATCTAACGTTTAAATATTGACCTTCACAGAACTTTTTTGTTTAGATTTTGAAAAGTTAACAGCTACTTTGAATTAAGTTACAGCAAGCTTAATTCAATCCCAAATGTTTGACTTTGGGTCATGAAATATACAGATGCAATTAAATATCTACGTTGACTTGCATGTTTCCCAGATCTCTGCGCTGCTTTTCAAGTCACCTGAGGGGGAATTACTTTGGCAGATTTGTTGCATTTTTTTTCCCAGCTTTGAATTTGCTTTTCCTGATCTAATTTTCCACTAGCGACTGACATGATTCGCCCACGAGTCCATAAATCAGCCGTAAATACCTGGCTGACTGGCTACAGGATTTTACAGTTCTTGAAATCTTTGAACCTGTTCTCCCCTGCTGCTGCCAGGAAGCATCCAGTCTGACAGAGTCAAGAGCAGGTCTTTCCTCTTAATGTGCTTTTGAAAATGATCTGATTACCTTCGGCTATTTGCCTTTGCACAAATGCCATGTTTGCAGAAGCCTGGCGTGAAAATGGAGGCGGGGAGACGCTGTTTAAACATGTCACACTGGCATTGCGCAAACTCGGCACCTGAGCCGTCTGCCCGGCGTACGTCTCATCGGCGGTAAGACACTGCATTCTCATACAACACAACTTCTTCCAAAAAAGCAGCATCTTTTGCATACAGTGTTAATTACCCGAAAATCTACGCAGTATACAACTTTCTTGAGGTCAGATCTTTCACTGCGCGGGCACCCCTGGAAAAAAAAATATATCCAAAATAAGCAGAATAAATTCAACTGAAACAAGAAATATGCTGAACCAGCCTGGGTACTTCGCCTGGGATGCATGAAATGATTTCTTTGAAAGACACATTGGGCTAAGGAGTGATTCGTTACATTATGAAACATTGTTGCAAAATCCCCTCAGGTTCTGGCGCATGACGATCAGAGCTTCAGACGCCAAGTTGCATTTCAGGCCCTCCAGCAGAATCATCTTCAACCAAAACTTCAGTATGTCGGGGCTGCTAATACTCGCTGCTGCCAAAAACGCTGATGTCCCAGAGGTCTTAGCGCTACCTAACGCTAAAATCATGTGTAAAGCTCGGTGTGAAGTTCTCGTTAAACCCATCAGGTGGTGGTCAGGCTATCGGGTACTTCTCACTATTTTAGTTTTTGGCGAGACTCAGAATTTTGTATTGATGATCAAATTTCTATGAGGCGTGTGGCAGCAGACAGACGCTGACGGCAAGATGAGGTCACTTCCTGCTTGCAACGCCCCTCATCGCAGGGGCAGCAGCTTTTCAGCACACTCCCAAAGACTCTTACATTTACATGTAATGCATTTTTTTTTTTACAGCAGCAGGTGTCATGGGGTTTAATGACATTAGGACCCAAATGGTTTCTGGTTCTTTCCCTGGGGAGGGGGCTGCTGTGCTAACGTTTAAGCACAGTGACTAACTTGATCTGTTCCGGTAAAATGGCAGCATCAACAGAAATATCTGCTTCATGTTTTTGACAAAAGTAGCAGCCAAGCAATTTAAAGTACAGAGATCGTGATCTACTCATAAATTCAAATCAACAGACATTTAATACGTTTTTTTTATGCGGTTTTATGAGTAGAATCGCAGGAATTAGCCTTCTGTTTATTAGCGGTGAAAATGCTGCACATTTTTTCCTAATCCTTGTCGATGTTGAGTTTTACTCTTCTACACAAACCAAGAGGGCTGGCGGTGTGACGACAGTGTAATAATCTTCTGTGCGGGGGGGGGGGGGGGGGGGGGGGTGCTGCGTTTTTTTTGGTGGTTGGCAGCGGTCTG
>JAABNY020000046.1:2332307-2349684 GCA_015164015.2 Brevimyrus niger | reverse complement strand
TATATATAATTATTACAATGACCGTGAAAATATCTGAAGACGTCATTCGAAGCAGGCGTTAAAACTGAGCCCTGGTTTTTACTGCACTGGAATGAAGACAGAAGTATTGAGCTTCCTCGCGAGAGCACAGACTTCGAAGAAGAAATGCGGCGGCTTTGGCGCAATGTTTATGAAAGCCGTACATGCCCCCTACTGGGCATTTATAGCAAAACATAGTTCTCTTCGGATTTCATGTTAAAAATGTATTTAATAAAAAAAATAAAATCTCTTATGTTGCTTTACACAAAACGTTTTAACTTTATCTACAGGGTGAGGGTTAATACGCAGCCACCAATATCTGGCAGAAGTATTTATAAGTATATATATATGAATTTATATACTTTTATAGAAATTTTGCCTATAAGTCATGAAATGCTATTTTTTAATAAGTTTTAAACAAGTCCAGGGAAAACATAGTTGTGGGATGTAACTAGAGACTAAAGTAAATATGTCTGATCAAGTATGTAAACATACATAAGCTGAATTAGGTGACTGATCGAGTGATCAAACCTGCGAGGAATCCAGCTTTCGACAATCAGTGTGCGATTTGTGTCCTATTATAAATTAGGTTTGGAAACAAAGATGGCGGGTAAAATGTATGCGCAACATCACCTTCATTACAACCCGTGTCTGATACTCAGCGCACGGCCCCTGGGTTTGCCGCTGGTGTCCCTGCCCGTCCTCCTTGCACAAACCCCACAACTGCACCCTTAGTTTTTAGTCCAACTGTGGAACATCAGCCACCTGGTGCTATCGTTAGCATCTAGGCTACGCTAGCCTTGCACTATCCAAAAAACGTTTATCATAGCGACCAAATATATTTTTGTTAAATGCATATGCAATTCAGTTTAAATGTATACTTGATTACTGTATAAATAGTGACAGGTACGGTAGGTGTAGGTAATATGTACCGTTTCCTAGTTGCTGTTCATTGTCAAATTTTTTTTTTGTTTTTAGTTTATTACAAAAGCTGCAACATGAAACGGCTACTAATTCCAGTATTAGCTGGACCCCAGTAGTCTCAAATTCAACTCCTTTTTGTGGTCCTGTTAGTATTTATTTGAGCATACCAGCGAAAGGAAAATTAACACTTATCTTGAGCCGTTGCAATTGCTTTGGACCAGTGATATAGGACTTAAATGTGCTACATCTCACCGGGAAGACAGAATTCCGTTCTTCATTATTAAAGCTGTAAAATAGACACATTAATATTTATATTTGTAATTATCATTATTGCAGGTGAAGTAGCCGTTATTAAGTAGAACATTCCGTTATTTTGAGACACCTTAGGCAAACTAAGATTTAAACTTTTGGTTATCTTTTTAAATTGCGCATTAACAACGCACTGCTTAAAACAATTAAGTATTTGTATATTATATTTTATTAATAAGATACGTTTTATTCAGAAGATTGCGAATCCATGCAGACAGTTATTAATGGAGGCCTATTAGGATTGCTGCACTTATCTGGAAAACATTATGCTGAATGATTTGTATTAATGTGATAAACTGAAACACGAATTATTTCATTAATATATCACACGCACTGGTTTTTTTTCGCAGAATTTCTCGCAGCAGGACCAATTTAAGTACAAAAATTAGACAGCACGTCTGATTATGCAGGAACATCATACATATTCAAAATGGGACAAGTGAACTGGCAAGACCATTCCCTTAATGCCCAACACAATCTCGATAAATTGGACTAATTAAACTAGCCATTTTACTACAGAAAGCCGACGAAGTAAAATGATTTGCCACATAAAAATATTTACATTAACATTTTATTCACTTAGCAACTTCTCTCGTCGAGAAATGTATGCCCTAAAAAAAAAAAAACAATAAATGACATCGTATTGCCGTAAGGGCCTGTTCGTTTATTAATCTGACGCACCATTCAAAAGTCTGTTTTGTGGGCTGTTTTGCTTAATATCACTCACCATTAAACTTTATGTAGCCCACCGAACTTGTTTATTTTGTAATTAACAGGGCGATCGAAGGGGGCCTATTTTAATGAGGCGTACAGCGCGGAATTTGAGATTATTGAGAATCTCGGAATTCGCTTCGACCAGGCTTTTACCAAGAATAGTAATTAGTTTTATTGCATTCGTAATTCTCAGGGAAATGGTTTTATGAGTGTGATCGTCTTTACTTATGACCAAGACCCTTTTATAAGTGCACTCTTAAGTACGGCCGAGACTAAACACTGGGGAAAACGGAGGAGGCATGACAGATTACAGCGTGTCCATACTGGCAATTACCTTACTGGTGGAATGATATTGAAGTGAAATCATCATCTTGGTATAAGTAACTAGCACTCAAGAGTTTTCACACGCTTCAAGCGTTCATTGTAATTATTTTAATCGCTATTCACGCTGCTGTCGGCAACATTAGCTTTGTCAACCTCGGTGACCTAAGTGACGCGTTGCGATTGAAATTGCCATTCGGACAGTTATAATGGAGAATCATTAAATATAAATTGGAATTTCTACAAAGCCAAGAGAAGAGTAAAGAAAACTTTTGCTCGAGGATTAGCGCTTCAATTTTGCCGTCAAAGGGGTTTGTTAATCGAGATTAACATGCATAATATCAGGTTGTCACACTGGAAGATGGAGGCTATCTATAGCATTTTATCCGACTCACCAAAGTAGCCATTACCAGCAAGTTTTCTTTCAGAAACATTTATTTTTCATTACCGCAGTTAAACACATACTTAAAGGTTATTTAAAAAGTCAAAATGCAGTGAACGCAGCACATTTTTAAACGTCAATCTCCATATAAGAATTCAAAGTCACTGTTTTTTTCCCCCCCAGAAGATTTTTCCACACCCCAAAAGAGAAACATAAAAAGTCACTTCAACTTACTCCACACTTTTGTAAAAAGTAAATATCACAAAGCATTCAGAGAAGTCTTGCTTAAAACCTGCAACAATGCTTTGTGCTTTACTGAAATATCTACAAATCAACTTGCTTGCACAACACTGGTAAACAAACCTAAAAATTCTGGAAACGCTGAACGGTTAAAAAAAGGACACTTTCACACAGGGCGAGACATGTAAAAACAAACCACCGAGACGCAGTATGGGGACGGAAAGCAGGGCACATTCTGGCGAACATTAAGGCCGAACTCCAAAAACCTCAGATCAGAAGGTCCGATCAGCACAGGGCGGAGGTGACAGGTAGCCCTCCCTGGCTGGGGGGGGTGGGGGTGCTCAGCGAGGGGGGGCTGTCATCCAGGGGCCTCTCGTCCCCCTCGGGCGTACCAGGGTCACTGCCAGGCCCGGGGCGTGAAGACGAAGTGCTGGGGGGGGGGGGAGAGCCAGGCAGTCATTCCAAAGTGCAAACGCCCGTATTTATCCAGGGGCCTCTTTCACACAGCAGGCCTCTGCTACGCAGGGTAACTGGTCAGATTTAAGGTAGTCTGGCCCGATGGACTTTTTTTTTTTTTTTTGCATCCACTTGCACTAAACCCAAAGTAACCTTAAATCCGTTATCCAGCCAAGCAAGAAATCCTGCGTCATGAAATAGGCCCTCGGTGTTCTGAATAAGCGTTGGGCTAAAGCAGGGCCACCTAACCCAGCTCCTGGAGACCTACCAACCCTACAGAGTTTAGGTGCAACTCTAATTTAAAACACCTGATGCAGATAATCAGGTACGTTAACATATCTGGCTTCAACGCCGAGATGCCATTAAAGGGCCTGATTATCTGCATCAGTGGATAGACCCATGAACTTTACATAAATTCATTGAGCAGATGCCGCCGCCCCACCCCACCAAAGTGATGTACAATTCAGAAATCGGGGTCAGGCCATCCCTGGAGCAACATCCCAGGAGTTAAGAGCTTTGTTCTAGGGTCCAACGGTGGAATCGCTCGGCCATTCCGGGGATGTGAACCGGCGACGTTGCGATTACAGCGTCCCACACCAACCCCGGGAGCCGAGTCGCCCTCTTCTGACCCGAGTACCTATCAAGGTCCAGGGTGAGGTGGACGGCGCCCAGAGGGCAGAGGGCCTCCTGGGAAGGGAAGCGACTCTGCGGCCCACAGCGCTGGATGGCCTGGGCCACCGTGTAGCGCGTCAGCCCCGAAGCGCAGGCCTCCATCTTGGACACGCTGAGCTCCGACTGCAGGAAGAGGTGCAGGCAGCTGTCGGACAGCAGCAGAGGGATCTCCAGGAGCCTGCGGACCAGGGGGCGGCGAAAGGAAGAGTGGGCAGTCAGCCATAATCCACCAGGAGGCAGTACTGAGCTCTGGGACCCAGAGCGGAGAGGAAGCACAGCACAGCGAAAGCGATAAGCTCGAGAGCAAAGCTCAAGCGGCAGATCCCAGATGTAAGGGACCTCAGCAGCAGGAAGAAAGACTTACGCATACAGTTACTTTTAAGCAGAAATTTATAATCTATTTATAACAGGACGCAACACAGAGCGCTTGCGTAACCAGCATCCCGACTGAAGTCACGGCGGTTAATGCGATTTATGTTACCGTGACGATCTCACAGGCTGCAGCATTGGTCACATGTGGGAATCAATCTGCAGCAGCATCCGAGACTCCCTAGGGTGTCTGGTGTCTAGATACAGCTCTGAGGACTCCTGAGAAAATCTAAATTTTGATTCAGGGCTGCTATTCAAAATAGTTTTGTGCACGTTTCTCAAAGGCATCCTGGGCAATTTGCTTCACTTCCATGTCACCAAAACGCATCCCCAGGCTGTGAGTGATCTGACAGGCCGGCTCAGATGTGGACCCCCACCCCCCAAAACCCCACATACTAAACACCTGGACGGCAACAATGGACGCTACAGCGCCCTTAACTAGCAGATGATGTCCAACTTTGAAATTAGCAGATCAGTTGCAGCAGAACTCACATTTGTCCTGGAAAACCTGGAAGTTAGTCGACCGATTTTCCAGTCATGGAAAACACGCGGAAATTCAGAGGGAAAAAGTAAAATACCTGCCCTGGAAAAATATTTACACAAATGAATAATATTACCAGGACATTTTACTTTTCCCTCTCAATTTCCATGCATTTTCCAACACTGTAAAATTGGTTGACTTTTTCCAGGCTTTCAAAGGATGAGTGGGAACCCTGTTGAGGTGGTTGATGCATTCAAAGAATAAGTAAAAGCAACAATTTAATCTGATTAGCAATACAACTAAACGGAATCGATTCGTTTGAACCAAAATGAACCATCCCTGCAATAGCCACTAGGTGGCATTTAAGTAACGGTTTTGTATCGCTACTGCCGTGAATCTCAATGCCTGCTGGGAAAACACACAGACTCACTCTTCCAGGAACTGCTGTAGCTTCTTCATCCTCTTGTTGACATGGAAACTGTTGCTCTGACTGAAGAAGGGGTTCCGGGGAGGAAGTTTAGGTAGCTCTCTGAGGCATGTGAGCAAAAGATGATCCCTAGTCAGACGTTTCTCCATGTGCTTCAGATATAATCTGTCCCAGCAAACCGCTAATCTCGCTCATTTTGCAATGCCAGAGATAAGCCACGACGGTGATAAATTGTACTCAATAAGGACCGAATCCCCCTTAACCCCCACCAATGGCGAGACTGGTTTTCACCTACATGAGAAAAGTATTATCCTGGAGCTTCTGCCGGAGCCAAACAAACTCACGGTATCTTCGTCTCACACATGAGATCTTCCTTCTGAAGCACATGCTGTTGGTCTGGAGAGAAAGAATTCCTGTTTAGCCATTTGACGTCCATCTTGGTGGTGAACGGACATCTCACACGTCTCCTTGTGGGCCCTAGTGCAGGGCTATTCAAATCACGGCCCTCAAGGTCCGAACCCTACTGGTCTTCCGGCCTTCCATTATCTAGAGACCAGGTGTGAAGCCTCTGGCCAATCAGAATCAGTAATTATTAAACTAAGTACATGGGAGAACTGAAAACAAGGCAGATTTGGAATCGAGGTCTGGATTCAAAGCCCAGAGTTTTACCCATCATGACCGAGTGAGGACATCATTTTTACAACGTGCTCATTCTGGATTACCATACTCACATGTAAACAGATTTCATAATCCAGGTGCGTATGCCAGTAATCATCCTTCTGTATCTTAGGATCTCTGACCCAAACACTCACAAACTCCTGGAAAAGCAGAAGAACCTGCCTGTCTTGCACAAATTTGACACTCAAACAGAACATATTTGTAGAGCCAGTCAACAAGGTTATTCCGCTGAAGGTACACTGTACACTGTAAAACAAGGTTATTCCGCTGAAGGTACACTGTACACTGTAAAACAAGGTTATTCCGCTGAAGGTACACTGTACACTGTAAAACAAGGTTTTTCCGCTGAAGGTACACTGTAAAAAGGTCCAGTGCAAGTCAAATAAGCTGCAGTACGACAAATGTCCTATTCAAATACACGCCTGAGGGACACTTCCCAGTTGGCATGGGTTTAGCACACTGAAGAATAATGAGGACTTAACTTGTGAGGCAATCAGTGGATGGAACACCAACCTTACTACTCACCCAGACCACTCCCCAGGGCTTTAGCTAATGAGTAAACTGGAATAACTTAATTAGCCTTTCTGTCAGCTACTGCTATAGTAGCCTAGATTTCAAGTTCCACCGCTGAAATCCAATAAAAGATGAGCTCCTTCACAGAAGACTACAGGGTGTTTATGAGATTTACGATATTTATTGTAGAGAGACTCAGGATATGGTTGCAGAAGGCATACCTCTTTTTTCGTTAGACCGTCATCCATCTAATCAATCCTGACCTGTAAAAACAAACACAGGGTCAGGCTGTAACCCGTAGATTCACTCAAGCAAAGTATGCAATGAAACTCAAACACACTAGTAAGTTCAGGGTTATAATCAGTGCACCATACAACTTATTACAATTTTATGTCAATTTTATACAATTTATGAAATTATAAACAAAATTAAGCCATTGTGATCTGGGTGTACATCACGCAAGTCTTTGCCTAGTCTGTAATATTCAAAGTGTATAATTGACATCGAATGCCCAGTTCACCAGAACTCCAGTTAGTTAAAGCAGTTTAAAATCTGACAGATGTTACATAACTGCAGACTAGGAACTGAAACTTTGCGTTGAACCAATTTCAGAATTTGATACTCTGACTTTTTGCTAGAAACCAATAGCTGCAATTCTGCAAAGCGTTTGATGAGTGTTTCACGATACCGCTAACATTGCAACATTGAGCGCTAAACTAAAATACGCGATTGTTACACAATTACATTAATCCATATGGTCTAAAACGCCCATTCACAGCATGACACCATGAATGCCAGGCAGTCAGTGCTTCCTAACCGAATAAGAGGGAGCAGACAATTAAAATTCACCGAAACATGCATTTCTAATTATGGCTAGCATGTCCACCCCAAAATCCCGCACCACAACAAACAAATCTTAGGCTGCATCTCAAGGTTTCTCGGACCAAGTCTGACTTGCAGAAGTAGCATAGGTGACAGCTGCAGTTTTAACTACTGAGGTTAACCGCCAATGACGGTCATGACACCGACATCCCGTCCGTCAGCTTCGTTTGGCAACACCGGAGATTCTGGGACTCATCGAAAGGCCCCAAAGTACACTGCCATCCGTCCTGGGCAGCTGCTAGACCTTCTACATACGAAAATGCATTATTGTTTCAGAGATTCAAACGTACATAGCCGCAGGAAGGCATATTATTTCAGTGCTGTTGTAGTTATTAAAGACCGCAACAGCAGCTAGGAAAATCCACGTCAGTTACGCTACAGCTTGGGTGACAGAGGCTCTGTGAGATTAGGAAGAACCTCGTCAGAAAAACAGTCAATGAAAAATGTCAATGCAAAAAAAAAAAAAAAAAAAAAATCAATGGTAGGTATTGCTATTTTTAAACAAATTACTCACCCGCACCGCATAAGGTATTGACACACAACACCTAGGTTGTATTACACAAAACATTCTTCAGAGAGATTTGAGGACCTCAAATGAATCAGACAAGCATTGGCCACCAAACATTCCTTTCTGGGATTTCCCTTGGCTACACGTTACAAAAACTATTGTATTTCACTGTTCCATAGGACTTTCCTCCAGATTTCCATTTCATCACTAAAACAATTACTAGTCGGATCGTGTTGTGCTCCCTTAAAGTCTACTGGTTTTCTGTAAATTGGCCTAACCCGGCAACGAAACGGTTTTGATTCATAACAAAGTCAAGCGCACCGTACAACATGGATGAATAAACTAATGTGACTCAAGTAGTACAAAATACTGAAATATAACTATGTTTATAGTATAAAACACGTTTACCAAAGCGTAAAATACAATCATCGTTTTTTAAATTACACCTGCTCCTGAATTATGCGACGGCCGACCAGAACACCGTTTTATCTGCGGCTTGATGGAGGTGAACCTACATTGGATCGTCGTACGTGTGTCTGCGGCGCACATAGCCCATCTTTCCTTTCCATTGCCTTAGAAGGCTGCCAGCCTGCCGCCATTCGCAAAACTTCGACAGTCGAACCACCACCATTATTTGCAACCAATACAACTTACCTTACTTTATTTTGCGTTAAATTGTAGTTATATTTAAATCGGCAACGCCCTATAGATGCTGAATGATGCTACGCAAGGCGTTACTCACAGGTGAGAATTGCAGCCAGACCATAGTGAGAAATGTGTCTGTTAAATGCCGCAGCACATCTGATTTTTATTTATTTATTTAAATCACAGTTTTACGCGTGGCTATTCAATCTGGCACATGTTGTCCATTAAAACAACAAAGTTAAAATATCAAACAGGTGAACACTTTTATTCAAACCCTTTAGTAAATTAGACAATATTTCCTACTAGTGAATTAATATTGGTATGGTATACCTGCAAAATCGCGAGCAGCGGAGAAATTCCGGAAAATACTGCCTCCTGTCTTATAGTTACTCTTCGGATATAGACGCGAAGATCAACGAAAAAAATGGTCTTTGCTCTGTTCCTCTACGATCCACAAAGCTTAAAAGCTCAACAAAACAGTTTAAAGGAATCTGAGAAAACCTGGCATAAAATATTTTTTCAATATGATAAATATCGCAAACTTTCCTAGACCACAAGACAGCCAAGCTATTTATCCATGCCAGTCTGTTGGAACGCCAACTTCCACGCTCCGCCCCTCCACCTACCCTCTTTATTATCCCACTTATGGGCGTAGTTTAGTGAGGACCTAGCGTCCTATACTAACGATATGTCAGATATGAGTCCTGATTGTTTTCTGTGGTATATTTGGGTAATCTATATGCTGATCTTTTAGTGTTTTAGCTGTGCCACATTTTAAGCTGAGACAACTCAGGACGATATAAGCTTTCGTATCTTGGAAGACGAGGCAGACGGCGCGAGGCAAGATGGGGTTCAGAAGCACGTATTTTATAGAATTTAAAAATTCACTTTTTAAAATGAAGCAGCATTGCATGTACATGTTCAATACATACTCTCCGTTCGTAGCCACTTGGAACTTAACTTACTTGCTTGGGATCATATCACACATTTACTGAAGAAAAATCACACACGCCACAAATTAGTTTAATTCCTCATTTTGCAAGTCTTACTTGCACAATCTCAGATTTTTTTGTTTGCTTGTGAAATTACTCATATGATTTGACCACGACGTATGCCCGACTGCTTTGCGTCGAAGCTCTGTAAAATCCTGGTGGAGAGTAAGACAGAAAGAGGAAATTAAACGTGTCCCTATTTATGATCATGTAACACCGATGAGGTGGATGAACTTTGCGTATGCAAAAATAAAATAAAACAGAATGGGTGGAAATTTCAGTATTGAAGTATTCTGCATCAAAAAGTAATGCGTTTTCTCACTCACTTCCCTCCCATTTACCCTAATTTCTCTACAGCTCTTTTTGTGATATATGATCTGATAGTTTGAGGTCTCCGGAGATCCAACAGTCTCGCGTACACACATAGGTAAAAACCGTGACAGAGTGGAGACTCTTTAAATCTCTGCATATGAAGCACTTAACCTGCAATGAACTGTGGTGGGTTTTTGGCTGCAGCAAGTTTAAATCCCTACAGGTAAAATAAATAAATACAAGTTTTAAAAAACAGACTTTGTAATTCATGTAATTCAAGTTACATGACTCACAACTCGATTTGGACATAGTTGATGACTTGTGACTCGACAGCAAAAATGATGGAAAGGTCTGGATTTGACTTGGCCTTGAGGGCACATGACTTGAGTAGGATTTGCAATGTTTTGACTCAAGCCTTGACTCGGACTCGTCAAGGAGCGACTTGTTCCCATCTCTGCCGTTTATCATCCTCTACGAACGTGAACAGGCATTTGTCCGTATTAACCAGACCGTAAGCTTACTGTAACCTGCCCTGGTGGTGTCAGTAGTTGAAATCTGTCCTTATTTTGAGTGAGGATTTATTTCCCACTTTTTCTCTTTGTTCTCAAACTCCAGTTTTAATCAGTTTTAGATTTTAATTAAACTAAGGTGGAGACATCGGGCTTCTCTTCCCTCAGACCTTGTCCTACGTTAGGGCTGCAGAAACGAGATCACCACACGGTTAATGATCAACAGAGCACAAGACATTCAGCGTTTATCTCCGTGAAATGTGCCTGGCTTGTCCATCTTCTCCTGGTCATCGGTCTGCATAGTGTACACTTCCTGTGTTTGATATCTGTTCCTTATGCGCATCTATAAATCCTAAACTTTGATGTCGTACATCATCTTCTACAGTGATTTTGTACACACCCTGCCATGGACGTGGGCACTCTAAGGAGTACTGTAATGCTTATAAAGATTGTTACAAGGGACTTAAATTTGCCTCTAGACTTAAAATGCACAAGAAATGAGTCGGTCACGTGCCGCATTATCACATAAGGAACGTCGAGCCATCGCTGTGTCCAGGAAGGAAACTGACAAGAAGCTTCAAGTCAAGTTAAAAAATCTCATCTTCAGAATACCTGTTTGGACACAAAGTCCAGCCTGGCCTAATCATAAATCACATGACTACCCTCCATACTTCCCTGCTTGTGGTATCTGTGGTGTCAGAACATTACATTTAAAAAAAATCACAGCTGTATCATCAAACGATATTCTATTCAGCCTTGTCAGTTTTACTTCATTTTTCATTTTGATCGCATACAGAGGGGAAGAAGGGGTGGCGTGTCGGCACATGGGTTTGCACTGTTGCTTCACACCTCTGGGACCAGGGTTCGAGTTGCCAACATGCTCTCCCCTTGTCATACAGGGGTTTGCTCCGGCTTCCATCCTAGGCCGCCTACCCAGAACCGGACAAAAAAATTCAGAAAACTGATCAATGGATGAACAGTGAGGAAGACTTCCATTAACAAGACTGATCTGCTTTTAAACACAAGCGGAGTAATCAAAATGTGAAGTCGCTGAAGCAGATTGAAGACATCTGAGGCTCGAGTTCCATGCAGCCAGACGCCAAGGAGACACAGGCTCACCCATGGCCAGCAGTAGGACACAATGTTCCGGACAACATCCCCGAGGCTGAGCTGAAGAGGAGACGCCACAGCAAGGCAGCGGGAACAGACGGCAGTTACCCCAGTTCAGAGGACTTGTACTGTCCAGCAGAGGCAGACATTTCAGGTCCAGAAAGTAAAAATCCAAACCAGGATTTTGTTTCAACCAACTAGTTCAATATAATGTGATTCCGACTCTTTATAGTCAACAGGTTGGTTGAAACTAAATCCGGGTTCGGACTTTTACTTTCTGGACATGAAATGTCCGCCCCTGCTGGACAGTTTCCCCACTGGTTGTTGTAGCTTAGCCAGGCAGAGAACCATATTTGTGTCTGGAAGGTTGTTTGTTCAAACGCCGTGGAAAGTGGCGTAATCGATTCACTCTTTAGTCCACTTTCAGAAATGTTGGTCCAAACACAGGCTGATGAGTTCCACATGGACTTTGGGTGAACTTATCACTCCATCCAAACGTTACCCCTGGAAGGATCACTAGATTACTTCCATATATAAATATACAATTTAAATATGAGGGTTGCAAATCTCTGGTAGTGCTACTTCAGGAACACATGGTTGACAGTCATATTTTTATCGTTTCCCATCCAAAAGGCCATGCTATTCCAGTATTATTAACTCAAGGGACATTACCCATAGGTGACATTTAAAAACAGCATTGTACACCTTACCACAATACTGCCCAAGCCTAGTCCACTGGTCACCCATTTACCATTAAGCTGTACAACACGCAGACGAAAATAACACCGTCATATTTCTATGGATCTTCCAGTATAATACAGAATCTATTTCATACACCCATGTCTCTTTAATTTAGCATTACACTGTCTGCCCAGAGTCACTCATTACAGAATTAATAAAGTACTTAACATTGTTCCACAATAGCCTCAAACAGTGATAAATTGCCATACCGATGGAAAACTGTTTGCTTGCTTAAAGACAAAAAAAAACAAAAAAAAACACCTCTATCAATTTCTGTCCTGATATGTTTGACAGAAAGTTGCATCTCAGTGCTTGTTAAGGTGTAAAGACCCAAGTCACATGTCCGGAAGGGTCATGCACACCTAGAACAGTACGAGATTCACAACAGCAAGATATTCAGGACCAGCTTATGAAAAAAGTCAAAAGGGGACGAATTATAAATGAAGCATATAAATCCTTTATTGAACAGTTGAAAATATTTACAAAGTGAATATACAGTGTCACTGTTCAAATATGATTCAAGTATGCGACAAAGTTTCAAATGACACTTACTACAACTTGATGGGCGGCAAAACAAGCTATGAACAGAGAGAGTACAAGTTGGGTCAAAGACAAAAGCTTAAAATGGCATTAAGGACAGCAACCAATACAAGTCACCTAGAATAATTAAAATGAATACACTAAGGAACTTTGGGGGGGCAGTTTAAAATGCATCAATTGGTCTCTCCTTCAAATATTGAGGTAAGTATGACCTGGCAGATTGAAAGCCTGAAATACACCATTTCATCGACCCGGAAAGCGACCGGTAGCTGCACCAGAAACATCAAATTAAAAACTGAGGGGGAGCCTCTCTGCTCATACGGAGTTTTTAATAAACCAGCCCCCCAGCCCCTACGAAATCACCGCCCTTTTTATTCCATAAAGTCAGCCCCTAGGCATCCTACCTGTAAAATCCGCACAAACAGCCAATCGCCACTCTGCACTGCGATTTAAACTAAATGTTACCTGGAAAGAGTGAGGGCAGGGGAGACTACCACAAGATCAAAAGAGCAAAAAGGGACGAGCAGGGAGGGGCAGCAGCCAGACGCTACTGCTGCTCGTCCTCGGGACACGAGTGCCAGGTGAGGCGCTCTTCATAGAAAGCGATGACCACCTGGGGGCAGCGGACGTTCGCCTCTTTCGCCGGGACCAGGTCTGCCTCATCAGAGTCCTTCCTGCCGGAGAGAAAGTGGGCCGCGCTCTCAGATACTTCTTCGCTGATAAGTGAATCACACGTGTTCCTTCTGGTATGACAGCTGAAGACCAGTGTCAAAGTAAAGGTTTCCCTTGATAACAAAAACCTGCGACGGATGAGTTAAGTTCAACACCCATTACCAATTTTCGCCCAAATACGAGTAACAAGCTGAGTAAAGGGGAATTTCCATTTTCCCCATCAGCTACATCCCAATCATTACCGGCAGAACCGCCGATTCCCGCCTGCAGTTACCCTTTTTACTCAGACGTTTCATGCTGCATTAGTTGCGCAACCTTTTGATCATTAATATACAAACATTTAAAAAAAAAAAAGTTTCCATTTGAAATTAAATGGAAATTACACATCAATTAGTTCCCTAAGAAGGATTGGACCTTTCATAGGGTTAAACCAGTACTGATAATGGTGTCCCACACGCACATTCTGATGCCGGGCCGGTTTACCAGCCAGTACACGGGTAGGTGTGACGCCTACATACTACTGCAAACTCACCATTTCATGAGAAACATCAGCTCTCCACTGCTATCTGTGGCTCCGATGATACGCTCGGGCTCAAGGTTACGAGCAAACCCACGAGGTTTTTCAGCCTGCAAAACACCAACAGTCAGAGTGACAGTTAAGCCTGTTGATGGAGAACATGTGAGGGCTGACATGAGCAAATTAAAAGCTTCATCCTTGCTAAATTTGAGTCGTTTCCTGCATATTTGTTGAATTGCTAGTGATGCATATTCCTTAATATCACACTTCCTTAACCAGCAACCTGGTTAGCAGCTTAGGGCATGAACTCAAAGGGAACTTTTCCACCACACCAAGCACCATTTTTTTGGTAATTGTACAAAAAGCAAGGTACTTTAAGGTGCTGGTTTTCCATACTGGTACCAGTGCTGAATGACATCAACACAAGGCAGGGACTGCAATGAATTTGAAAAAAGGTTTTTATCGCTTTCAGTTCTGTATGGACGCGATTTAAATTTAGCCAAAACATTTTTACGCTGTCTAATACAAAAAATAACGAAAAACCTTAGCGAGTTTTGCAATTTTATCGTCTATTCCTTTAAGATTATCTAGTATCTGTTTAAAAATCAGTTACAAGTTCACCTCCCCTGCTTTTTCAGTGTTGCGTCTGTTCTTGGAGACAATCATTTAAATTGGTACCGTTTAAATCACTCCTAAGACAGGTTTGTGAGAAATTTATGCTGAACTCCTTTTTTGCTTTACACATACCCCAACATTAATAACATAACCAAAACGAAAAATACCATGCTGTCCCAGTACATCACACAAAATATTTTATTTCTCGTCATGCCATCCTGATCTTGCATCTTCCGGCTGGACCATAATTTATACATGGGCCTTTCATTTGGCCGCACGTACATTATTATTAGTTTTCATTTCAATTAATTTATTTTATGATTTTACAACGTTTTTTTTTCCAAAATGACGGTCATATTATGTTTGAGGCAGGCCATTTGTATAAAGAAAGCGTTTCAGGACCCACCCCAAAGTACTGAAGTAACACACACAAAAAAAAAAAAACCTGGTTAGTTTGGCATTTTAGGCACCGATACTCAATAGAAAAAGGAAAGTACAGAAAGCACCAAAAGTATGGCACCTGGTGTGGTGGAAAAGCACCCAAAGTTTTCTAAATGGCACACAGGCACCACATCATCGATATCGCATGGATTGAAGTTCCTACTTATCAGACTCAAAACTCACCACATCTTTCTTCTTCTTCGCTTTGCTCTCTTCCGAATCGGCCCCATCCGTAGAAGGTTTCCTCTTGTTCGAGTCTGACCGCTCAACAGCGGACTTCTGAGTGGCCAGAAACGCCTCTATCAGGTCGGGACAGTCTAAATTCTCCTCGGGCTCCCAGGTGTTGTCTGCGCTGAGGAGGCAGAGAGCACAAGCGGCTTCTTAGCCCCGCCTTCACCATACAATAACTAACCAATGGGATGTCGTACTTACTCTGTGAAGCCTTTCCATTTCAGGAAGTATTCCACTTTCCCATTCACAACACGCTGGTCAATTACTTTCTCCACCACAAATTCCTCAGGCTGCTCTACCTCCTTCTTTGATTTGCCATTTTGTTTCTTACCCATAGTGACCTGAAGAAGAGATAAAGTCACAACCTCTTATTCATGTACACAGGCGAACTTCAAAATACCAACCTTCTCCAGACAAATTCAAGGTAAAAATTAAATATGCTCATTTCAAAACGGTGGAATTATATAATCTGTAATAGTATAAACAGAGAGTGACAATTTAACCATTACTTTTTATACAAAAGCCGTGAGCCAAATGTTATAGCTCCAGAAAAGTTTATGTATATATTTGAGCGACATACATTTCATGAAGTCATCAGTTACTGAACAGGACTGCTGGCAAGAACAACTTGAACTTGGCAGCCAAAATATATATTTTCCAGCTTGAATGAACACGTTTCAGTTAAAGTTAAAACGGGTGCTCCATAAATCCACCACATTCACCGAACAAAGTACAGATTCATCTCTATATCTGTCCGCAAGCAGCGCGGTCACTAGGCGGCATGTGGCGCACAAAAGGCCTGTAGTCGTGGACTCCAACTCCCAAGAACACCCAAGACAAAGAGTGGGCCTGACTTAGCGGCGGCCTCCACGCCATGCGCCGATCTCTCCATCACAAAAAAACAGGCACCGTCGGCATTATTTTAGCGCTGGGCTCCATAGTTTCCGTGTGGCAGAGTTCGAGCTCGGGTGTGCAACCACAGCACCACCAGTACCGAGCTACTCCCCAAAACGCAAAGCCGAAACTGAAGAGCCATCAGCCCCATAGCTATTAAATAATTCACGCCCCTTTCCTGCAAGGACCTAAAAATGTCAACACGTAAATTAGCAAAAGGGGAAATGCGACGATGCATAAGCACCGTTATCACACTACAATGCGGCGGGTGGCTGTGTCTATAGTCACTTATAAAACATCGGAGGAAACTGCACGAATTTGATTTAAGAGCGCCATTTATGACAACAGTCGCCGGTCAGGTTGTAGACACCGTTTGGCTAATTTGCTAATATTTTCCATAAGAATTACGCCACCGGCTTGGGGGGTGTTCGGCACCTCCGTTAAGGTAAATTTGTTATACTAACTATATAAACCCCGTTATCCTGTGTCCTCGCAGGTTGGTAGCGACAAAGCCGTATAATAAGCAACAACACCGCCAACAGGAGAACGACAGCGGCTGGTCTCACCGATCCGGGAATCAGTCTGTTCGCGATAACAAAAGGAAAAAGACTGGTTCCCCGACACTTAACAGATCTGTCTGGACACTCACCAGTTATATTAACACGTAACAAAAATAAATTGAAAAATGCTGTAGATCCGGTCGTATTTTAGCTAGCCGCTCTCCTCGTGGCTCGAGCCAGCGCGCGCCAAACCCACCTACTCCTTATTTACAGCCACCTTTGCGTAGGTTTTTAGCGAAACGCTACGTAAAGTCCCCGCTTGAAAAGAAAAGGGAAAAAACGCGGTTAAAACGTTGACGCATTGCCTACCTTCGCACGTCCAAACTGAGATATCGGCATACCTATCTGATGCATTATATACCCTGTCTGCAGTATAACTTACCTATGTCGTTTGTGAAGCAGACTCCTATTCGTAAAAGGCGTTCCGTACCATGGGTACGTAAAGACAGACGTAAATCACGCTCACGGGACGTGCACGCGCATGCGGTGTATCGCTCACATCTACGCGTGCTGTTTTTCGGCGCGAGTTTGTCATGTGACTTCGCTGGCTGGCAGGTACTTAAAACGGCAAACTAAAGTATTTTTTTTTTTTTTTTTTTTTGGGGGGGGGGGCTTTTTTTTTCGAGTTGTTACGCAAAGGCCCGCCCCGGAAAAGAATACAAATGCGCGCGTGAAAAAAGTTTAAAACTACAGAAACAGAGAAG
>JAABNY020000046.1:2301778-2332297 GCA_015164015.2 Brevimyrus niger | reverse complement strand
TTTGGTTGTGTGGTGCTGGTTTTCTGGTTTGGGCGGGGTTAGTTAAAATTATTGAGTGTGTGTTTTTTTTTTTTTTTTTTGTTGTTGGGGGGGGGGGGGGGGGGGGGGGGGTCACTTTCTCTGTCAAGTGGTTACGCAGAGCCCGCCTCCGAAACAGAATACAACTGCCGTCTTGAAAAAAGTTAGAAACTCAGAAAACGGTTAAGTAAAGAAAAACAATAAAAGCAATAATAATGGATGCGTGGACAAATTAAATAACATGACAAGAAATATCTTTTTTGTATAATACATCCAGCGCAGCATGGTATTATTTTGTTGTGATAAATATTGGAGTATTTATAAAGCAAAAAGGGAGTTTCTCACAAATCAGTCTAGAAGTGATTAAATGAAACGGCAGGGATGAAAATGATTACAGCTGTTTCAGAGGACGCATGCAGCCCTCATGCAAAAGCAGCGGAGGTAAACCTTTTCAAACTTAAAAACTGGAAAACTTGCTAAGTTTTTCTATGATAGAGTACCTGAAAGTAAGAAAAGCCAGATCCAGCTAACTGTCGATGTAAGGATTGGATGTGCGCATTAATATCGCACGTCGTGCCGTCTTACTACAACCATTTTCGAATTCAGTGCAAAATACCCCGCCTCGCGCTGTGATGTCATTCGGTGGCCGTAGCAGTTTAAATGCCAGTGGAAAATCCCGAAAATACAGAAAGTCGTGTGCTGGTGAGGAGTCTGTGTGGACAGTCTGTAGTACCGTGTTCCGGCTATGTCGGCTCAATCAGTGTCAAAGACTACTTATTCGGTTATGTTGGTTGGGTGACGCTCGATCAGTGTTTAAAAGTAACTCATAAATTAAAAATTAAATTAACTACACTGACAAAACGGATATTAGACGTCGGCGATAAAGATTTTTAACATGTGTATTTACAATACCACGAAATGAATACCGTTTCCATTTAGTATTTTACGCTGGGCCTGATGTAAAAGTCAAATATATTAAACACTGCCAGTTTTGCTACTATGGCAAGTGATTACTAATTTGTGCAAGTGCAGATATGACGTTTTTGTACAAGTACAGATAACGTAGGGTAAATTATATAATGTAAAAAATTACAATCTACTACATTGTTACTTTACTGTCCTTGAGTTTCTGAAAGAGCAGATATAGATTTTTTTGTGATTCTGTTGTGACCCGTGAGTGAGATGTACGATTGAGCACTGACGGAAATCAAATGGGGGTAGCATGAGAAAGATCTAGGTTACTAAGGGGGCCAGTGTGTGATACACACCAACAGCTTGATGTCTAACAATTAGAACAGTCATACTTTTTGCCAGCTAATACGTGTCGGAGAAAGGCAACACTTAGGGTTAGGAGCCTGTGGCAGCCATTTTCCTCGCACGCCTGGAGACAAATTAACACCAATTTCTACAAACATGAACACATTTCAAACTCAAGAAAATCAGAATTTATTAAATCTTGGAAAAAAAAATTAGCGACATCCCAAATGGAAATACAAATTCAACTCGATTCCCATGATCCCTCAAACTATAACGTACAGCGTTTAGTTCCACTTTATATATATAAAAAAACAATACAAATCTAAATCGGTATAAAAAAAAAAAAAAAACTTGATAAGTCATGGTCCAACAAAACATTTTAAATAAATTGTGATTAAAAAAAAAAAAGCTTTTTTACTTGCCATTGGCATATTGTTGCACGGGCACACACACACGCACACACACACACGCACGCGCACACACACGCACACACCACATATATTTTTTTCAGGTCCACTTGGAAAGCTGCTTTGATCTCAGTGGCACTACAGAAAAGGGGAAAGGAACAATCATACCATGAGATGCAGCAATGCAGAATCGGCCCTGATATTTTAAGATGTTACACGTTAATGTATTTGGTGTTTTAGGTCAAGTGGAAGAACTGGGTGACCTTGACCTCTGAGGTAACAGGCAAACTAAAAACAGGAATAAAGAAACAATTAAAAACACAAGCTGAGGAAAAACAATAATTTACAAATAGAAAACTATATATATATATATATATATACACACACACAAAGTACAGATATAGACATGATTTTACAACACTTTAAATGATGGATCTCCTTTTGTTTGCAGTGAATATTTTTGTACAACATTTGAGCCAAAATGTTTGCGTGGCCACACAAATCACCCAAACGCACTACCACCGGTGATTCCTGTCGAAAAGCAGACCGAGAACTGACACGCTGCAGGGGCCGAGCTTGAGACACACACCTGCGTGTCGCCAGGATTCATTTCAGAGCCAATAGTGCTGCTCCAGGACTATCCTGAGGTCGCCGAACGCGAAAAGAATCTCAAACGCAGTAAACAAAGGAGTACGAAAGCATCAGAGTAAGTTGTCGTACAAAAAAAAAAAAAAAAAAAAAAAGCTGAATAAAATGATACCCTACACCGTTAACGGCTTGGCTTCTGGGTTCTACTAGAAAAACAAGAGTACTTCCGTCAAAAATCAAAAATCCTTCTCCATTAGGGCAAATCATGTCCACACACACACACAAATTGCTGTCACATTACTCAAACTACAGAGTCAATCCAAAACACCCAGTTGCATCAGTAATTCCCATTTTCAGGATGACGACCAGGGAAAGTTCCCCTCGTGACAAACCATTCTGGTTCAACATTGTACTTTCATAACAACGTTGGGTGCGTTTTCATTTCGTTTCGTATTTCCTCAGATGCTTAGCCGATATTTTTGAAACATGTCTTTAACAAGCATCAAATCTTAAATGTAGTTGACTTTAACCCATTTTCAGGCTAGATATGTCAAAATAAGTAGCCGCCATGGATTTACAACAAGCAGGGCCGAATGTATAACATCAGATTACAAAAGGCATGTCCTCAACCACAGCGCCCCCTGTTTGATAGCAATACAACACAGGCTACAGCAATAAGGGGCCGTCAGCCTCTACTCATGGTGTCAAAGTGCAACCCATGATCTTTCCACAGACCAGGCAGTTAGTATCAATTTCAAGTATACTGTTAAAAAAAACACAAAAACCTCTGTCAAATATGGATTTCATCCCTCGAAACTCTATTCACTTCTAACTTGAAATTCAAACAGAAAACCTCTTTTCAACACAAAAGTCCAGTGTTTCAGCCACATCCACTCATCCCACTTAAGGGGAAAAATGTATCCACAAAAAACACAATGATTAACTTCTGCCGCCGACACCTTGTGCCACTGTTCGCAGCCGGGACAGCGTGAGCAAAGCGGCGTGCCAGGGCCACAGGGTCTGCCGCTTAGTGCTTTTTGTCACTTCTCCGTTTCTCAGCCTTGGGCTGTCCCGAGATGTGCCCGCGTGGCAGGACGAGGACCCGGCCGTCCGGGCCGCACTGCAGGGTGTAGCAGCTGGGGCTCATGGGCCGGCCGCGCTCGTCCCTCAGCCTGGACAGCAGGTCCTGGGAGAGCTGCTCCAGTCTCCGCTTCATGGCGCAGAGAGCGCGGCTGTGCTGGGTCCTCTCTCGCAGCAGGCGCTCACGATGGCGGCCCAGCCGCTCCACCTCGCCCTCCAGGCCGCTGATCGCGTCCAGCTTCCGCTTCCGGCAGTTCTGCGCCGCCAGCTTATTCTTGCCCCGCCGGCGGATGTCGCGCAGCAGAGCCACCTGGGCCTGGGTGAGGCCGCGGCGGTCCAGCAGCTCCAGGAAGTCCTCCACGGGCATGTTTACGACCTCACTCACCGAGAAAGGGATGCGAAGGGCGCGGGCGTGCCGCTCATCCCGGCTCAGCTCCTCCTCCTCCTCTTCGCTCAGCACCTCCTTCTTGATATCCTTGTGGTGCACTGCATGTCGTAGGTCCTCCTGGCAGCAGGTGGCGCTCCTCTGAAAAGCAGCATTATACGTGTGGTTGTGCTGGACACACTCAGCCAGCTCCGAGTTGGACCGGCGGGAAAACGCCGCCGCTGCCGCCACTCCAGAGTCGAGGCGCTCAGCCGCCCCGAGGCACCGTGCCGCCCCGAGGTCATCGCCGTAGAGCTCCCCCGACGACGCTTCAGAAGAGCTAGGCGAGCGAAGGCTCTGGAAGCTGGAGCTCATCGAAAGGCCGGAATCAGAGTCGCGTTCCTCCAGCAGCTGGGAGTCCAGCCCCTCCAGGCCGAGCCCAAGCAGGTTGATCTGCTCGAAGACGGCCTCATCCAGACACCCCGACAGCGAGCTGTGGAATGTTCCGTTACGGCTCCCGTTCTCCACCGGAAGGAGGAGGTGCATGGGCAGGTCCCCGGCCCCCAGGAGAGAGTCCGAGTGTGTGGAGTTGGTGGACTCCCGTCTCGGGGCTCTCCTGGCCTCGGTGCACCTGTCGGCACCCGATACCAAGGCGTCCTGCAGACTCACATCTTGGCTCAGGGCCCTGGAGATGTCCACACCCAGGTCTGATGCACGCAGTGGAACTTCCAGCTCCAAATCCTACCGCAACATTGAAATATTTCACGACGTGCCCTCACTATACTTCAACAAAGAGCAATGCCGTTACACTGTTTATCGAGGACTATTACATTTTTAATGTTTTATAACTGTACACTTAGGGCAACTTAAAAACGAACATGTACATAAGACAATAATAAATTTACAAACGAAAGGAGGCCATTCGGCCCATCAAGCTCGTTTGGGGAGAACTTAGCTAATAGCTCAGAGTTGTTAAAATCTCATCTAGCTCTGATTTAAAGGAACCCAGGGCTTTAGCTTCCGCTACACTAACAGAAAGACTATTCCATACTCTAACTACACGCTGTGTAAAGAAGGACTTCCTCAAATTCAGTTTAAAATGTTCTCCGGCTAATTTCCACGAGTTCTAGTATTTAAAATAATACCCATTTGGCTGAACAGCATGCAGACCTGTGAGAATCTTATATACCTGGATCATGTGCCCCTTTTGCAAAACAAGCATATCTAATGGAACCTCCATTAACAGCAGCTCTTAAAATATTCCCCAAATCGCAGCACGTTGTGAAGTATGCGCTTATCAGGACCAAATGCACATGTGCTGCTCGCCGTGCGTTTAACTGCGGAGTGACTCACGTCGAAACCAGAGAGAGACAGGAAGTCGTGCCAGTGGCGGTCACCCCTGGATGCAGCCTGGGGGTCGGGGCTCAATGAGGGCCGTGACGAGGGGGTGTTACCGCTGCTGAGGGAACTCTGAAAAAGAGAGTTTGTGCAAAATGTTGGGTGATCAAATAAGGAAGAGCTGAATCTAATTTAACCTTAAAATTGGTGAATCTGGCAAAAAACGGCCAACCATACAGGTTCCCTAGGTTTACAATCCAATTATTTTTTTATTTTTCCTTTTTGTTTTACTCTCCAACAACCAGCAGAAATTAACTTTTTGGATATATGTCAAGTAAAAAAAAAATACATTTTAGTAGAAGAAAAAAAAAAAATTAGAGAAATGACAGATTCAGATCGAGCTCTAGGTTTTTTGTTTTTTTTTAACCGATTGGTTCGACTTTTAAGAAATTTGAGTTCTAATGAGTTTGAGAACTGAGGTACTACTGTAATCCCACCCTTGAAAAAAATGCCCCGGACAAATGGCTGACCATGAGCGCTCACCCCAAGATTCACTCTGAAACCGGCCCGACACTTCAGACGAAATCAATGGAATGACCTTGCCAATACAATGTTGCACTATGCATTATCAATGCAGTGATCACCATTTTGACACATGGCCTGTGTTGGGTCCCCAAGGCAAACCTTTCCCATTTGTTCTGATCCCACCCACTGTCCGTGATTGGGTGACATATATGCGACGCCGCAGGGTTGGCCGGCTGGATTAATTATGCAGTCACCAGCATTCTTTGCATCATACCACACTTTAAATAGTGTAAATTAACAGTCGTCCCCCTGTATCCGTGGGTGATATGTCCTAAGTCAGCCGAAACTGCACATAATAGGGAACCATCCACAAACTACATAAAGTGATTTCATGTACATGCATATAGTAATTGATAAATTACACACAGTAAAATAAATAGGGTTATAAATATGCAGGGTACAATATGCAGTACTGTACTACAAATTATACAGTACTGTACTCTTAAAACGGATTCTGACGTTTCAGCCTAATTCTCAAGAGATGATAAAGCAATGAAAAAGCATTGGGTAAAGGTGTGACGGAGCGATAAAAATCCTGCTTTCTATACCTCTCAATGGACAAAGTAACATTGTAACATTTTACAACTGTTTTATTCCGACCGCAGTGAGCCACGGACGGAAGGAGACTATTGTACGTGCATTTCTGCATTTCCGTTAACTGTGAATGTAACGTTTGCCGTGTTCTATTGGCATGTCGTCATGCTCGTCACATAAATCGTTGGTTGCTACTAGTTGTTAATAAAGAGAGCAGCTTCCATTTTTAAACGGGCATCTCCCTTTTTAAAGTGGCACTTATTCACCATAATACATTCATTTGCGCTCTATATGTGGGTTTGCCGCATCAAAAACATTCTGTGCCCTGTGCTGCGGCGTGGCGTAGGACAAAGAAGGCGCCGTTGACATTTTCTTGTATGTGTACAGGCTGTCCTTGCCAATGGATTTAGTTTAGGCTGGAGGTTGTTTGAAGTAAATGGCCAACTTTCAAGGAGAGTAAGGTGGGACAAGCGATTGCAAAAGCATTCCAGTGTATGAGCACTTGCACAAATCCGTCAAGGTCTTGATTAACCAGTGTTAAGTGAGTCAGTAGGGTTAGTTCCAAGCCCACGCCATAACAAGACAACAGACAAAGAATTCAACAGTCAGGTCGGTACCTCTTCCAGGGAGTCACTGCGGGCAAGCTGCCCGAGTGCCACTTCCCTGCGCGCCGTCGTTCCCGCAGCGTCGACCACCTGGTCGACGGGGACGGCCGCATCCTGGGACAGACCCCACGGCACATTCCTCAAGGGCTGCGAATCCTGGAGAAACCAGAGCAAGGCGCCGATTATAGCAGCTCAGAGTTTGTTTTTGTTACCATGACCAGAGGGACAACGTGTGACTCAAACAGACATTTCTGAGCCTAATTAGTGTAAAGGGAGGGGCAATGAGGGAGATGGATGTCGTGTCATTTTGTTTGTTTCGGCTATTAATTTTACATTCTCTGGAACTCACTTCCGTCTGATCAGGAGAGCTGAACTGAACTTCCAGTTAAAGACGCAATGACGGAAGTATAAAGATGACAGTGATCTATTAGCTAGAAACAAGTTAGTTATGTTCTCGTCGAACAGGAAGCCTGAACTCAACAGAAAGTAAAAAATACAAGTAAACGTCAATTCTTATATTATGCATTTTATGAAAGCGTACAATGCCCATATTTGCCTGGTGTGCGCTGCTATGGAGGAACTTCAAAAAAGCTGGGATCTTTTATAAATAAAGAGGATGATGATGGTATTTTCTGTGCAAGACAACAGAAACATCAGGAAACACTAAGATTCCTAAATACAGAACATATTGCACACAGACTGCAATGAGACAGTAATAATGATTCCGTGATTTGCGATACAGCAAAGTAATGAATCCATAGATACTGAAAAATTGATCCAACTCTCTTATAAAGGTTGTATTTATATTTGATTCTATTTCAATAAAAAAAAGAGTTTTTCTAGGGAAACCATACAAAATATGGATCGGAGCTTTAAATGACGAATTAGCAATGAAGTTGTTTTGAAAGGCTCTTCAGGGTGAGGGATTCGGCCGCTACTTTTGAACAAAACATGGCATGAAGTGTCCATGCTCCATTAAACCAGAACCACAGAGTCCACATGAAGATGAGAATGTCAGTGCATGTATCCCACTAGGGTCACGGAGTGCATCTGTCTCTCAGCAGAGATACAGAACCAAAGTCACACACCAGCGCAAAATGCGGAGCGGATCCTGCACTAAAACAGGGAGACTGAATCCTGCCTTTGATTCCGCTTATCTATACGGTGTCTTGCTGAATAACTGACCTTTCTAAATATCAATAACTTTTGCCTGCACTTTATGAGCATTTCACCTGCTTATATATATGTACCCTGTATATAAAATATTTCATATATTTATTCATATATTGTGTATCCCACATATCTATACAAACTGATCAGTACTCAAAACTGCCTCATCTCCCTTGTATATATTACTCCTGTAATTCTTATATTCTCATTTATATGCTGCCTTATAGCACCCTTACTGTCTATTGCACTTTATTGTGCTATTTGCACCCACTGTCTTTTGCACCTTACTCTACTATTTGCACTTTCTGGATAGACTCTGGTTGAACGACGATTCACTGTACAGGTACCACAACAATAAAGTGGAATCTAATCTAATCTATTTTCCCTTCAGAGGCTGATTTCATAAAGTATCATGTTTCCAGAAGAATCACTTCCTCCTGTATTTGGGAAAATCACGTGATGTGACATTGAGGGTTGCAACGACCACCGTGTGTCATTCATATAGCGTACAGCGCAAATGCATAAAGAAAGTGAACATTGATCGTGCCCGCATTCCTACTTTTATGTGCCTAGATTAGATGATATCTTGGAGTACCTTGAACCACCAGGTCATTCCACCAAGGCAGGGGTGGCCAATCTTAAACCGCAAAGGGCCGGTGTGTATGCAGGTTTTCGCTGCAACTCCGTAATTAGATCACTAATTGGAGCACCGAGTCCACAACAGCTGGGTTTGAACAGCTGACCTACGGGTTATCCCAAAAACCTTCACACACACACCGGCCCTTTGCGAATAAGATCGGCCACCCCTGCACCATGGTATGCTGGGAGACTCCACAGCGCCTCTTCCCGGCGAGCCACACCCCATCCCTGAAATAACACATCGGGAAGCACCCTGTCTTCCTAGTAATACAAGTCCAATGCTGTCTGATTTTAATTGCACATGTACCATCCACTAATTTACTTTTTCCTTATTTATTTAATCAATATTCCATTATATTATGTTTTTCCAGGTTTATGTACTTCTTCTATTTGTTTGCACTACGTTCAATTATTTGTATCGCGTGTACCGTCTTTTCATGTAGTTTGTTTTGCACTAAATGTATGCTAATCTCTGCTATACCATGCTGCCGAATGCACAAGAATGTCCCACGTGGAATCAGTTAAATTATCTAATCTAATCGTTTATCACACAGTATGTGTATAACTCCGTTGTGTGATATTAGGTAAAATAGCTGGCATCTGGGTATGGAAGTCTTCACTGTATTAAAACTGTACAACTGGCTTCAAGAATATGTCAGATTCAAGTTTCGTGGGGAAAAACATGTCCTAAGAGAATCCTTACCGACATTTACAATGACTAAACTAAGCATATCAAGGTTAATAAGAGCTCGGTCTCAGCCTAGCCAGACCATGTGATAATATCTGGGAAACGTTGCTCACAACAGGTGTACAAGTTTGGACAACTAACACCCTGCTTCAAGAAAAGGAGTTTAAACTCTGTATAGTCATGTCCTTATTAAAAACTTGTTTGGCTCAGAGAAATCGCCTCCTCGTTATTGTTCATTGATCACGCCGAAGGCGCTTTATGAAGATGGCCCTGCACCCATTCTGCACCGACAGTTATTCCCACTGTTGTCAGACATCCACCTTTGTTTTGGAAGCACCGAACTAAAACAAAGCACCGAGAAAGTACGGGACAAAGAAATTACAGTATTCCCCCATCGTGGGCAAACAATGTCTCCGGCTTCGTCGACTGCTGCAAAGAAAGACCGAGAACAGAAACCGAAATAGGTTCGCAAAACTTATGTACACGCAATACTTCCTTAAAAGCTGTATCAAACTGCCTAAAGTACTACAAACAACCAATTAAGACGCAGATATAATATAACAAGAGTTTTACAAATCGGGTTACTTTAGGACACAATGCATAACGAGGCGTTGTGGGAGCATGATTGTACCTCTTTGGAAAGCTCGCAGGCAGTTGGGGAGGGACAGGGCCTGGCGTCCCCCTCCTCAGCAGCACGCCGGCTCTCGTCCCTTCGGCTCGCGCCGGACTCGGACGCGCACGTGTCGGCCTCCTCACCCACAGCCCTGTTAACGTCCGCGGCGTCCCCAAGCGCCGGCGCGCCACCGCGAGCTTCGCCGGACCCGGCGCTGTCAGAGCCCGAGGGGACCAGGTGCACCAGCCACGCGCTGAGCCGCGTGGGGAAGCGCGGCGAGCCCAGAGTGCGCACCTCGTCCAGCAGTCTCCGGCTCGCGAAATAAGAGTCCAGATCAGGGCATTTCGGATGCAGACTGTAGCCGTCTAGAGTATCCCGCAGATTGTGGACCGGCGTCTGCACGTAAGCCGAACTTTGTCCGACATTCGTTTCCAGTAGCGGCGACAGATAGCCGGTTAAGTACGTATCTAGCGTGACATCAACGCGAACTCCCATTAAACTTAAAAGGATGGTAAACTGGATGAGTCCTTCCGAAAAGTACTTCTTTAAGTACTGCATGGTAAAAATCTGTTCGAAACCGAACGATAAATGAACACTACCTGTCAGCACCTCTTTCCCTGAACAAAGAGCAACACTAAACAAAAGATCACGCTTCGTCAAATCAAACAAAGAGATATCCCTAACCGGCAAAATCGTGTCTTAGCTTGGCACCGGCTTATGGGACACTATTAATTGCAACATTTTCAAAAACCTAGCAGTTCACAGAGCCAGATTCTAAAACATGCAGGTGTCTGACGTCCCACCCGAACCAACAATCAAACTTACTTTCTTGTAATAAAAAAATCAGATTTCATGAATCAACCCTCGCCGGTTACACCGAAGAGGAGGAGACTCATAGCGAAATATTTGCATAATCCCCAACCAGGACGCACGCTATGGGTGTAGTTTCATTTCTGTAACGGAAATCCATCGCTGTATTTTCTGATTGGCATAGACGTTCCCATGTGATGTAAGGAAGCCAATCATGTGCCGAATGTATAAAACGTGGTTTCATACAAAATGTCACCCAACCCTACACAAGTCAGACCTTGTTTTAGGGTGTGATACTGTGAATATGTAGTTATACGCTCATGTTGTTGTGTAATATAATTGTTTTTGTCTGATTACCTTCCTACAGCTTTGCAGTGGCGACTTATGCATTTTTATTTTGAATTTGACTATTTGAAACGTGTGGGTGGTGACCTTGTCGTTGTGCTGAATGACTAACATCACGTTTAATATTTTCCATCCATCAGTTTTACACAACCTCACACCTTCCACACAGTCCAATTTGTATGTTTCTGTAAATTGTATGCTTATTGTATATGTGTACGTCATTACCTTCACTATCCTGTTATTTGCTATTTATTGTTCTCTAACGTCGTAAGTTGTTCAAGTCGGCAGGGAGTTACATCAGCAAACATTTCCTTGCATTTGTACAAATGACAAAAAGTTTTGGAATCCTTGTACTCATTTCCCAGTGGGGTGTTGTAATTAGTTTATCCCATAATGCAGAGGAGATATCCTGGAGTTCCAGTCTTTGTTAGGGCAGACACAATTTGGAGACAAAAACTGCATCTGCATGTTTTTGGATTGTGGTGAAAACGTCACACAGGTATTTGGTCCAGGAATGGATCGCCCCCATCTTATAATAATAATAATACATTTTATTTGTGGGCGCCTTTCAAAAGCCCAAGGTCACCTTACAAAGCATAAACAAAACAAAACAAAAAATACATAAAATGATTAAATCACACGAGTAAAATAAAGCAGCAACTGAGATGGAAGATGTGTACTAAAGTGAGTAAGCCTCTCTGAAAAGATAGGTTTTGAGTTTACTCTTAAATAAGGGAAGTAAATCTAAATTCCTAATGGTGGGTGGAAGTGAGTTCCAGAGAAGAGGTGCAGAGCAACTAAAAGCTGGGTTTCCCATGGTGACTAGACGGGCAGAGGGAATACTGAGGTAGGGGGCAGATGAGGATCGGAGAGAGCGGGACGGAATGGCGATGTGGATCCGATCACGCAGGTAGGGAGGGGCCAGGTTGTGGACGCATTTGAATGTAAGGAGCAGAATTTTGTACTTTATTCTGGCATCTATGGGAGCCCTGTGAAGCTGCTGGAGGACTGGGGTGACGTGTTCTCTGGAGGGAGTGGGGGTTATGACTCGGCCGGCGCAATTATGGAGGAGCTGACGTTTACGGGGGGACTTTTTAGGAAGGCCAAAATAGAAGAGAATTGCAATGGTCGATTCTGGAGGTGACGAGACTGTGAACGAGAATGGCAGCAGCACGGGGGGGTATAACCCCTGTATAGCAGTGATTTTTAAGAATTCAAAGGTCATGCAACAGTGACAAATACAAACAAATCCAGGGCCGGTGGACAAGAAGTTAAGGCTGGATTTACAGTAACTTTACAACATGGAATTGGTTGATGCAGGAGTTACACCGAAGATGCAGGAGTTAACCTGGAATATTAACATCTAATTCATCTTTTGTTCTAAACACTCCATGGATGGATTCTTCTCTTTGCCAAGATGCTGCTTCTCTTGAGCAGGAAGCCAGGAAGTAAGAATCAAGCCTTAATCACCAATAGACTCAAATACTTCAGGGTGCCTGGATGCCCCCCCCCCCCCGACACACACTGAAGTCAATGACCATAATCAGAGTCTTTATTATTCACCAGGTACCAGGTGTACAATAAATTTCTCTTGATATGGGTGTCAACATAATGTCAATCCAATAAAAAAACAGAAAAGGATAAGAACAACAGATATATAAAGAGATGAACTATATATAAAATAAGATATATAAAGACATGAACTATGCATAAACAAACTGCAAATAAAAGGATGTGCGACGTGACAAGTTAAAGTGCAAATATGGCATATTTGTATATGTGCAGTGACTGCAACAGCTGGAACTCGTCACAGCAATCGTTATTGTGCTGCCATGCTCATACACCTGAGTTCTACCTTCCAGGCAAAGAGGCCGTACTGGCAAATTGACTCCGGTTTGTCCATCTCCTGAATCTGAAACTAATGTAGTTACTCTGCAGAGGGCAGCCAGTGGTCAGCGGGTCAGTTAAGATCATTTTCCATCGGGCAGTGGTCTTAATGGCGTCATCAATAAGTCAATGCTCCTTAATGAAGCTGCAAGGATCATTACACTACTGATGAGTTGATGGCCAACAGCAACTGTCTTGTGATTATGGAGTGGTAAGCTTTCACCCGGAGGAGAGATTACTTTGGGAAATTAATTTTCAGTTCTGTTTCAAAGTCCTTATTAATTCTTCCCAGGTTGTAACATTAATTGCAGAATGAAAACAGTCAGTTAAAATACAAGTAGCTATGGATCAGCTATTTGAAATGTCTACTGGAGACTGACGCCAGGTAAGGTGAACGCCAACAAAACACAGAATACTGTCCCATTCATTTTAAAAGGGCCTATTGAATTCATATTTATTAAATTTCAGTTCCAGTTTTTCTTTGATTATAAAATTACTAAAGTAATGTATAGCATGCAGTCTTTTTTACTCATGGGTTACTACAATGATACTCCTAACCACTGCAGAGCCTACAGTGTTATATGAAAGAAGTATGAAAGGAACAAAGGGTAGTTTAGGAGGAGTCAAGAATTCAAAAGCTTATTGTCATTTGTACAATTATAAGCTTGTGTTCCTCTGTATAAACTTAAAATACAGACATAATAAACAATACAGCAAATAACAGAAAAGTGAGACCAATAATATACATACGATATACAGTGTACAATACACGTGCCACATATGATATACAACAACAGGCCTAAAAAAATGTGGACGTTTCAGCGGCAGTGGTGAATGGGATTATATTGCGAGTTGTCACCGCATATTTAATCTTATTGCCGTTGGTAAGAGGCTGTTTCTGAGTCTTAAAATATGGGTCTTGTTGGACCTGGGGCATCTTCTGGATGGTCAGTCAGTCCGCAATGTGCTTTCCTATGGCAGCTTGAGGAGTAAATGTTCTTAAATGTCCTGAAGGTCTGCTTTGTTTGCACTCCTATCTGTAGTGTCTTGGGGTTCTGTGCTGTGTAGCTACCATACCAGGATGGATTCCACAATGCACCAGCAGGTGGTGGTTAGTATTGCAGCTGACATCAGGGCCTTCCTCAGATTTCTGAGGAAGTCAATGCTTTAGGCTTTATTCCTTACAGCAATTGCTGCTCCTTCAGTCAATTTGACATCATCAGAGAGGACAACTCCAAGAGAATTAACGCTGCTGTCCTTCTCCAGAGTAGTGCCTCCGATGTGGTTTAGATCATGGTTTGTTGCTTGCTTCCCGTAATCCACAACCAGCTCACTGATATTGCTGACATTCAGGGAGATATAACTGTCCCGATGGTCCTTTGTCTGGATGCAGTCCCTGTAGGCCGTATAATGATCACGCCTAAGATGTCATCAGCAAACTCCACAATGGAGTTGGAGCTGTATCTGGTCACATAGTCATAGATATACAGGAAGTACATCAATGGGCTCAGCACACTGCCCCAAGGAGTACCTCGGTTGAAGGTGAGGGTGTAAGAGGTCATCTTGCCTGTTCTTACATGCTGTGGTCTTCTAGTGAGGAAGTCCTGGATCGAGATGCAAAAGGAACAGCTGAATTGTTGGTCTAAAAGCTTGGAGGACAGTCTAGAGGAGATGACTGCGTTGAATGCGGAGCTGTAATCCGCGAACAGCCTAGCATAACGGTTTTTCTTGTCCAGATCGATGAGTCAGGCTGTCGCGGTATACGCGGTGATAAATAATACAAAATCTGTTTATTTCGCCGGTCACTATGACAGCACTTAATACTGTTCTCCGCAATAACTTTCCGATAATCACCTAATTATAGAGTAACTGGGATGTGATACAATATGTACAGCGGTTAAAAGTAAGACACGCTACCACCTTTTCTATAGGCGAACATCTTGGGTGACCTTCGACCCCGGCCTTCGTTGACCAATCAAATCGCGCCGTTCTCTAAAGCCAGAATTTCCACGTCGGCAAATCGCAACTGCAAGAATGATAAAGTTGAAGTGTTGTTGCGATTGTCGCGCAGGTAAAGCCGCACAGCATTCTACTTTAGCTGTTCCTATTTGAAATCGTTTTAGAGAAAACAAGTCAGAAACTTGGTAAGGTTATAAAGAATACAACGCGGGGAATTAGGCTGTGTGTCTTCGAATACGGGTAGTAATTTGTACACTCTTAAGACCCATTTTGACCATTCTGACGCTTAACATTTTACATTGATTGTGTGCGTGGTTTGCGTTTTATTAAAGCGGCGATGATTGTGTATTGTTTTTGCAACTACGTTTAAACTAGAGGAACAGTATTAAAATTTTATTTGGCTGCTAGCATATGATGTAACATATGGTCAGTAGATGGAATGACGTGTCATTTTGTAACACCTGTGTTCCTGCTCTCGTATGAAAGTGCTTTGTTTTGCATAGTAGTTTTTTTCTATATAACGCAAGGTTTTTTGCAGGGTACGACTCAGCGCTGCGAAATAAACGAGGGAGTATTTGTTTTTGAAAGTAAAGTTCTGTAACACGTGGACTCTGAATATAATAGAAGTCAGTGCACTACAGAACTTTGTTTTCAGAGATTGTTGTCCCTGATTCTCCAAAACTGGTGGTGGATTTTCTACGGACGCAGACTAATCTTCGATGGTGGTCGCATTCTTTACCCTTTCTATTTTAGTTTAAATAACATTAAATCATATTCAGTTGTATGTTTGAGTATTGTATTTATTTTGTGATTTCTTTTCTTCCCAAAAGTAATTTGATGAAAGTAGCCATCTCTGTAAAATATTACTGCTATCCATTAGTGTTGTAATTGTCTGAGCAGTTTTTCGGTGCTCGTTCTGATTGTTACTTTCAAGATAACTGGAATGTCAAATTACTCCCCAGGACTTACCAATATTGTATCTCATTGTATACAATTTCAATGCAAATATGAGCACAATTCATGTATTTCACGAAAGTGTTATTTTAGATACGTTTACATTATTAAGAAGTCACTGTATTTTACTTCTTAGAAACGGATTGGAAGAGTTGACCTCAAAGACTGTGAGTTGACGCCACCTGCTGACATGAAGCCATATTACATACGTACTGCAAATACTTGCAGATACTACTTCGGTCGGGGAGATGCTTCCTGATATACCTACAATTTCGGTGCCACTTTAGCACGTGCTCCACCAGCTCAGCCCACATAATTAAAGCGTGATTTAAACCTGTCCTTTGGCTTATTTCTCAATGTCGACCTTGTTTATTACCTGGCAGAGCGCCCCCTGAAGGAGTATCGCAATATTTTTATTTCTCATTATTGGTAGGCTAAGAATGTTGATTTTGGATTTCTCAACAATTACGTGACCTACACAATCGTGCTTTTATAATAAACAGTTAATTTCACCTTACGATTACCGCACTTTAGCAAAGCAGAAAAATGGAGCATTCATCTAATTATAATATCTGTAAACTGGCGTTCTGTCCAGGGCGTACCCCAGCCTTGTACCCTGTGCTGCGTAGAATAGGCTCAGATGCCCCGTGTCTCCGACCAAAATAAACGCATAGAAGGTAGATGGATAGGTAATGTCACTAGGATTCAAAATCGTCTAAATGCGTTATTCCATTTTGCAGTAAAACTAATCATTTTTACATTCGACAACCAGTCTCATCCTGTCATCCTTACTGGTCATCTGTCACAGTAATTCTCACGTCCCCTCAATATTCTGATGTGCTCGTGATGTTCCCCTCCAGTATGTATTGTAATTATGGCCTTGGTCGCCCCCCACAGGTAACTCCATGGCTACAGACTCAGGTCTAGCCCTGGGGACTTCTAGCTGGTTGGATGACATATCTATACCATGTACTGCAAAATATGACAATTTTGTCCTTTCTTGCGCTGCGCCACGCTCCAAAGTAAATTCTTCGTATGCTAAAATACCTGGCGACAATTCTCATTATGATGATTAAGACATTCTGATTGAGATGTTCCGTTGGAAACTTTTGGTAATTACGCCGTTTAAACTTTTGCTTTTAAATGAACATGCGAGTTTATAAAACTGCTAGTTTATTAACAATTCGTCTAAAAACGTGTTCTCTCGCTCATCAACAAATTTGCACAAAGTATGAGCGATTTGGAGAACCCTGCCCCATAGAATGTGTTGCCTGCTATTGGGTCCAGGCGCCTTTGGTCTTGAATAGGGCAGGTGAAAAATTAATAGACTCTAGCTCCCCCTGCGGGTGTAGAAATAAATGGCATGTATCTACAATTGGTATAAACTGGACAAAAATAATCAGTAAATAATAATTATTAATATTTTTTTTCTTTATTTCTTTAAATAATCTAGTGGCTATCATTTTTATTGTTTCTGTTGATAGCTTGATTTATTTAGCTCTTCGAAACATCTACTTCTAATACTTAATCTGTAAATTTTAAAGGCAAAATTTTTCCTCGACCTTATTGTATATTTATTATGTTTCACGACAAGCAAAGAACGCAATTCTACTCTCCGTTTTTAACTATTATCCCTGCTGACATTCCTGAACTACGTGTTCCGAAGCGGCATTTATGGGCGCCACACAAGAAACTGCATTTTGGTTGACAGAACGGACAGGATGGGCTAAAAAATATACGGGCATAGCTTAAAATAATGAACCATTTCAACACACATCAAATGGGATAGTAACTGAATATAACAACTGAAAAAGCAGCTTACACTGTACATCCCGAGTTTGAATGGAATCTGAGTGGAAATACATTTGCTGAAGACGAAACGCATTTTTACAAAATAGGGGGTTGTTGCACATTATATATTTTTTGGTTTGCTATATTTAGCTGTTACAGTAATAAGTGAAAACGATGGTTAATCGTCAGTGAAACATCTTTCGTAAACGGCGCATTTACAAAGCCACAATTCTGAAAATCTGCTTATATCTAACGAAAGCTGTACTTTGTTATACTTTGTTAATTTGATTTTTTATTTATTAACATTGCGACAAAATTCTCATAATCCATTCCACCTTCAGCATGTTCAAAAGGCTAGCCAGATTATAAAATATAATTTGGGCTTCTTTTGACAATTCATTTACAATATTATTTGCATGTTCTTTACACATTTGGCTCTTCTGCATAGATATTCAAATTATTCAATAAAGCCGTCCTGCAAAACAAACCGAGCCGTTCTATTGGTTCGAAACTGAAACCACTTCCTACTTTTATCCCGAAAGAACCGCCCAAAGGTAAATTTGCATGAAATTATTTCGATTGGTAAGTTGTTTGAAGCCATGGGCGTGAACTTACCAAATATGGAGAATTACGTAATTTATACGTATGCCTTTGTTTGATCTCCATTGGAATACCATTGGTGAAGACTTCACGCAATACGTGGAAGGCGATTCGTCAGTGTGCATGTGCCTCAAAAGAGGGCGTGTAATTGTTTTATTTCCATTGGTTCCCTACCATGGAATTTAAGGAGTAATTTCTATCGCTTCGCACGTTTTAACCATTTCGTTTCCATTACGTAAATGATTAAATCAGCTCTACTTTAATAGCAATTCATTTAGCCATTCCAGTCGTGATTAAGTTGATGACAAAAACATAAGGTTTATATATAAAATAATAATAATAAAAATAATGTTTATATATAATGTATATTATATATATATATAATGTATGTATGTGTGTATATATATATATATATAAACTGGCGTTTGGTTATTTTAGAATGAAATAATAAACAATCGAATTTAAATTAAAATAGCAGTTATATCAGATTCATTGGATAAAAATTGATGCATGTATTAGATAATTTGAATCTATGTCAACAGATGTCTTTAACCTGGAATTATATTCATGTAATTGTCATTAAATATCATAAATCGGTTAGAAACAATATTTAAATAATAATAAAATTAATAACTGTATATGATGTAATTAGTTGATTTCTATAACTTAATATTTTGATTAGCAGTCTTATCTGATATCAGTGTTTGATATTTGTGTTTAAGGTACCCTCTGAATTTCGAAGTTAATCTAGTTTATCTCATTTTATGTGCAATATATTAAATGCATATATTGTTTTATGTAAATTATGTAATACACTGACAAATAACATATTAGCTATAATAAGAGCTTAAGTGTTTTACTTTGAAAATGAAGCTGTTAGGTATCAAGTTATCACAAATTATATCGTGTTTTAACCCTTCCACATTACAATGTCTGATCTCACAGGAAGCAATTTTTCACAGTTACCACAGTAATTAAGAATGATGTCGTGCACGAGGGCAGGAGATATATTATACACGCACTGTGGTTTCTTAATTCGCGGATTTTGCGTCTAAGGCATATATGAACTACATCTATCATCTATCTATCTATCTATCTATCTATCTATCTATCTATCTATCTATCTATCTATCTATCTATCTATCTATCTATCCGTATCTCTCTCTCTATACACACACACACACACACTTATTCGAATGTAACTTAAAAAAGCAGTTTAAAATCTGAATTCTTGGTCATACTCTTTGACTCTCGGTCAGTCAGGCAAAGGCACGCACGCACAGGAAAACGATTCTTTCCACATGATCACAAATGGTTGCGTCGTTTCCCCATGTTGTCGTCTCTGTCGCGTGGGTTAGAAAAAAAGTCATGGCAGTTTTACAAATGGACTCCCAAAAATAACAACAGTCTCGAGTGCGAACTGCACGATCAAGTTTAAAGTCCTCTAGTTGTCGTTATCCGGACAGCCTTTCAACATATGTAAAGAATAATCCTTGTAAGTAGATCTAAAGCCAGCAGCAGGGCATTTATTAATCCACGAGTATTTTCATAACGATACAAAGAGCATTTAAATCAAATTCATGACGCTCTGGACAGATTTATTATGATCTGGCCTTTAAATCATTAGAGAAGTCCTTCCCATATAATTAAAAAGTGATTGGTCAACGGCACCGTGACGTCCTTAAACAGGCAGACCACGAAGGAGCATGCGCGTGAACTTGGATAGTGCCGCAAAGAATAGTGGGATTTCATCCTGGCAAGTTGTTTGGAGGAAGTAGTATTCAGTCCTGCGCTTAAGTTTGCGCTAGACAGTAGGCAGCGCGTTATCACGTGTTTGGACAAACCACGAAAAATTGATTTACCTTTAGTGAAAATGTGCTGTATTTCGCAACAGTTTACACAGCTTCAGTCCCATTACATGTATTTAAAATAATTTCATTTAGATTTCCATTTTAAATTTAATTTACATTACCTAATGCAATTTTATTTTTGCGATTTAATTATCTTACAATATAATGAAAATGCCCTGTAGATATACTTAATTAAGTTGTAATAGGCCTACATAAAATGAGTGTCAATGGAATCTAACGTCTATAGATAACAAAAAATATAGCCTGATAAATTGCCTATTAATAATTTCTAAACGCGCATTTTTTCTGTAATTAATCGCAATTGAATTTGATTTAAATATACAAGTAATTATGTATAAAATTGCGGAAGCCACAATTAGGCTGATAATTACAACATTTTCTGATTTTTAAATGTTACGTGTGCAAAATGTTTTAAATATGACACATTATTATGCTACTTGTTTTGTGTAAATTATTTTATACTTGTTATTTTCATTTAGGAAATTTTGTATAATGATATGAAATGTAATTTGCTATTTTGAACATAATTATATTAGATGGTCAGATTTAGGCCATCTAACTAAATCTCAGATATACATATTTTACGTTTTAAATGGGGTTTACGATGTATTATGCGAAATATTTATTTTTACAAATATTTACTTATTGCACAATAATGTATAAATGAAATGTTAAATTTATTTAAATGAAACAGTGAATTTTCAATTGATTCAGATAAACATTTTATTATTAAAGCGAGGGATAATTTCTAGTGCACTTTTTGGGGTACGGAGATCTTTACTCCTGAGCTTCCAACGTCCAACTACTATACCTCCTCGCGAAAATCTCCACGGAGATTTGATTGACAGTTCAATTGTATCCAATCGAATTGTAGGTCGGAAAAGAAGCGGTCTGGTTGGTATTTTCTTGTAACGTCACAGATAAATGTAGCCAATCGAGTCCCTGTATATAAATTACGAAAATTACGTACTTCTAATTTATTTTACTTCTTGGCGCCCCGTAGCGGACACACGTGGATATAATGTTAAAAAGAATTTCGTTTGTTACAATAATTAAGTGTTTTTCAGTCCTTTTTCTATGTTTTCATTCTATACAGTTTAGCAGACTAGTTAAGTTGTGTGTTCCTCATTTAAAGAAAGTCCTCAGTAAAATCATGGAAAGTCGCAGATTTTTTTTTGCCAAGACTCTTATTTTTATGTATTTCTGTATTTGGAGGTATTTAGTGCAGCAAACATAGAACTAGATGTTTGTAAATGGTTCAGTTACAACGTTTCTGGTATAGAGAAGATAATTTAACCAAATGGTGTCTGCCTATACAAATGTTGTCCACTAGGCGGTACTGCCCACTAATTTTGAGAGTGAAATGTGTTCGCAAATGTTCTACAGTTCTTTCAATCGGATTTAATACATATCATCGTGCCTGGACTATCGTAAAATATATTATTTAGTCAGTTAATGTCCTAAGAGTAGCTCAGTTGTTGATTTTGGGTTCATTACGACTGCTACAAATCCATGCTGATTTTTCACCTTTAAATGACAAAATCCTCCTTTGTCCAGTTTCAGTCAATAATCCGTAAAGATTACACATTTGATTTTAGTATTGATTGTAGTTAATTTTGCATTACATTTTATATCATCTCCATGCAACTTCTCTAAGTTGATATGTACTTTTTAATATAAATTATGGAATCTAATCTTTTCTCACTGCCCACAAGACAAAGGTGTGAGCAATATTTATGGATCACGTTCAGTGTCAGTTGAACGTATGATAATACAACTCCATGAACCTCTGATACGTATGGTGTACATCAGTGAAATTATTGCCTCCTTATAACCGTTAAGTTTGTCATTACAACAGACACAACTTCATAAAGTACCGTTTATTACACTTTTTACTCGGCGTTCCTAACATACATCAACGGTTTGTATGGATGAAGTTACGATGATTCGAGAATGGGAATGCAAGCAATTGATGCAGAATTTTCCTCACTGTCTTTGCACTGGGGATCTTAAAAATAAAACTAGCTTGTTTGAAAAATGCTCGATTTATATGTTGGTGTTGCTTCTAGTGCTGTTGCTTATGTCCGGAAAGACAGCCGGTACCCGTAAAATGGATGGAAACAAGCAAAGAGCTCAGTGAGAAAAATGGGGCATTAAAATGTTCCATTAACAAGGAATTTCTTTCAGCAAAACTATACTTTGCACATGCTGAGATGTAGAGGCATTGGGCTAATAATGATTTATTATTATTAGCTATAAATGATTATTAATTATTAGGCCCCTACCGGTGTCATTCATATATGACTGCTATTTCGGTACATTCACAAGCTTAAATAATGAAGTCACTTAATTTTGTATTTAGAAGAGTTGTGCTTGAAGCTTTTCCATTTTCAAGAGTTGCGTACGATTCAGCCGTAATCACATGTGATTTTCCAGAGTTATTGTAACTCTTGTCACAGCGCTGAGCTTACAGGCGGCATGCTGGGCCTGTAAATTGTGCTGGAGCTAAAGTGGTTGAACATGGCTCCCTGTGGTGGGAGCACACAGGTAAACTATAATGGTATATTCATCAGTCCCACTGCCTTTCCCAGAAGTGCCCCCCCACCCCCCCCAGCTGCCACCATGCACCGAAAGTGACTGATTTGCGGTTTGAGGGCTTTGCTCAATGTGAGATGAAATGCTTGAAGATGGAAAAGGTTTGCTGGCCCAGTGTCGGGCTTCTCTCCCCTGGCTCCCGCTTCTGCCGTGTGGGTTTTGGCTGAGCTGTTCCCCGGTGGCAGGGAGAGGCAGGACAGGCAGGGCAGGCCAGGCGGCCAGGGGGTCAGCTCTCTGAGGTGCTGACAGAATGTCGCTCTGCCGAAACGGAGGCCACGGATTTCATGTCGGACTCCGAGATGCCGGCTTGATAAACACGCCTGCTCTCAGCGGCTGGCAGCAACTCTTTGTGGAAAAGAAAACAAGAACGGTTACACAAACAAAGAAAATGGCACGAATAGTGCAGGGTAACCCGACCTGCGATGATGACCCGAATCCTGTGGAATGATTTGAATTGTACAAGAGCCACTCCCAGGAATAGCACCGCCTGGTGGGGAAGTGCAGAACAACGCACGGTGTGGTCAGAAAAAGGGCCTTCAGTCACATGTCCACACCCTGAGCCGCCATCCTCCAGTGTAACTGGGAAACCTGAATAAGATGGGTCACGTTGCTATGATGTCATGCTTCCTGGCAGATTGGCGTTAAAGCGCACGAAAGGTTTCATACAACTGCCGCGGCGTGCGTCCATATCGAAAATCAGTGCGTCAAGTGACGAAAACACGTTCATTAGCTAGCTATTAAATCACGCAGAACGGAAAGTGCCTCTCTTTCATTTCTGGATCAGGCGACTCTGGGCTTCTTGTGATTTAATTTCTCCTGTAGGATGTAGGTTCCAGCCGCTTCTTACTGATGAGACAGCTGCAGTACTCGATTAGGATGCAAAATAGGTAACCGGTTTAAGCAACCAGGCGAATAAGTAATCAGCATCATAGAAGCAAAGGCGCCGCGGGCTTGTGAGGCATTGGCTGTGATCGGAAGGTCGCCGGTTCAAATCCCAGGTTCGGCAGAGTGATTTCACCACTGGGCCCTTGAGCAAGGCCCTTAACCCCCAGTTGCTCCAGGGACAGACTGACCCTGCGTTCTAAAAAAAATGTGTCACTTTTGGTAAAAGTGTCTGCTGGGTAAATAAAATGCAGAGTGTATGAAGGGGAGCAGCAGGCCTGCCGGTGCCGGAACATTCCGAGCTTTCAGGGTGGCGGGAGGGGGAGGGGGAGTGAAGCCTGTCCGCAGTGTGGCACCGGGAATCCCATGACCACCCAGAGGACCAGCGGGACCGGGACTGGGAATGTGACTGGGACATGGGCCAGCTGTGGCTCCGCGGTGGCAGGGCCGTGAGCCTGTTGCTGGTACCGAGGTCACGGCGGTGATGACGTGCGAGCAGCGGGTTCCGGCGCATGCCGTCGGAGGTCAGCGGGACCGGCTGCACGACGTGAGCGCGGAGAACATCCAGCCAAAGGGAAGGGGCGAGGCGCAGACGAGGCCTTCCGGTGGGTCGTTCCGGTTAAAGTGCAGGCTAATGCGCTAAACGCTTTCGTTTTAGTGACAGCGGAGTCCTGCAGATGCATTATTCATTTTCACAAGTTCAGCGATTATCTGGAGAGCCGGTTCAAAGGTTTGCGCTACGTTGTACGTCAGCAAGCATGCATACGCTGCAGGAAAGCAGGGAATATTAGTATTATGCTGTTTATCACTCATTATCCCCCCTGTCTCTGATCATCATCTACCCAGGAGCATGAAGGGAAGCAGGAATTACTAACCGGTAGAGGATTACTAGAAGCTCTCCTCTGATTAAAGTGGAATCCCTCATTATAGCTGGTTCTGGCTGTTTTCAACCGACTCAGAGCTGTGAGACAGGATGTTTATACTATCCTTGACCAAGCAGACATAAAACGAGATCTTGCGAAAGTTTGGTCGGAGTGTGTACACTCAATCCCCACCGGAGTCTTGCCAGGTGTCCCCCTGACCCTGATCACCATGGTTACCATACTGCCTCACATATTATGGGATAGCCTGAAGATGCTGACTCATAGTGTAGTGTCTGTATATTTGCATATTCTGTCTTTGTTTACTTGTGTGCTGTAATGTTAATCTCACTATTGTTTTGTTATTGATCTACTGCAGATAATTCATGGGTTGTTTCTCCCATGTCCACGACTCACCATATATGGCGCTTTAAATGTACCCTCTAACCTAAGCGGTGTAGTTCTAAGTGTGGAATTAAAAGATTTGTGGCCCCCAAAACTGCCTGTGATCACATGACTTCCGCGCCCGTGATTGCAAAATAGGTGAACTATGATCTTTTTTGGCGTTAGAAATGAGGATAGTAATCAACACCGGCCCTTAAAGAAGCCATTGACAGAGATGTATGAATACATCAGAGTTTTTTCCTTTAGGGTGAGCGCAGTTCAGGTCAAGGTTCAAAAAGAATTTCTTCAGCCAACGACCTGATCCCTAATGGCTGACAGATGTTTATGTAATCTCAGTGGTCCTCTGTTAGAAGCGAAAACGCAGACTTTCTCGCAATAAGGTTTTGTTGGGGTGGGGTGGGAGTGGGGGGGGCGCGTTCCCTGCCCCATCCAAGTGAATGCGTTCTTCACAGAGAGGGCCGCACACCCTTCGTTGGCTGCCAAGCACGTCCAGATGGCCGGCCGGCCGAACTGTGTCGACGTGAACTGGGCCTGACTGGGATCTATTGACGGCGGTAGATTCCTCCGCAGACCCGTCGATTCTCGGGTTACAAAGAGACATTCCCCGGTCGTGTCCACTGTGTTATTTTTGTCGTACCGTGAGCAGTCAGCCAAAATTTGCTTTAGAGCTTTTAATGAGGCTTTTACGTGTTGAGATGTTCATCATAGGTCAGGGTACATTTTACAATATGGCTTTACTGAGCAATATTCTGCTTTTAATAAAATACACTCAAAGGTATTTTTAATTCCTTGTAGCTTCCCTGCACTATATATATATATATATAAAATCTGAATTTTATATTTATGGGCTTATATATATCATTAAAATGGGAACTGGAGAAATAGTAATTATTATTACTATTACTATTACTATTACTAGTAGTAACAGTAGTACAATTATTGTTATTATGATTATGATTAATAATATTACAAGGTAGAAGAAGAAGAAGGACAACTGCTGAATTATTAACTTAGGTCCGTCATAAATCGCCAACTGGGCACAACAGTCTAGAAACTAATTTTGCCTTTTGGGTAATTTTCCACGTTATTTTGTAAAAGGGTGACAGCCAGTCTAGTTATGTCCAATTACTGTAGCCCTGAAGTGGAACAGAATTTAGCAAATACGTATATTAATAGTGAAAACCAGTGAGCTGCCATGCTTGACTGGGTAAGAACAGTTTTACCAGTCTGTGAAATGCCCAGTTAAACAGTCACTTCATGTCAGTTTTCCAGAGTGCAATTTTTATTGCACACTGAGACCTTACAGAAATCTTAAAATTTCTAATTGCAAAACAAAATAAATAAACAAAAAGGAGGCTTGAAAGCTGGATCTTGTCTCTCTGTGTGTGTTAGTTACTGTACATTAACAGCGGTCGCTTATATGTCTCACAGAAAAGAATATGTCATCTTGCAAAAACCACCGCGAAGACATACGCACCAGTACTGCTTTGTTTTTGGTTTTAATTAGCATAACTTTTATTGATAGCTAGTGATTGTGAAGGAACTTTATTCTGTAGATATCTAACAAGTAGAGAATTCTGTTTAATTCCTCTGGCAGATTACAACATGTGTCATAAGATTTGGATTTTACATAGAGACATAACAAACAAACAAAACTATTCGTGGGTCATACTCAAATTGCAACAATTAGCTGGTTTAATGTTTGAACATGGTTCGATACATGTAAAAAACAAGGTATGTTAGAATATATTTAGAACAGGTTGCCAGATTTTTAATTGAAATTGGTTTATAAATTTGTAATATTTTATCCGTGTTTTATTATTCTGCATCATACATATGTATATTATATAGCCTATAAATTACATTTAGTATTATTAAGCTACAATGAAAGCAATTAAAAAATGTTACGCTAAATAAATAAAGGGAAAACAGAGTAAGATAATGGCAGATAGCTCTGCATGTAAATGTCTTTATTGTGCTTTACAAAGCAATTGCTTTCATAAAGAATAAAATCAGCAAAAAAAAGTTTTTAAACGTAAGTACATTTTAGAGATGAAGATATTATTAAAGTATTGACTGCAATTACAACAAACACAGTATTGTTGTTTAGGCCTCTATGTGAAAGTATTACAATCGAAAATCAGAAAAATGAAAACAACAAGTAGAGATCATAGAAATCATGGCTGCAGTCTGTTTTCTACGTAAAAGGAAATATTTTTTACAAGGTTTGTTTTCAGCAACAAAAATGGAAAACATGCAGTTCAGTATCTTTTAGCAAAAGTAAACATTCTTTTCTTGCTCCGTTTGGCTCCTTCCGAAACACATCTGATTCTGTGACGGTCAGAAATTCAGCGTTAATGATCAGTTCCTCCTTTGGTTCAGGTTTTTTAGTGACCTGGTCACTCCCACTAATATCCGTGGCAGGCAGATACCGGTGCTTGTGTTATGGGGGGGGGGGGCTACCTCACGCACACGTGAAAGTTATCGTCCGGACAGATGGGGCCAACGTGGAGCGGGGCTTGGGGTTCGTGCCGTTTTCACAACTCCCGGCACGCTTACGAAAACTTTTTTTTTTTTTTTCCCACTGGAACCTTGAACGTTGTAGAGAAACACGATCTGAAAGAGTCGGCGTGACACCCTAATGTGCGAATGCTACGCTCACGCACACACACACAGGCACACGCACCACTGTCTCCGATGACCGGGGACTCCCAAGTCGACGACGAGGCCCCGGTCACTTTTTCAACAACATATCATTCACTGCTTGCTGTTGAAATGCTGGGATCATATTGGGATTTGCAGGTTGTTAAATGGCACATTAAAACGCCCTTGACTTAGTTGTAACTATAAAAAATGATTTTACTGCTGTGTTCGTTTTAAGTGTTTGCCTAGAGGTCGACGGGTGTGTTGTTTGGACTTGGTTTCAGTGATGCATTGATGGTGGCTGTTGCCTTAGTAGATTTTCCATCATGGACCGGCTTGGAAGGCTTATGCATGGTAAAAATCCAGGGACTCATTGAGTAAATAGAAGTAATTTCCAAAGCATAACAGGTACTGAGGCATGCTGGGACTCACGCATCTGCGGGGAAGATCCTTCCTCTCAAGGCCTAGATGTCCAAAAAACGCCTCCCACCATCACGTTAATGGCTCCACAAATTAAATTCCTGCTGATGCAGTACACTAAGTTGTCATGTTTGGTATACCGATTTTCATTATCCCACGATGTAATCGATACGCCAAGCAACGGCGGGAGAGATGACATAATTAGAAACGGTTACACGGATATTGCACAGAGAAACACCACGGGCAGGTGGCGGAGACCAAGCTGCTTTCCTTTTATGATGCTGATCTAATGATAGCGATAAACAAAGGCAGCTTTGTGCTTTGAGGTAAGCGGTAGCCAGAGACTCAGCGAGTCACCGAGTCGCGTTCAGCCGGCTGCCTCTTCCGATCCGCCGACGTCGCCTCAGTCTGGGTCACGATTCTGCTCTTACCATCTCAGGCTCACAGATCGAGTCATCCTGTCCTATATAAAAACATATTCCATCGCAAGGGTTCAAGGTTCTTTATTTGTCACATGCACAGCAAGTACAACGTGTAGTGGAATGTACCCAGAGGCCGTGCAATAAGGTTTCGCAAATGAAAAATGAATATAAAAAAGGACAAGTGGGGAAGTAATGAAAGGATATAGAAAAATTAGTATAACCTTACAATTACAGGCAACATCTGTACAATGTGCAAAATAATAGAACAGACTCTGTATGCTTGTGTTGTGATGTGCAGCGTGCTAGCTGCTGTCGATGTAATTGGACGTCATTATGAAGATTTAAAAGGCTGTTGTGGCATGTTTTATGGCCTGCTGATCGAAGCTCTTCCTGAACCTCTCTGTTATTGCCATAATATTCCCGAAGCATTTGCCTGATTTCAGCAGGGCGGACAAGTTACTGGGACGAGACGGGTCTCTGACGATCCTGGTCACTCTGGTCCTGCCTCTACTGGTGTAAACGTCCTGCAAGAGACGGTAGATCTGATCTGGTGCAGTGTTCTGCCGCCCGGATCACTCTCCGTGGACCTTCAGTGTCCTGGACACGGCTTTTGCCAAACCAGGAAGAGATGTTCTGGGTCAAGACACCTTCCACAGCACCAGAGCAGAAACTTCCTCAGCTCTCTCAGGTGGTTGAGACGCCGGCTTGGTTTTTCAGACAGGGCTTGTGTATGTATAGTCTATGTCAGATCCTCGGAGATGTGAACGCACAGATATTTGCAGCTGCTCAGCCTCTCCGGTACAGCCCGCCTCCCCTCTGTCTGCTGTGGACTTAGAGATGTTTGCAGAAATTTGTTAAAAGTTGTGAAATTGGCACAAACAGGTCCGGCGGTTCTCCTTTGGTTTAGACGGCTTAGTGGTTTAGCCGGTTCACCTTAATTCACATTTTTCTAGGGGTTTGAGAGTAATTCCCTTGGCAAGCATTTATACCCGAACAGCTGTGATGAACAGCATTAAACGAACTTTGAATGGTTTTGAAATCTCTTCACCCATAAATATTGCATTGATTTGGCTTCGGTAAATGCTGATTGGAACAGGATCATGCTGATCTGCACCCAGAGCCGGGAAGGATGGATCAGCCGATGAAGGGGAAACCATCACAGCTGACTTACAGACATGCAGAGAGACAATGGAAATCTGACCGGAAATCTAACCTGATCTGTGGGCCGCAGAAGGAAAGTATGGAAAAGCCTCCCAGACCAACCACTGACAATCAATTAAAGTTTTTTTCAATTCATCAGATCTCTTTTATTAAGAATCACGGTCCATCTGTTTTTATGACATATTTGCATCATCCAGTGCAATGTCTTTGCTGCTAATTGACCAAACCGTCTGCGTCACTGAAACGTGGGTTAAAAATTAACAAGCACTCCGTCAAGGGGGCGGGGGTGTTTTGATGGTATTGATTGGCCATGACAACACTCTCTGTTGGAGAAAAAAAACACATCAATTTTTCAAGGGTTCTGTCTTGCGTTGCTTTTCCTGATTGCCGTTCCCAGAATGCCCTGGCTTCCCGTGGGCCCGTCGCTCAGCCGCCCTTCCATTGCCTCATCTTTAATGTCTGCTCTCACCTGATCTTTCTCCTGAGCCCAGTCTCATCCAATTGGTTTGCACTCCAACTTCTTTCCACATTTTTCCAGTAGATTGTTGTCCTCAAGTTAGCCTTTTGCTGGGGCTCAGCCAGGATCTTCAGCCATATTTCATCAGACTTTCTCACGAAGAGTGAATCACTCACTTCAGCCGCCCTGTTTCTCTCTGTCAGATGGGCGTCTCAGCTTCTGCTGTCCGTGACTCGAGGGTTCCGGCGCCACCGACTGGAACCGCAACGCAGCAGGGTTCTGACCCAGAATATGTGTTTGCTCCCAGGCATCCATCTCTCCTGGTTGAGTCCCAGTGGATCCTTGACTTTGTTTTGTGTGTCGGATGTGGGTCAGACTTTGACATTGACTCAGCAAATATGACAGGAAAGGATATTTTCTGAGGTTGGGAAGGGTGGTGCTTCGGGGGGGCGGGGGGGCAGGCCAGCCCATCCTCCCCGCCACTTCACGGCAACCCCCACACCGACGGCCCCCAACGCCGGCGCCCCCCTCATTGTCCTAACCGCGCAAACAACGCCGGCCCCCCAACAGC
>JAABNY020000046.1:2228849-2241728 GCA_015164015.2 Brevimyrus niger | reverse complement strand
GCCGGAGAGGAGGAGGGAAGAAGGCAGGGGGGGCGGGGAGGGGGGGGGGGGGCCGGACGGAGGGCAAAGCGGGGGGGGGGGGGGGGGGGGGGGGGGGGGGGACGCCCAAGCGAAAGCTGCAGGCCCTATGAGGAAGTCTTGGTAACAGTGGATGGATGACTAGTGGGGTAGGGGATGATCTTTAATCTTCAACCAATAAACATTTCTTGGTGCCTCACACTGTTGGAAAGAAGGTCGCTGCCCAGCTGCAGGTTTGTTCTTCAGAGTACAGGCGACATAAATGTGCCCCCAATGGAACAAACATGTTCCTCAGGGTCCATTTCTGTACAATATAATCTACCAAGTGTCTGGAATAGGCCTGTTCCCGTGTCATCATGGGGTTTCCTCCAGGTACCCCCACACTGACACTCCCCCCCCCCCACCCCGACATCCCCCAGTCCAGACAAAAAAAAAAGGCTGGCCGAGGTTAATTGGAGTTACCAAATTGCCTGTGTGTGTGTGACACCCCGTCCTGGGTTCCTCCTTGACTTGCAAGCTATGTGTTGAAATAAGCGACTGTGTTACACATAAGGCATTCCTGGAAGTCAAACAGAGGGTCAGCATCAATTTTCTTGAAAGCTGAGAGTTTATGGTCTGTCTTAAAGTGACACTGACGTGTGTGTGAAGATTAGCCATACTGAATTTCCTGTCGTAAATACTTTTTTGGCCACTAGATGGTAGTATGCTTATATAATTCACCCAGCGATACCGCGACATCAATTTCCATTGAGACTGCAGTGCTTATAGTCAGTTAGCTATGCGTTCCAGTATTACATTTCAAATAAATTAGGTTTTTGTTCAGGTTATTATGTTTGTAGGCTCAGTACTAGGTTGCACTGTGACTTCATACCTCTAAGGTTGTGGAGATTCTTACTCGCTGAGTAAAGGCCTATGATCTGCTTCTGTAATTTGCAGTAACGCTGCTGATACACGTCTAAGGCATGTGTCCTCCCCAGGCGTGTGTCCTGCCCAGGCGTGTGTCCTCCCCAGGCGCGTGTCCTCCCCAGGCGCGTGTCCTCCCCAGGCGCGTGTCCTGCCCAGGCGTGTGTCCTGCCCAGGCGTCCTGATTTCATACCCATCAATCTGATTCAGGATCAGAGGTGCAGCACCAACCCACCGCCGGACTCAGTCACACACCAGTCACTCGCGCACGAACAATTTAGCAACTCCACTTAACCTCAGCATGTTTTCGGGTTGCGGAGGAGAAAAAACCAGAGGAACCCTCACAACAAGAGACAGAGAGCATGCAGACCCCACACACACAGAGCCACAGCAGGGATGTGAACCATGTCCCACAGGCACGAGGCAAAGCATCCATCCATCCATCCATCCACCACACAGACCCATCCCTGCGTAATTATATTAAAAAGAAAAAGACTTGGTTTAGTGGTTAATTAAATTTATGTAATTAACTTATGTATTGAGTTTCAATTTTAAAATGTACAGATCTGAATAAAGATGATAGTATATATAAATAAGATAGACAGAGCTCATCATATATAAATCAAACACAAACAACAACCCACAATAAATCAATAACTCAATTATATTGTTTTTGTCAAATATGATTGTACAGGTGACCAAATCCTCAAAAAAAAGTCTGGTATGTTGGTCAATTACCTTGAACAAGCTTTACCATTCAGCTGACAATGAAACGTCAAGTTAAATCATGACAATTCAAGCAGGCTGATTAAATGTTCCACGGACTGCATGTTGGCAAGATACAGAATGTCACCCCCACTAGCAACAGAACCTCTTAGTTTTAGTTTTGTCCGCACCTGGAACTGCAATGTTCACGGACACGTGTGTTCCCGTCTACGTCACGTGGCAACACATTCTCTTTACTTGTTTGTATTTGGCGTTCTGCTGTTGATTTAATGGCCAAAGGGGAAATTCATTTGCACTATATACATAAATGAATATGAGGACCGAGTTGGGAAACACTGGCTAATCCACAGCCTCGCGCCGCGTTCCCACCCACTGGATGGGTCATACTCCGCAGTGAGGGGGAGGGAGGAAACATCCCCATCATGCACCTCGGGGCCAGTCCCAGTCACATACCGTACATTCCTCACTACAAGGCGGGCAGGGCGCTTATAACAAGGTGTCTTTTCATTAGAATGTTTTGGAGACATCATACTTGCCAGGCAACAACAGACCAATCTCCAGCGTATCCTTTAGCCTCCTGTACATCCAGCGATGGTGTTTACCGCCACTGAACAACCCCCCCCCCCTCCCCCATGCGCCTGTTGGCCACAAATAGCCGCAAAATCTGGGCAGGATGAAGACGCTTTTTGAACGGAGCCCCAGAAACGACAAACCTGCCCCTGTTGTACATGTTCTGGGCTTCCCTAAATGTCGAAACACCCTCGATTCACCTTCCAGTCTCACCAAGTATTTAGCTTGACCTCTACGCAGCTGGCGTAAACAAACCACTATGCGCAGGGCGCTTATCTCTTAATTCGCCCTAACTGATCTAAGCATCGGCAGCTGGCATCCTTTTCATTTACTTTAAATTTAACTGATGATTCAGATAAAAGTGGCTCTCATTTTCTGTATTTATACAGCTGGGTATTTCACTTGAGCTATTCAGATCGCTCCTAACATCACAGCAGAATGCTTAGTGCATTTTTGTGTCCTCGACTGAAGACTTATTTCATCTTCAGCCATTCACTACTCTGATTTAATATTTTCCCACGTGATGGGTTGATTGTGATGAATTAAGGGGGTGATTTACTGCAAATCACTTCAGAATATCTGGCAAGGCTGACAGTAAAATGTTAAAATTTCCATATTTAAAAAAAAATGTAAACGACCCTGGCAGCCAGGTCGCATTATAAAAGTTGCGTATACATCTTGAATGAAACTGTCGTTATATGGATTCACACTATGGAAAATGTTCTCCTTAAAGCGAACAGAACGCCTTGCCTCTTACCTGTGCTCACCTGCCCAGTGTTCCGCAAACGCTGACACGCGTCACTAATAAGACGGAGCCCCGCCCCAAAAAATGACGTGCATAGTGGTATTCCGCGTTTATTGGACGAAGGGATTGTCACTCACGTATTTTCTCTGCCGTGCGCGGGCCGCCCAGAACAGATCGCTTCGGTCAAGTTGGCTTGAAAACGGCCATCAAGGTGGTAGAGAAGCAGAAAGATACCTGGAGAGGTGTTTCCAGGACCGGCGAGGGGTTATGCATCAGCGTCTTTAATATTATGATAAACGAAATGACGGTGGATATGTGGCCGATCCGTTCGAAACACGTTTTTACGGCGTTGTAAGGAAATGTAGAGTTTTTGCTGCATTCATCGAGGTAACGACACGAGAATCCTGTCACTGGGAAAGAAGAGGTGTGACCAGTGGGCTCCAAGTGTTTCTGTGGAAACTTCAATATAGGTAATTTATGTGTCCTTGCTTAAATGCTGAGATTCTTAAAATATGCCGAGTTCTGCTATGATTACTCTCTGGCTTTTTCGTAGCATCACGTCAACGGTAAAATGTAAGCGGCATTCACTCCTATGATTACACGGACGGCGGCTGTCTGTCAAAGTTGCCAACAGCGGTAACTTCTCCTTCTTTTACATTATTATTGTGCTGTAAATGGCACATGTTAAGACTAATACCTTCTACTAGCCACGAGTTGCGGAAATGTGCGGTAGCCTGCCTGGGCAGTTAACCATTAATGGGCCGGAGTCCGGCGAAATGCCAGGATCTATCCCGAAAGTGGTCCGAAGCAGGTCAGCTTCTTTAAGATGTTGAGTACCTTTGAGTCCAGTAAGCTTCAAAAATCATATTTGCACCGGCATTAAGTGATAAATGAAATTTAAATTAAATAATAAATATATTGCGCTCAAGAATAAATAGAGGCAGGCAGACAGGCAAGGGTGTTGTAGCGGGGGGCGTGAAAGTTGTGCCCCCCAATAATAAACTCTCCCCCACCGAAAATCGCAGGTTATTCGATATATTTCATTACTAATGCCTTTTGAGTTAAGCACTGTTAATTTAGCCTTGGGTGTTATCTTCTTGTTCTGTGTATAGGCCTATATTTGCTTTGTGATTCCGGGCTTGATTTATTTGAAAAAAATACCGTCTCCGTGGCAACTGATTTTTTTTTGGGGGGGGGGGGTATTTTTATTTATTCATTGTATGAGGTCATCTGTAATTGCAGTTCCAGTTGGGTGAGGTCATTCTGTTAGCAAGCTACTGTAGTGTATTTTCTGCCTGTCCCACGAAAATGGCAAATCTTCATAGGCTGAGTTGAGGTGTACAGTCCGGCCTCTACGGCCAGCCCTGTGACCGATATGCTGGGCTGCTCTGTGACCACCTTGCATAAGGGCCGTACGCGGGAAACTGTCATTCTAGGGAAAGAGGGGGGCTACTTCTCCCCACATGCAGTACATTTTAGCAAGGGGGGATAACCTCCGTAAATCTACACCCACGACTCTGCAGGCCCAGTGCTGGGACATCGCGGACAGGGATGCTTTAGTGCAACATCCATCTGTAAGAATCAGTCAAACTGCATAATTGATTTTTTAAAAAAGGGGATGTCAGCTGAACTGTAGTGTAATTATGGCTGGGGGGAGTCTGTCTGATCATTGAACCCTTTTTAGCGTTGTGAGATATGTGGCTGACTGCAGTGATTCCCTTCAAACCTTCCATTAAGGTTGATATGTCTAGTTTGAAACAATACGACATTTAGTGTTTTATGTGAAGTGTAAAATGTTATGTGTTTGGTGCGATTTTGAAAAAGAGACCAGGATGATGGTTGTCAATGTTACCTGCGATGGATTCTGAACCCATTCAGGGCACCCCCTGCTCCACTGCCTGGGATAGGCTCCAGCCCCCCCCACCATAACCCTGGATAAGTGAGTGGATGGATGGATGGATGAGATTTTCTAACTGTTTATCCAGTTGAGGGTCATAAAGGATATTGTTATATAAACTAATGTAAAAACACCTAAGGCAATTAGGAAAAGCGTTGTGGTATTCAGAAGTAATACCTAAGATAGATTTGAACGGCAGTGGAGTGAAGTGAAGTGTTTACATAGTCAGTCAAGAAGAAATGGGTAATTTCCCTGAAACCAGGATGTTCTACTCAAATTGCGATCTCTCTGGGTAGCTAGTGTGAGGGGGAAAAAAAAACAGCGGTTGTGAAAATGTCTCGCTGAACTGTCACCCTGCCTTTTAATTTCGGCTGTGCGAACGGCGGCTGTCCGTTGGCCCGATACACCTCCAGTGGTCGCTTTCTCCGCACACGCCTGCTCTCGGCTCCTGCCGCTGCTTCTGCCAGCTGACTCACAGTCAAAGCCCACCTGTTTGGCGGCGGCCCTCTCAACGGCATCTCTGACCGCCGGTCCGTGTTTCCATCATCTCTCGATTAAAAAAGCATGCGCTTCGCTTGCAGCCCTGCCACTGCAGAAACGGAGGAAAAAGTGACACCGGGGCTCTATATTTAATGTCACGGGGCATGCAGAGCTTTTTGTGGCTTCTGTGAGTCGAGCTGGCGTTGTTGATGCGTAATGGAACCTGTTTCCGGGTAACCCTACTCAACCTGATCTTGTGGTCTCTCCGAGTGACTGAAGTGCAGTCTCGCAGCCGTCGTCAGTCCACTTTGTTTCAGTTCACTACGCTCCCTGTACGCTCCATCCAGCACCAAGAAGCAGCTTCCGACCCCAAGAAGGACCCCCTTTGTATTCTCGAGCAAGACCCTCGACCCGAATAGCTTGCAAATGCGTCTTTTCACTGCCGCTTTCTCCGATCTTTAGTCTTAATTCCCGTTGTCCCCTGTGGATCCTCGACATGTTTGTGCTGATCTGCCCGACCTGATAGAGAGATGGCAGCTGTAAGATAAACCACTTCCTCTCCTCATGCTATCATGTTAATTTTTAATGCTTGTATCTTGCCCTGCCTGCTTAGTCCCTCTTCAGGTTGTCCTGGTTTGGTCCAGTGCTGAGTTGTATCATGTGCGTTGCCCCTATAAAATTACTGTCAATTCATGTTCTGCGTGGCAATTTGAGAAAAGATATCGTGTGTCTGTGTGTGTGTCTGTGTGTGTGTGTTTGTTTTCCTCCCGTACCCAAGACATGCAAAAAGTCCATCCACGATCCTGGGTGGATTTGAAGTGTTCTACTGCTAGACTCTCATGAGCTTTCAACACACACACAGTACCAGTCAAAATTCTGGACACACCTGCTTTTAATGCATTTGTCCCTGTTTTAGGTGAGTTATTCACCTTGTAGTAAAAGGCATTGAGGCAATGAAGTAATACATATCAAATATTGCAACAATGAGGAGAAGTTTTCAACATCTCAAAATGTTCTCAAATTTCAGACCCTTCAAAATATCCCCCTTTGGCTTAGATCTCAGCATTGCAGACTCCTGTCATTCTTTAAGCAGCTTCCAGATGTATCCACCTGGAATGCTTCTCCAACAGTCCTGGAGAAGGTTTTACAAGTTATGGTCATAAGTTGGCTACAGTGTCCTTACGCTTCAATCCAACTCAATCCAAAGCAGCTCTATAGGGTTTAAGTTGGAGGGGGGGGGGGGGTTTGTGGGGGCCAGATCATCTGTCACGGCACCCCCTCTCTTACCTTCTTCAGAAGATAGTGCTTAGCATAGTTATCTTGTTGAAAAACAATGGATAAGTAGGTGTGTCCAGACTTTTCACTGGTATTTGTACGTCTCTTTCTAGCCAGCCAAAGGAGAATCTGCTTGTGCTTTCAAAATAATAATTTATCTGATTAAATCACCCAAACAAATGGTAGTCAGGGAAACTGATTTGGAAGCAGCACAACACGCTACAACCCAGCGAGTCTCCTTGGAAATGATTTCCTGTGCCGACAGTGAGTCTGTGTGTATAACAGACAGAGAGAGAGAGAGAGTGAATTTAGAATTAGATTTCAGTGACTCATTTTTCCACAGGGGTCGTAGTTTAAACAGAGAAGCATTTCCGTTCTGTGGAGGAAAGCGGCAGCCCACTCTGCACACTCAAGGCTGCATTAGCAGTGTCTCCCCGCCACCCAGCGACCATTAACCTCTTCTGTGTCCAGTGAGAATCACATTGCAATGCTCTGGTGTCAGTCAGCCAGCCGTGGAGAGGGATGTGGTCCTATAATCAACCCCTGAACACCAGCTGTGGTCAGGTTCAGAGTTAGAAGTGGGATTCTGTATTTACGCACCCGTACTGTGCATCATTCATATCCTTATCTTCAGTGAGTCTCACGGTCTGAAGGGTTAATGCCGTTGGTTCCATTTGAAATCAAAAATGGAAAAAAATCTGCATTAACGGTCCTCATTTCAGGATTTCCCTATAAACTGAATATTCCAGCAACTGCTAATTCAGCACCTGACTGGAATTAAACTATTTGGTTAGGAAGTGTTGTTGACATAGTTACATAGGAGCCACCCTTCTTTGCATTTTATGTTAGATACTTTATGTACAAGATACTTTGAAGTATTAAAGCCAGGCGGGTGGAATCCTGCAGGCCGGTCCAGGGATTGTATATAAGATAAATCAGTACAAATACCTGACTTTTTATTTCTGTAGATTTACGAAGTGCTAGTTTGGTGGAGTTTGAAAGCTGTCTGTTGTGTAGGCGGGACCTTTGTACACGGTCTGGGGAAACTCTGCTTCTGTTGTTGTCATAGAGTGGTGTGAATGCATTGCTGCATACCTCACATGAACATTCACGTGTTCAGAGCAGCGATCCGCGTCACACAAGAGCGACGTCGCCCCGGAGCGTCCCGTTCCGCCGTGACAGACATCACAGGAGCCTCTCAGAAGAAACGCTCATTCTAACTGCTTGTAATAGACATTTTTGTTCATTTAAACTCTCTGCCTTGTTTTGAGTGTTTCCATTAACAGGATGCTGCCACACCGGTCTGGGACTCCCCCGTAGCACCCTGTCCTGAAGGCCACTGGCAGAGGAATGTCCTTGAACCAACAGTTAATAATCCCCTGGGTTGTGGCTTGTGGGTGGGGCTACGATGAGCTGTTGGTTTCTGCGTGTTTCTATTAAAGGTTGCATTGTCTGTTTATGGTGCATCTGTTTGTCAGGCGATGTTTGTCAGGCGCTGTAATTTTGCCTGTGCTGCATGGAACGTTATAAAGGAAACCTGCACTGACATTGTTAAGCTCGTAGCCCCAAATCTTGGGAGGCACAGTTGGAGGTGGACAGAGGGATTGATTTATAAGAGGGCAAGGATATGATTAATCCCTGTGATTAAACCGGAAGGCAAAGGTGCAGAGACTCAAGTTCAAAGGGGAAGAAAAACCCTCGACAGTCTTGCAGCGATCCAGTGTAACAAATACCCTAGACTAACAAAGACCCCAGACACTCGGGGGAAAGGTTGTCAGACTGATGTTATGTTTCTTAGACATTTGCAGTCTTAAACTGAAGAACATCTTTGCGGAGTCCTTTTTAGCTCAAAGCAACGAAATGTGGTAATACTGCTAATACATGTGTATAATATGGTTTATATGGCTAAAACAATCAGTCTTTTGCCCTTTAAACCAAATTCACTGTAGGAGAAACTGTAACAGGCTAATCCACAACCCTGGACTCTTAGATGGATGGATGAAAAACAATGACAGTCATGAATTGCGATTCATCTAATTGTAACATTTTGTTGCCTAATCAAGGATGTTCAGCACCTCACATCTTCACCAACACACACTTTTCTCGATTCTCCGCTTTTGCTGCCTCATCAGTACCTGATTGCAAGACAGCAGCAGCCCCCGTTAGCAGAGCTCGCAGCCGACCACAGACCGGCCCATTTAGTCACATCCTGGGAGTGACCTTAATATTACCACAGAGGCCATGCATTGCTGCTGGAGGATCTTAAGACACGTGCAGGTTGCGTCAACATCCCTGCCACCGGGGCCTGTGGAAATGGAGTAGGTCCCAGTTGATGACATCACGTGGAATGGTGGTCTCCAATCCCGAGTAAAACTAACAAGCCTTGACAGGAGATAACGCCCTCAAGGCTGAACGAGTAGAAACTGCTCCTGCACCTTTGCCTGGGATTTTATGGGGCGGTAAGGATGAGACGGTGTGATGTTTTCATGGTAACTATACACACCTCAAGCATGCAGTGACGACTCTTCAGGCCCAGTCCAGCCCATTTCCACCCCACGTACCTTCATGCTCGGAAGACCAGTTTCTCTCAGCCTTGGCAGGATGGGGAGCATGGCGCGCTAAGCCACGTCCTGCTGGAGCGTATTGTACCTTTGAAGGATGTTTAAACCACGAGAAAAACACCAGTATCCGCTGGCAGTGCCGAGGGGTTGTGCGTCCCCGTGAGCTCGGCAGCCGTGCGATTTGAGATGTAAACAACAACATCGTGTATTTGCTTCTCTAAATGGGAGAATGTCGGGGGGAAAAGACACAAAAGCCGCTTTATTATTCCGCCGAATCTATAAAAAGACTGTTGTTTCTCGATTCACGCCCCCGGCTCTCGCCTGCATGCGTTTGCGGTGGATTTATTGCACGCTACACAAGCAGGATGTCTTCTGCAGCTCAATGACTTCCCACTATTCAACTATTCAACTGGAGTGCAACATGTGATTTTTAAAAAATTATTTCTGAACTGGAAGTGGTGCCACGGAGGCTCACTGGGCAGCCCTGCTGAGTCACACCTGCGGACCCGGCGGTTTAAATCCCCTCTGGGTGCCCCTGTCATGCGGGTTTCCCCCTGAACTCCAAACACATACTGTTAGGCTAACTGGCATCTCTGAATTTCCTGTAGCGTGGCCTGTGGTGGGTGGGCATCTCATCCAGGGTGTACCCCTAACTTGTGCTCTGTCCTCCCTGGGATAGGCTCCCCCCATAGCAATACCCCCCCCCCCTCCACAACTCCATTCCCAGTCTCCTCACTGCCATAAAATGAAATTAACTGATGAATCCAGCACTGCAAAGAACTTGGGAACATAGTAACCACAGTGTCACCTTCATGAGTTTAGTGCAGAAGGTATATGGATTTTAAATAAAACAAGTGTCTTTCCTAAGAAACATCAACTTGACCGGTAGCTGTTGGAAACAGGATTCATTGTTGCAGTGTGAGAGGTCAGAAACTTGACGTTAGTTATGGAAATGTCACCTAAAACTGGAAACACCATGCAAATCAAAAGCGTTTTCCAGACGATCTGAACATGTGGCCCGATACTTGGAGCGTTGGAGAGCTTAATGCAAGGTGGGCCGTTTATCCCTTTGGGTCTGCAGTCACATTCAATACAGCACACGGGGTATTTTTTGCAAAATGTTCTGTCTTCCTTGTTTTCTTATACAGATGCTTCTGGCTTCGTGATGGTTTGACTTGTGAGATTTTGACCTGTCTGTCGTGGGCCAGCGACGCACATTCGGAAGTCTGCGTGATCTCTTGCCAGGCTGAGGACACGCCGCACGATATTCATGATATTCACGATATTCATGATATTCACGATATTCATGATATTCTCTACCCATGCTGGATGTCGGTAGCTCTATGGAGATGGGTTACAGTATTTAACAGCGCGTCGTACAGTGTTTTCTTATGGGTTTAACCAGATAAACTTCATTTATTTTATTTTCAATTACTGGTATATAGCTGGTTGCAGATATTATTTACTTACCTAGTGACAGTATTTGTGTATTTTTTTTTTTACTTACTTGTCATACCATATTCATATTCGACTAAAGGTATTTTCCATTTCCGATGAGTTCATTGGATCGTAACCCCATCGTAAGTCGAAGGGCACATTCCGTCTTCTGGTCTTATTTCTTTGGGTTCTGAGGATAAAATCACCATATGTTTGTGAGACCAGGAGGGTCAGTTGAATTCTATGCATTTAAATAGATTAGAAATGTCAAGCAGGACTGTTGCCAGAACTGACACTTTGCGTTGAATCACTTCCATTTCTCACAGTGTTCTTTTGATATAGCGGATTACACTGTGAAATCAGGGCGTCGCACATGGGCAAAGTGCTGCGTCTGCTGAGTCACAATCACGTGCATTAATTATATTAGGAAGCGGAAATCAAAATGAATTGCTTCGATTGCATTGTGCCATTAGCCACAAATGTTAGAGAAGGACTAATGGAGGCAGAGGTCAGGAGCAGAATGATATCTCTTAATTCCTGCACTCACAGTGAATGGAAGGTGGGAGCAATTTCAGGACAGGAATCGTATGAAAATCCAGGCTGATGTGGAACTAAATTGAGATCCTGTATGGAAGAGGCCGACCTTCAGTTTTCCTTTATACTGTAAGTGTAGCAGAGTAGCTAATAATCATTGTCTTAGCAGCTGTTTCAGCTATAGCAGCTTATACCTTCCTTTCTCTTCTTTTGAAAACTTCCCACAATTATATCCATAAATAGTAATTTCTGGATTGGCTTTTAGACCGGCTGTAAACACATAAGAACATTAAATTATAGGCCTCTCCTGATATAGCCTGACTGAAACGCATTACCGGCTCGAGTTGCCTGAATGCCTTTCTTTATCAAAATGGCAGCTTTACCTGAATCTCCGTGTTGAACTGGGAATAGGTAACCCTATTTTGATGTAATTATTACGTTTGCTTATTTAAGAGATGCTTTTATCCGAAGTGATGCACATCCCCGGAAACAGGGCTCAACTGTGAAGTCACTCTGGTGATTTGAGGATTTGAACCACCGACCATCTGATCACTGGCGCAACATCCTAACCTGCTGGGCCACATGTCTTCCCTATTTGTGCTTCATAATCACTTTATACATTTAATGGTTTTTTTCTGGCTGGTAGCCCTGTTGAGACTCGCCAGTGTGTAAATACTAACGGCGAAGCTTCTCGTTTTTCTAGGTTTCCTGTTTTTCTAGAACATTCAGTTGTTTTTGTGCACTTAATAATAATAATAATAATTGATACTTTATTGTCCCTGTGGGTAAATTGTCTTCACGCCTCCCTCAGCTTGCTCTTCATAGAGTAAGTTGTCCATAGAGGGCAGCCATGTAGCGGGGCCCTGGGTGCTGGGGTTAGGGGCCCCGCAGACACCCCAGGTATCACTGACCTGGGGGCCCCACCCCACAAATGCTCTATCCAGTCAGGAGCCTCTCTGATTGTGTTAAATCAGAATCAGGTTTATTGGTCAAGTTTGTACACTCACACACACACACACGCACACAGGTGGCTGCCCTTCACTGCCAAGCTTGCTTTCACCTACATGTGTTTCAGAGCTAGAATGGAAGATGGAATAAGCAAAAAGAGGATTTTCCCACAGGGATCAATAAAGTGCTATAATATCATACACAGGACTATACAATGGTCACATGCAGCACGGTTGATATAGACAATGTGCTTGATTGACTGTGGAGGGAGTGTCATGCATGGAATGTTGAATTATGCACAATTATTTGCAATAATGAGGTAATGCGTGGTGATGGGAGGAAGGCGGGTGACGGTGTACCCTATCACTTCCCCTGTGACTCCCACCATACAACTAAAGGTGACATGTGCATATTTATCAAGCCAAAAGGAGGCTAAATTTAGTGGCGGCGTGTTTTTTTTTATGTCTGCCTCTTCTTCCTCGCTGCCCGCTTTTGCAGGAGAAGAGCGATGTGGTCAGGGACTGGGAGAGATCTGTGAGGCTCGCTCTCGCCCACGCTGCCCCCCCCCCCCGCAGAGAGCCACCGAAATGAGCAGCGGCACAGCCCACAAGGCACCGTCACTGACCCGGAGCGACGCCAGCTACCAGTCCAAACATGGCTCTCGGCAGGTAACCCACGGTATCGCCGTTCATCTGACTCAACGCTCTGAAATCGCCCCCCCCCCCCCCCCCCCCCCCCCCCCCCCCCCCCCCAACCACCCACACCCCACCACACCCCCGACCAGA
>JAABNY020000046.1:2211227-2228336 GCA_015164015.2 Brevimyrus niger | reverse complement strand
CCATACCTAAACCCTATAGAGCTGCTTTGGGATGAGTTGGATGGAAGCGTAAGGACATGGTAGCCAACTTGTGGGACCTTCTCCAGGACTGTTGGAGAAGCATTCCAGGTGGATACATCTGGAAGCTGCTGAAAGAATGACAGGAGTCTGCAAAGCTGAGATCTAAGCCAAAGGGTCTGAAATTTGAGAACATTTTGAACTTCTCTTCATTGTTGCAATATTTGATATGTATTACTTCATTGCTTCAAGGCCTTTTACTACAAGGTGAATAATTTACCTAAAATAGGGGCAAATGCATTGAAAGCAGGTGTGTCCAGAATTTTGACTGGTCGTGTATACACACCCCCATCCTCCTCCCCTGCCACTCCACCTTTTTTTTCCACATGTAATTAGGTTGCAAATGGTCAAATATACCCTGTTAATTAGCTGCATGATCAGTGAAACACTTATGTGTAGCTGACCCGCTCGTGCTCTGGTCTTATATATGTCAGTGCAGCTTATGCAGATTGGCCGCTCACTGAATTTGAGCTGCAAAAACGTGCAGTTTCCTGTGTCACACTGGCACAGTGCGCTTCAGCTGGCTTGGCTGTAACCAAAAGCCACATCAAGGGTGATTGTGTAACATTGCAGGCCGGCTGTTACGTTTTCTTTATGGAGCTTTATGCTCCGTACGTAGCTCGCTTTGGAGAGAAGCGATTGCTAGTTAGATATTAGCTGGTCCATGTATTATCTGAGGAAGTGTGGCACAGAGGGAAGGATTGTGAGAGCGAGGGAAGCAGAGTAACACTGATCTATTTCCGCTCCAGGCGGTGGTTGAGCACGGAGGAGACATGGGTGTCTTTTAGTAAGAATTGGGGCGTAGAGACAAAGGGGAGGGACTGACCTAAATGCCGACCCTGCAGGTACCGGGGTCTGATTTCGGTCTGCATCACCTCCCTGGTTCCTCACGGGGGGATCGACAGCCCGAGGCCATGAGCTTTGGCGCTGACGTTCACCTCCAGCCCAGGTGCTAATCAGCGCTGATTAAATTAGTCAGCGTTATGCAGAGCGTTGTGAGTGACGCTCCTCAGGGCTGCCGCTCAGCTCCAGCCGGCTCTCCCTCCCCACAGGACAGCTGGGAGATCGTGGAGGGTCTCCGCGGAGCCCCGGACATCGTGCACGAGCCACCCAAGCAGGAGGGCCTGCTGCTGAAGAAGAGGAAGTGGCCCATGAAAGGCTGGCACAAGGTGGGCTCACGCGCCACAGATTCCGGGGCTTCACTAGAACTTTCTAGAAGAGTCTGAGTAGCTTTAGCAACCTCTCGACAGTCAAGGGCCGATTTTGGGGATATTACTACATAATGTTTACTGTTGTTGTGTCTTCATGCAGGACTAAAGATCAGACACACAAAATAGATCTCCGAGGTCTAGAAATAAAATTATTAAAACAGGAACGAAAACAGAAAACTAAACGGAAGTATATATTAGAAATAATGTTCCAAAAAAAACACACTAAAACAAAATCGGATTTCAAATAGAGATTGAAAATAATATGAAAATGAAAACTAGATTTAAAAAAATGAAACTACAGTGACACAGTAACACAGTGAGTTTCACGTTTTGTCGTGTCCTTGTCGTTCACTGTGTTCATTTTTCCCACAGCGATACTTCGTACTGGAGAAGGGCATCCTGAAGTATGCTAAGTGCGGTACCGACGTGAGTATTGGGGGCGGGGCTCGCGTCGGCATACTCGTCATGTCCGTAAAGATGTCTGTTCCTGCACGTGAGCCTGTGTCTGCGGGTTTTCTCGTGCCCTTTCCACACGGAATCACGCTCGGGTGATGTCCTCGTGTCTCCCCGCCCAGATCCGGAAGGGCAAGCTGCACGGCCGTATCGATGTGGGGCTGTCAGTCATGTCCATTAAGAAGAAGGGCCTGTGCATCGACCTGGACGCTGAAGAAAACATCTACCATCTGAAGGTACAGAGCAACCTATACTGAACGGAGAAGCTGAGGCTGTAATCTGAGGAAGGATCAGAGATACCAAACATCAACAGACCCAGCAGTGATCGTACTTTGCAAATTGCTCTTTAAATGCAGTTCCTTGTCCAGTTTACCTATCCTTTCTCTTTACACCACTGTTCCACACCCAGTTGTAGTCGATCAGATCTCTGTATCTGTACACACACATTAGTTGTTAAAATGGAATATACTGGAAGGGCATGGACCAGAGCCTATTTTTTGCTGTATTTGTCACCCTTTGACAATTGGATTGTAAACTCCCAAAAGAAAAGTAAGTCTGCCAGTTGGAAAGCTTTATTTTTATACTGTGTATTTGTATTGAGACTTTTAGATGTTATGGCATCTAGATTCCCGACCTTCATTAAAATTGATGGATTGAATTCACCGCTTCAGACAAATAACAATGGAAATTTGTAATCATTTGCTCAATGAAAATTCTACAGAATTTCTTAAGGCAGAAAAATTAAATACATCCCTAGTTTCATCATCTTGTTAAAGGGGCCCTAATCTGCCTGATCGTACCCTTCTGGGGGTGTATTTACCTTTTTTAATAGGTGGGAGGGTCACAGTTAAGCTACAGAAAACAAGATCATGAGTCAGACTCTTCCCAGTGACACAAACAGCGATCGATTTGTAAACAGGGAAAGTGAGCCTTTCGTGATCACTGGTCCCCAAAGACCTGACAACACCAAACCGAAGAGAAGAGGCACCAGACAAGACCAAACACAGCTTCCTACAAGCCTCTTGACAAATTCAATCTCACAGATCGTTAGCTGTTAAACCTCAAGAGCTTCGGATTCACCTTGTAAACCTGTAATCTAATTCTCCGGTAGAGCATGTTTCCTACAGTTTCTTTTATTAGAACTTTGATTATTAATCCTCTGCAGAATAGATAGTTGTTGCTGTCAGGCATCTGTGCATTGATTTCACAGAGTTTAAGATGATTGAATTGAGCAGATATCTAAGTAACCATGCAAACAGCAGAGGAGGAGAAAGCAATGAACGGAAGCAAAGGAAGAAACAACATTTTTCGCTTTATGCCTCCCTGCTCCCGCTCTTCGTTATCCCTGGAAATTACCCAATTTCACAGCTGACTGATAGTTCCATTCGCAATGCAAAACAGTTACTCCAAAGAGGTATAGTTAATGAATCAAGTCAATGTTAAATATTCCAGAGACAATGGACTCATAAATCAATGCACTTGACATGATCACTATCAGAGATAATATCTAATATCTAAGATTTGTGGTTCTATCGCACGTCTCTTTACGCAGGTCCCGACCGATGAGCTGTTTGACGAGTGGGTGTTTAAGCTAAGAACTCACCGTGTCTTCCGTCAGAATGAGATTGCGATGTATCCCAATGAGATGTCCCAGTTCTGCTTGCACTACCCCCCCACGATGGCTCCTGGACTGACGCAGACTGCTTCCCTGCGAAAGGTATAATGACAGGTCCAGTCTGAACACGGGCAGGTTAATATTCATTTCCCACCTCTCTGGGTAGCAGGTCACATGTCAGATTGCTGATGTCGTATCCTCGAGGAACATATTACTCTTCAACAGAATATCCAGATGTCTGAATGGGCAAAACGTTCGCCTTGTGTGGAATCAACAAGATAGTTAAAAATGCCTGTGCAAGTCTTCGTGTGGAGCTAGTTTCTCCTCAAATAAGTTATAACTAAAAGTTTGAGTGTTACAAACCAAAGGTTTGTACTGATGATGATGTAGTGATTCTGGTCCTTTCAACACAGCGCACAACACTGACAAACCAATCAGCAGGACACCCAGAGGGCAAGTTCACATCTTGGCTACAGTGTTCTGATGAAATGAAGAAGGTCAACGATGGTAGGGCGGTCGCCGGATTTTCCCACAATGTTCTCTGAGTCAATGGGCTTCCAAGCTTCATAGGAAAGCTTTGTTTACATTCCCCTCCCTGGCGAGGGATGACCTTTTACTCATTTATCTGACACTTCTATCAAAAGTAACTTAAAGTACAGGACAGTGTTACAGTTTATTTGTGTACTCTGCAATTTCAGGCCACTGCTCACCCTGTTGCCTTACAGCATGAGTACCGCTGAGCCTTAGCAGTGACCCTTGACCCTTGTCCACGCAGGCCTCTCGGCATGCGAATCCTACCTTCAGGAGATGGACCACCTGTTGAGGAGCATGGACATTCTTCACCGGACATGCTCCACGCCATCCATGACCACATTCCCCGTATGTGAGATCCCATCCCTCAGTCCCCAACGACACCTCGAAGTCACACGGCAATCCCGAAACGCTAGACTCACTCATGTGACACGCATCCATTCCAAATTTCACGTTCCCGGAGTAATCAGACCCTCTTCTGTTCTGTCTGGCTCGTAGGCGTCCTCCTTTGACATCGCTGGCAAAAAGGAGAAGAGAACTCACAGAAGATGGCGCTCAAGGAATAGTGGGAAGGATGGCAAGATGGCGCTCCAGGTCCCCGCGACGAGGCACATGTTTGCTGCACAGGTAGGTTCCCTTGAGCCTCAATCTTGCTCTAATCTCCCTCGACGTTTCCGATTAAGGGAATTCATGTTAATCATTCCATTTCTTCATCAGGCAGAGGTAAGAGATTCTCTCTCTAAATCTCCTTTTGTTGTTATTATTAAGCCTGGCCTCTGTGACCTTGTAATTTCCCCACTGCCGCTCACACACAAAGACGTTTAACGCTTCCTTATTTGTTGGCTTAGACTCCGCTTCCCATCTCCCCCCCCCCCACACACACACGACCACCTGTGCTGCATGTCTCCCAGGTACCCAGCTGCATATCATCCGGCTCCATCCGTCTCCACTCCTCCAACCCCAACCTGTCTACCATGGAGCTGACCAGCCGGGAGGTCTACCCCGAGACCCCCGACTCACCCACGGAGGTGTCCAAAATCCTGGAGGACTTCTATCGGGTGGCGAGAGACCGTGAGTTCAGATGCCTGAATTCATGTGCCAACATTTATCACAGGAACATGATTTTTTTTTTTTAAACTCCATCCACCACACTTTTAAGGAAATTAGTGCAATTATCTCTGAGTTAAGGGATAGAAGGTAGAGTCATTTTTCTATTCGTCTTTCAACTGAAAAAACAGTACAGAGAGAGGCAGCTTCCAGGTGTTTAGGCCAAAAATAAACGACAAAATGTCTGCTAGCTGGCTGTCATAAGCGGATAGATTATCTACGCAAACCTGGGAACAAACAACGAAGAATTTGTCCTCCCCACCAGCATCAGACGGCCTCGAAGTGAATTCTGTCAGAATAACTATGTAATTTTCTTCTTATTCTTATAAATCAGCCTTTAAGAATTTTGAACATACATTAAAAAAATGGTGTTTTACAATGACCAGCTCTCAGTTATGTCTTCATCTTGACGTACCAGCGTGTCCAAGCAAGGTTGACTTCGATCTCTCTGCTGTCTTTCTTTCTGTCTATCAAGCATTTCTCTTTTTACCATGGTGAGCAGCCGTCTTTAATAGGAGTACAGAATTGTGTGATTGCTGTTGGACCCACAGTGAACGGCGCCATGCGGTCCGCCTTTGGGGCTCTGTCCTCGGAGCGCGAGCGGATGAAGGACTTCATGCAGCATGAGGCCGGCCAGCCGCCTTCCCATCAGGCCCTGGGGCTGAAGAACACCCTCACATCGGTACGCTTCCCGTGGCCGCGGTCACCTTCCCTGGGAGCTTTCCGGCTAGTTAGCAAGAACTTCATCTTAGTGGAGATGTCCTTGTACTCTAAGTTGGAAGGCTGTAAGATGGGGGGGGGGGGGCGTAATATTTGACTAAGAGAAGCATGTCCCACCTTCTCCACCAATCACACTCGTCTTAATCCCTAAACGAGAACATGACCTGGAAACTGCTGGAGTGAATCGGCACAGGGGCCCCCGCCGGCCCTTGGGGCCCCGCCGGCCCTTGGGGCACAGTGCTCATCCATATCTGCTCCGGTGAAACATCCGGCTGTTTGAGGTGTAAATCAGCACCAGTCATTTTTAATTAAAGCTTCTAGTCGAATGTCAGGATGTACGTCCCTTGGGCCGCTGCTGGTCTATTCTCTGTCATAATCATTTTCTCAGGATTAGCAAGAAACGGAACCAATAAACGTTATTTGCAGCCCGGCTGCGTGCCTGTGCATTTTAGGGAGCGAGACGAGTGGCTGGGCGTGCAGAGTAAAGCATTAGGCCCATTAAAATAGAATGTGGGCTTTTTTACTTTTATTGCAATATTTGTTGTTTATTTATTGTTTTATTTTTAGTTCAAATGGAATTGACTGGGTTGAGTGGGATACTTCTACGCGTGCTTGTTCACGTTTGTAGGAGGTTTGGGAAAATGCCATATTGCCTAACAGGTGCCGGCGTGTAAACGCCCCAGTGCAGGAATGCAGTGAACGTTCCCTTCGGCTCCTACGTGTTCAGCTCCCAGCTCCCCGCCTAACCGGACCTGCTTTGGGTTACAATCGTCACGGCGGCAATTAAATGTAAACATCGAGCTGTAGTGCAGAGCTGAGGAGGATTGGAGACCAAAATGGCAGAATGATGATGGATGATGTGTGAACTTGTGCTGTCAAGTTCATCTGCTGCCCCTGAACAGACACAGACTGGCGGCTCTGTCAGATCTCCCCCTGCATGTTGGGTCCCCAGCCTCGTCTCGTTACTGAAAGCAGCCTTTTCCTCCTGACTTTCACTCAGCCCACATGCAAATCTGGGCACTTTCGAGTAATGCAGTCGTGTCAACATCATCTTACACAGTTTCTCCACCCCCCCCCTTCCAAACAGGACTCCCAGCCCCGCCCCCTGGTCCATCAGACATCCAATGACAGCAGGACATCCATCCCTGAGTCCCTCTCCGAGTTCTTTGATGCTCAGGAGGTCTTGCTGTCTGCCAGCTCCTCTGAGAATGAGGTAAGATGGCCTACAGTGAGTGACGTCTTCATCAGGTGGGTTTCCACCATTGAAGTGGGTCAGCTGTTCATGTCAGGGACAGAGTCCCGGTATTAGACTGAATATAGAGATACAGGCACTTTAACTTAAAATGTCATTATATGCAGAGTCTCTTTCAGGATTTAGATTTTACCCGGTATAGCTGTGATTTAATATAAATAGCTCATAGCTCAGCAATGGTGTAATGCAGCACTTTATTGCATAAATCTAAACATTTGTAGGCTGTCGATTTTGAGATAAACCAGCGTATGGTTCTCTTCAGAGGCATTCACACATACGTGGCATTCTGAGACCCTGTGGTTTAGGGTCATCACTCAATGGCCACGAGCGGAACGTTGCCAGTTCAAATTGTAATTTATATTTGACGTACTTTATAAAAATGATTATGTCGTTTGTTTCAAAATGCTTTGATGTTCAGTATTGTTGTATTTTGAAAATATAAGAAATACTTCCCCCCCCCCCATGATGTATGAATGATGACATCACATGTGCAGAGCTTTTGTGCACAAGGAGGAAGTTTAGTTATTACAGCCAATAGTTGGTCGTGTGAATCGAACCGAAAGAGTTTGAAGCTCCATTCAGGCCTGTTTGTCTTTAAAGTTTTTAAGATGTTGTGCTTAAGTTTTTAATTTTGCCTCTATGGTCCGATAAAGAAAGCGGGTTTTGCCAATTAAATTACAAAAAAAAACACATCTTTCTGAGTTTAATATTATTTTTTCACTCGATTAATTTAGCCTTATCTGAATGTTCTCAGGGGTAGTGGGGACGTGTTCAAGACACTTCAGAATATTCGATCTTTGGTTCCACATTTGTACTGTGTCTCATTGAGCAGTAAAATGTCGCTCGTATGCCAGATCATTTGAGCTTGTGAAGGAACAGGATGATGTAGAATAGAAGTGAAATTTATTTTTGTATTTTAAAAATACACGATACTGTACTTTATTTTGCTGCTTTGCTTGGTGGCTGTATTTCATAGTTTATTTTGATACATCGAGACATTTCTGATGTATTTCTGGCCGGCTGATGTCACCGCTGGGTCCGCAGCCCCGGTTCTTCCCGGAACACTGTCTGTCACTTTTAAATGATCCTCATTTGTACGTCGCTTTGGAGAAGAGCCTCCACTCTATAAATGTGACATTCGTGGTAATTTTGTGTCGCGAGGTCCGGCGTTGCTCCACTGCAGAATAATCTCCTTTTAATTAACCTGCCACTTCCAGGGCTGTTCGGCGAACTAATAAGGCGATTCCAGATAAACCGACTGCCCGTCCTGCGAAAAATCCCCAGGAGCAGACCTGAGGAGCAGAGACGCCGCCTGCTTTGGGGCGCGATGACGTAGAGCACGCGTGACGGGTCTCCTGTCGTTCCAGGGCTCAGATGACGGATCATATCTCAGTGACGTCAGTGACAGTATGTCCGTGGAACATCTCGACGAGGCAGAACCCGAGAGGCCCCCTTCAGGTAGGCCGGGGCGGCTTTCGTTCCCCTCATCCGAACGTTCAAACACACACAAAGGCCAACACTGCAGCCCCACTGGGTTTATTATATATAGGAACATATATGTATGTATATGTGCTGTATATTGGGGTTCGAAGTAAAGCTCAGATCTGGAGCATGTCTGTAAGGAGCAGAGCCAGATTAAGCTTATTGTGTCCCTGGGGAAAAGCGCCCATGAAGTCCCAGCAGAAAGAAACGGTTTGGTGGCTCACGGAATTCAGAATGGCTCTTAACATAAGGAAAACGTTACATTGGCTTTGCAGTGTGCCGTATTAAGAGAACCATAGGCAGTCATGTTAAATATACAATCATATTAAATATTCTGGATGTTAAATCGCATGAACCAGAGCAGGGTGGGATTGTGGGGACTTGGTCCCCCCCCCCTGAGGTCGTGCTGCCCCCAGGCACGTCTCCAATGCCCATACGGTGATGAGAATTTGGATGAAAGCTTTTGGGTGGCCTGTAACCCCACAGTGTGTATCCTGGGGGTAGGTGTGTAATCGCTCTGATCCCACCCCCAGAGTCTGTGCAGAACGGCGCCGGGGATATGCGGCGCCGGTCCAACCTTCCCTCCCCGAGCTCCTCCAGCCCCATCAGCCTGTGGAACATCCTGAGGAACAACATCGGCAAGGACCTGTCCAAGGTGGCCATGCCGGTGGCCCTGAACGAGCCGCTGAACACGCTGCAGCGGCTGTGCGAGGAGCTGGAGTACAGCGAGCTCCTGGATCGGGCCGCCGCCACCGAGGACGCCTTCCAGCGCATGGCAAGTGGCGCCGCCCGGGGCCCTCGCCCGGGGCCCTCGCTTACATCGGGAGGGACCTTCAACTCCAGACCGGGATCCTGATCACGCAGCTGCAGTACTTGCTGTCACTCGATTAACTCATCTGTGTGGGGCTGCCGTGCCGAATCTCTTCCACTGTCCAAATTCCTTCCCCTGTGACGTATCATTTGGCTGTTAGCCGATGATGCAATCGCTATGACGCAGTCGCTATGACGCAGTCGCGATGATGCAATCGCTATGATGCAGTCGCTATGACGCAGTCGCGATGATGCAATCGCGATGATGCAATCGCTATGATGCAGTCGCTATGACGCAGTCGCTATGACGCAGTCGCGATGATGCAATCGCGATGACGCAATCGCTATGATGCAGTCGCTATGACGCAGTCGCTATGACGCAGTCGCGATGATGCAATCGCTATGATGCAGTCGCTATGACGCAGTCGCGATGATGCAATCGCGATGACGCAATCGCTATGATGCGGTCGCTATGACGCGGTCGCTATGACGCAGTCGCTATGACGCAGTCGCTATGATGCAGTCGCTATGACGCAGTCGCTATGATGCAATTGCGATAATGCACTTTCAAGTAACCCTGAGTTCACGTTAATAAATCACATTTACTAATTTATTTGAAAGTGTACAACCAACATGTTTTATTAGGTTGTTAATGTATATTTAGCTTGATAATGATATGCTTTATTGATGATAGCTGAACTGGCATGACGTTAATAATTATTACCTCGATAAGGGGATTTTACATTAATGATATGCATTTAATTGCATTCCTAATTATATGACACGTAATCTAATCTCTGCATGCTGAGCCTCTACACACAGAGCCCTGGTCTCATGTATGTCTTAAACTAACACTTGACAATATGCACCAGGCTCAGAAAAAAGACACAGATGCAAGCTCAGCTCAATAGTGTTTTATTGCTGCCTATTTACTTTAAACACAAGTGTGAACAAGAAATGATGGTTCTGCGGTTCAGGTTGGAACCAAGGATTCCGACCAAATGGAAATTTACAGCCAACTCGTTCAAAGATGGATCATGTGACGTTAAACCCGCCAGTGAGGAAGCGAACTTGAAAGAACTGGGGCTATAAATTAACATTCTAATCATCCAAAGTGCTTTCAGGCCTTTTAGGGTACAGAGGGACACCGGCTTCAGATCCATCAATCTGCACTGTCAGGCCTGCTAATGTTTACCTTAACACAGGGATTACATGCTGGCTAAACCAGATACTCGGTGTGCGTCCACTCATTCTATATCATTCTGTCACAGGTAACACAATATGAGCTCAGGGTACACAAACACTCACTCTTCCAGAGTAACGAGTGTTTACTCCCAGACAGAAGAGAAATGCAAGCCCCCCCCGCCCTCCCCACACACAGGAACTTGGTCCTATGAGTTTTAACATGTCCTTTTAATGTGTAGTTTTAGCAGTATTGCAAATTTCTAAGCATTAACGTGAGTTACGGCTAAAGATTCCCAGTCTGCCTGCGGGACCTATTCCACAGGGCTGTGAAACACTTCGGGTTTTCGGGGGTTGGGGGGTTTGGGGGTGGTTACTAAATCTCCAAAAAAAAAAAAACAGAAAAACCTACAGTTTCAATTTATGAGGGATCCTTCAAACTTACGAAATCGCTAATTGAATTGTCAGCGACTTTAGGCTGCCTGGTTGATTAAGGCTCATGGTGACCATGTGGTTCCATCGGTCGTCCCTAGGTGTACATCGCCACGTTTGCCATTTCTGCGTACGCATCCAGCTACCACAGAGCCGGCTGGAAGCCTTTCAATCCTCTTCTGGGGGAGACCTACGAGTGCACCAGACCAGACAAGGGTTTCCGATTCGTCGCAGAACAGGTAAGTCTAGGGTTGCATCATGCTTTCTAAAAGGCCGGGTGTCAGTGGTACTGTCTGTGTTCAGTCGGGATTTGAACGTACTGTTTTGAAATGAGGCATCATACAACGCAGCAGGCCTCTGATATCCGTAGCTGACAGGCTAGTTTTGACAGTAGCTAACTACCTATTTTTCGAGTCATATATTTCCATCCACAAATATATGAGAACGTGTCATACAAAATATTGTTCAGAAATATACTAGCTGTCCCCAGCTGACCCGTAGGTCTGAGCTCCACAGAGAGGAGATTTGAAATATGACCGTCTTTAATGGGGGGGGGGGGCTCTAAATTCTTAAAGGGCCAGGACTCCAACAACTATCCTGCTACCAAAAGATCCAGGACTTCAGGCTATGGCCCCATTAAGAATTGGTTCATCTTACCCCAGTGATTATGGTTGCCATAGAGATGATCTGTATCTGTTTCATCTCGTGAAAAGCGAAGAACGCTGGGATCGGTGGGTTTGGTGACTGATCTCGTCCTGGCTGGTAGTGAACACCTCTCAGTGTAGGAGGTATGAGGTCAGCAGGAGGTGCTGCGGGGTTTACAGACAACTCAGATGAACAAGGTTCCTCCCCACGGCACCCTGTTAACGTCCCTAAGCACGTCCAGTTTTAACGTAACACGTCCACCTGGAACACCTGCAGATACAATCATGGTCTTTCCTCAGGTCAGCCACCACCCACCAGTGTCCGTGTGCCATGCAGAATCAAAGAACTTCACCTTCTGGGAAGGTACGACTCACCATGATTTCTTTGGATATACCATGAGATGGTTTGCTTTCTTATTCTAGATTTCTCTGAGGTTTAGCCCCAGCACGATTATGTCCTTCAGTTCGCTACTGAAATGTACTGTTCTGAGAGGATGAGAGTGAGTCAGGTGGAGACGTTTCACGGTACGTTTCATGCTGACGCTGCTGCTGACCCCCTGATCTGGCTTTGCCTGCTACCTTCAGACATGCGATGGCGGAACAAGTTCTGGGGAAAGTCGATGGAAATCGTCCCAGAGGGGACCACGCACGTTCTGCTCCCACGGTGAGTTCACCAGAACCCTTCTGATGACGGTGAGCTCGGATTTCAGTCTCTCTGGTCCTAAAGCTGTCTGCTCTGTAATAAAAAGTGCTTATGGTCGGTCATAGATTGCAGTCTTCGGATAAAATCTGAACTAGACTTGGGGCTTCTGAGTACAGGTTTCTGTTTGAATATTTGTATCTGAAAAGCAGCATTATAAGGAATTATATGCATCCATTTATATTTCATCCCTGATCCCCAGCAGGCTTGTGGGGATTATGGGTAACTGAGTGTCTTAAGTGAAGGACAGCAAGGGTACAGAATTGTTTCAGGAGCATGGATTCACTCAGATGGCTAAACCCCCCCACACACACACACCAGGTTTGGGGACCATTATGAATGGAACAAGGTGACCTCCTGCATCCACAACATCATCAGTGGCCAGAAGTGGGTTGAACACTATGGCGAGATCTCCATCAAGAACAACAGAAGCAGTAGTTGCCAATGCAAGGTCACCTTCCTAAAGGTGAGATTAAGACATGCAAAAGCTGTTCTATGGGATTCTAGAAGCTGTGGTATAAAGAGTATAAAGCACCAAGGCCACGTTTGAAGGCGCGGGGGTTATGGACTGCAGCCCCCCCGGAGTGGATTGTTCCCAGACTAACATTATACATGAAATTACGACTCTGCTGTTTACAGAGTTCACAGTGCCCCCTGCTGGACACAATTCAAAGAAATTAGATTATATAGAATAAAGTGTGCCTTGAATTTTACAGTTGTATTCCCTCTCTGAAGTCAATCTGTTAGAAATTTATTTTAAAATATATTTGATATACTGCAATGTGTGTATACTAAAAATAATTTATATGCGTTCAATAGATTGTTCTATGAAATAAGATGTTTTGTGTGTTAAACTGGAACAGGGGAAGTCTTGGAGCTCAAACATCAACGAGGTAGAGGGTGTGATCACTGACCAAGCTGGGAAGGTCGTTCACAAGCTGTTTGGGAAATGGCATGAGAGTATCTACTATGGAAACCCCCCTACAGCCACCGTCATCTGGAAGCCAAGTGAGTAGATGGTGTGTAACTCAGCAGGTTAGGGCAGAAGGTCGCTGGTTCAAATCCCAGGGATGGCAGAGTGATTTCACCTCGGGGTCCTGGAACAACGGCCGTAGTCCTAGTCGCTCCAGGCATTGTCTGCCCTTGACTTCCCAGTTGTGCGTCACTTTGAACGAATGCATCTGCTCAATTAAAAAAATGTAGAACCCACCTGTGTGGAGAAAATGCCCTGTTGATGTTGAATATTGTAATTCCGTAACGTTGCAGGTATTTAAGGCCTAAACTTCATTTTGACCACAGTCATTACTTAGATTAAAAGGTTTTAATATCAGGTTTAGACATTCATCGAGTAAGAGTAAGAGTTGAGCCTTTAAAAAGTGTTTGTGTTCAGGTCCAATGCCCCCCGATTTCGAGCAGTACTACGGCTTCACCCAGTTTGCCATGGAGTTAAATGAGCTGGACCCCTCCCTGAAGCCCCTGCTGCCCCCAACTGACACGCGCTTCCGCCCGGACCAGAGGTAAGGCGATTTTTTTGTACATGAAAAATCTGAGTCTTGTCTGAATTTCACGTATTTTCCTTAATTAGGTGAAAGTAGGAGAAAGATGAGTTGTACATAGGCAAAGCCAGAGCTTATAACCTTCCCACGTTATGTAGTCATACTGGAGTCTTCCGGATGCTTCTCAGAGCTCAGCATCAGTCCACATATAAGTTTGTGGTTCCCAGGCTTTGTGATCAAGCCCATAGCCAGGAATGAATTTCAGGAGGGGTTCCGCAAACTTCGTGGGTTAGGGTTCAAACTCATCATTTTACTATGTGGCTACACATCTGGTCAGGAACAAACGAATTTCCGGGGGATTCAAACCCCTAATTTTACTAAATGGCTAAGTCCTGTTTGAGAGTAACTAGATATCCAGAGCGGCGTTAGGTATTCATTATACAAAAAAGACGCAATCAGATACAGATACAGTTAGGGGGGAAATTGGGATTAATCCCAGTATCACATTTGCAACATTACACTCCTCTTACATGAATCATTCACCAGGACAGCCACTGCAAAAGATGCCTTCATTGTGTTTAACTTTGCTGCTGTTTGTATTCTTGAGTTGCCTCCGGCCCGGTCTTTAGATCCTAAACGATCCCTTCTTTAGGTTACTGGAGGAGGGGAACATAACGGCAGCGGAGGAACAGAAGCAGAGGATCGAAGAGCTTCAGAGGGTCAGGAGGAGAATCCTGGAAGCAAATAAGCTGGCACATCAGCCTCGATTCTTCAAGTATGAAACCCGAAGCAACTCGAAAACCGCGTGATTTTTTTATGGAAGCCCGGTTCTGCCGCCTGGAGTAGAAAAGGGGCAACAGAACTTTTCTCTCGCTTAATAAGATGCGGTACAGGCTTATCTAACTTTAATGAGTTAATGTAATAACTGCCAATAACGTACTGTTTTCCCTGCTCTTAGTGTAATAAAAGCTGATTAAGTAATGACTTACCAATACCATACTAGCATTTTTTAATCAAAACACATCACATTATTACATCATACACGTTTATTACATGAAAAATGGGAACATTCTTATGTTATTAGCAGTTATTACACTAACGGTAGTTATATGATTAGTTGCTACAGACTCTAACTGTCGTGACATTGCATAAAATGTATGTTCTAATTACAGTCTATAAAATGTTAAGGGCGCATTGAGTCTTTGAAGCTTCCGGAGGTCGTAGGCAAACCCAGGACCTTCTCCCTGCGAGGCAGCAGTGTTACCAGTAGCAAACACCCTGTTACACCCTAAGAAAAGGCAGAATTTGGATGTACTAAGTCAGAATTCCGATACGTGTGTGTTTTTCTGCTCCAGAAGGCGGAAATGGGTTTCGATTTTTTTTATATTAAAAAATTAAGTAATTTAGGCATACTCCTCTGAAGGATCTTGGACTGCCCGATTAACTTCTGATTCGTCCGGCTTTTTATACAGGAAGTCGGGAGATGATACCTGGATGACCAACAACACCTACTGGGATGTGAGGAAGGGTCCAGGATTCACCACTCTGGACTGTCCTGTGCTCTGGTAACTCAGGGGTCCTGCAGACTGGGCTTTCTGCTTTCCGCTGTGACTGCGACGGAGTAGGGCATTGGGCCAGCCTTTCGATAGTAATGCCATGGTGTGTTGATTTGTTGACCATCCCCTTTTCTGCCACTGGGGCGCACTGCAGTGCCTTAAACCTGCTTTCCTCTATGGAGCTCAAAGCGTAGAAAGAAGCCGGGGACTTCGCCAGAGGAACGATAGCATTTGATGCTTCAAGCTGTGTAAGACTCACGTTACTCCTGTGTAACACCACAGTAACACCACTCTAGATTGTGCCAAGGACTAAGTCTGACTTCGGATGAACGTGCTGTGTTGTAGATTGTTGAAGTTCTATTTGCATTAAAAAGAAATGTTAACTGCTGTATATGCTTCCCAAAATGAATTAATAGCAATCAAGATAATGGTTTTTAAAACGAATATTATATTATGAAATTGCATGTTAAAGAGAAATATCCCAGTAATAGTAAATTCTGGAACTCAAAACCAATTATGTCCCCATGATGTAAAATGCCAAATTACTCACTTTTTTAAAAAAACGATTAATACAAGACCTTAATTAGCTTCTTGTATTATTTTGATTGGGTTCCACTCTGTCTTTAATTTATGATTCATAAGTGAATTCCCCACAAAGACAGATGTTGAGGTTTTTGTGTGTGTTTGGATTTATATGTGAAAAGCAAAGATGAATGATGAATGAATATTTACAGTAAGTGCTTCACTTTGGTTGTGGGTGATGTCAAGATGAATTTTTTTAGATTTCTGATACTGCATCTTCGTTTGTTTTGTTTCCAAGTGTCTTCAAAATGTTGTACAAACATCATCTAGAAAATGTATTAATATAGTTTACTGCATCATGCAGCCCTTTCTACACTTCATTTTAACCAAACGTAGTCTTATGTAATTCAGTATATTTCTTTTTTAGTTTTGATTTTTATTTTCACAAAAAGTATCAGATGCATATGAAATGATCCCTAGCGTTTTGTCGTGGCTCCGTAAATCTGTAAAACGACAAGATGGACAGTAATTCCCATAAACCTACTTGTGGGTCGTGAACTGCAAATTACAGCCTTAGATCTAGTATATGCAATAGATTACTTGTGAAGTCTGTATGCAAGTTGACATTCTGAATGTACTGTGATTATGAACCCTCTGTCAATTCTGGGTGAGGTTATAACGCAGTGTTTGTGACTTTGCACCCTGGTAAATGCACGCCAAAACGGCACCAAAACGGCGCCAAGGGGCCTCACCAGGGCCCCATGAAAACTTTGCCGTCTTCATTACTAAATATTGCCTTAATCAATCGGCCTTTGAGATTGACATAGAAATGCCAACATTGGGAAATGTGTGCACTGTCTATAAGTCTATAAAACTGCCTTATTTTACATTAACTTCACTGGTAAGCCATGGAATATTGTAATATATACTGATGCCTCATGTTTAAATCGAGGTAATATAGGTTAATAAATATCTCCACTAGTCATTGCTCATGTCTGTGTTTCACAGTTTCTGTGAGTGCTGAGTGTGAGTGCTGAGTGTGAGTCTGAGTGTGAGTGCTGAGTGTGAGTGCTGAGTGTGAGTGCTGAGTGTTGAGTGCGAGTGTTGAGTGCGAGTGTTGAGTGCGAGTGTTGAGTGCGAGTGTTGAGTGCGAGTGCTGAGTGTTGAGTGCGAGTGCTGAGTGTTGAGTGCGCGTGTTGAGTGCGCGTGTTGAGTGCGAGTGCTGAGTGCGAGTGTTGAGTGCGAGTGTTGAGTGCGAGTGGTGAGTGTTGAGTGCGAGTGCTGAGTGTTGAGTGCGCGTGTTGAGTGCGCGTGTTGAGTGCGAGTGCTGAGTGCGAGT
>JAABNY020000046.1:2137467-2153066 GCA_015164015.2 Brevimyrus niger | reverse complement strand
ATCTACCAAGATATACACACACACACACACACACACACACATATATATATATATATATATATATATATAGGTTGACTGCCCTCTACCTGTGTGTATCTTGGTAGATGGCTAGATAAACCTCCCATATAACACACACACACACATATATACACACATATAGGTTGACTGCCCTCTACCACCACTCACCCTCTCCTTGTATCTTCTTTCAAAGACGGCCATGTCTTCCTCTTCCCTTGTCTTCAAGTCTGACTTCTTCTGCTTCAGCGAGTTTATGTCTGTTCATTATAGACCAGAAGTCTGTCACATGCGATCCCCGTCATGCTCACAGTGGACACACCATTGTGTGATTGGTCTCCACATGCAGTTATTGTCATTCATTTGATTTGTTTTGCTTTGGACAACTTCAGACCACGTCCTGGTTCTGCAGGAGGAGACTTTTTAAACTGTGGAACAGACTCTAAACGGAAGAGCATGATCACAGAAGACTCTAGCCAAGCATTTATGCAATGATGCCAACATACAGCTGACATTATTTTCATAAGTCTAACTAACGTTGCATGCCTTTAATATTTGCCAAACATATTTTTATATTTTCGCAGAAGTGTCCCGTGCCTGAACGGCTAAATGAATATGATGAGAGCGATTTTGAGTTGCCTTGAGACACTGAAACTCTGCATCTGCGGCAGGAAGATCAGTTTTCCTGAAGTGGGTGTGTTTACACGTTTACACGTTTCACCAGATGTTGTGAGGTCACACCTGCGGCTGTCACTCTTCGCAGCCCCTCAACGAATTGTACGTTTTCAGTGCCGAGCCAGAAGACAGCCAAGAACATGGTGCACTGACGTTTAACAATGTGCCCCTTGCCACAACCCTGGAAGAATCCTGTGATGACGCTTCTCCTGATCTGTGATGGCTTCGCTGGGCCTGAGCTACAGCCTCCACATGAGCTTTCGGACAGATACAGACTTTAGACGGGACTCTTCACACTGTTCCGTCGTTCACTAAATCCAGACACAGCAGCTCATGAAAGTGACAGTGCTGCTACTACTAGACGGTACGACCGAAGGCAGGGGAACCACTGAGCATTGCAGCCATTTAAATTTGATCTCTTAAAGACACAAACAAATCTTATTTAAAATATTCGGCTGACACTCCAGCGATGATTAAAGCCTTGAATTTCACGGATGTTCGAGGATTTCTACATCTGGGCAGACAAACCAAAAGAGGGCTACTAGAGGTTTTTTTACTGCTATGCCGACTTCCGATGACCTTACCTGCAGCCTGAGGGCACGCCCCATCGGCCTTCTCGAACCCACAGTCAACGGAGGATCGGGATCCAGCCGGTTCCAGTCCAGAGTACGGAGGACCGCCTATTTCGCCCACCGAAAAAGTTCATAAAAGCAGGAGCCCAACCTGTTAGAGAACACGCCCCCACGCTGGGAGTCCCCCACATTTAACGCAAGCAAATGAATCCCTCAAACAAACAGCGGACAGTTTCCAAAGACTTCACCATGCCAAGCCATCTGAAATATAAACTTTCTTCACTGCTTGACGTAAACAAGAACATGAGATAACACTCTTGACTTCAAATGTTTACATTTCTTATGCCTGACTGGAGAAAGAGCTAATCACTTAATGACTAATGGTTGTGGCCGAAACTGTAGCCTCTCTGATCTCATCTCTATCTCGTGCAGTGCTGTGTATAGTTTGTCTGATCTAGTAGATACTCTCCTTGAGCAGAATATCTATACTCCAGATTGCTGCTACGTGTCTTTGGTTACAGCGTTCATGGTCTCACCCAAGCCGCGCTTACCAAGCCTCAGGAAGCCCTCAGCCAGAGAGCTGAAGCCCGTCAGTCCTCCCATGGCAACGTACGGGACCTCCCGCCCCACGGGCATGCCCCGTGCCAAGCGCTCCTCCTTTGTCTCAACCAGGGTTTTGTGGGCGTAGCTGGGCTGGCCACAACTGCAGGTATAAGGGCTGTGGAACCCAGTGCACGCAGAACCTGCCGGCAAGAGCGCAACCAGGGCCGTCGCATTGCTGGTTCTCTCCAGCTGTCTCCCCCCACACGCGCAAACCCGAAGTGGCCGTGCGCCGCGTTCACTCACATTTCCGGCAGCGGCGCCCGTCGGCCCGGCTGTGGTCCTGGGCGGAGTGCTTGCACCGGCAGCGGACTGGCTGGGAGCCGCTGAGGGGGATGTAGGAGTAGGAGGAACAGCGGCAGCCGGGGACTCGGCAGGGCAGAACCAGCGGCCGCTCTAAGGGCAGCTTCTCAAAGTCCGTCCGGTGCTGCTTGTACCTTAAGCCAAATGGAGGCGCTCTAAAACCCACGCATTTATCATACAGGCATCCGGAGTATCCCGTGAAAGCGGAACATCGAACATACAGTTAACAAAAAAGCATACGGCTGATATTCATCATCATCCAGTTGGGTTTTAGGTCATCTGGAGTCTAACCTGTGAAACCCATCCATCTATTTTCTGTAACCGCTTGTCCTAAAAATGGTCTATAGCATTTATGGAAGCTTAATCATAATTTTTCCTGAACTATATTTAATTAGGGGAACATTGCAATTCAGCCAGATTGAGTCAATCAGTGCTACATATAGGTTTTGCCATATTAGGAAAATGGAAACCAACCGGAGCAGATACATATAAGCATTAAAATTAGAACTCAACAGATGCAGGTATGTGTGCAGGAACAGTGACGTTGGAAGCCCTCAAGCCTTTACGCGTACAGAAATGAGCACAGGTCACATGGGAATGCAGATAAAACGGGGTGGCGAGGGGTGACAGAAAGAGATCACACCTGTGTGAGCAGAAGCACAGTGTCTCCGGTCCAATGAGCTTGCAATCCATGGCCCCCGGGACCCCACAGCTCACGTACAGCCTGTTCTGCAGCCTAGCCGGCAAAACCTGCCGCTTGTACGCCTCGTATTGCTCAGAGGTGAAGAGTCTCCCCCCATCATCCTCGCCAACAATTCTGGTGAACGGCAGAAGCCTCCATCAGTTCGGCATCTCCGCCCATCCTTCCCTTTAACTGGCCCTCACTCGCTGACCAGAGCCCGGCAAAGTGCTGCAGAAGCCGCAAAATGATCCACCTGAACGGCGCGGACAGCTCTCAGGAGGAGCAAGACGTGGGGAAGTGGTCGGCAAAATTTAATTCTACAATCCCATATGTCTCCCTGTTTATTTATAATCTGACCAAGTTTTCAAGTGTAGCCAATCCACAAAGCACGCTGCTCCAGGATTCCAAAGACACACTATCTTAGAAAACAATGTATGGCGTCTTCGTATATATCAGCTGCTGTGTGCCTTTTGGTATGTTATCTAAGCTGAAACATTCCATTGTGTACCGCCGAGGTGGTACCATCACACTACTCGCACAAACAGGGATTATTATAAGGAAAAGAAAATCACATTATTTAAGTAATTATGCAATGTTCGAGGTTTGTTTTCAATGATGATTTTAGCAGAACAAGCCTCAAATCACGCGTCCACGTTACTTCTTCTCATTGATTTTTCAGTGCAATGCTTACAAACTTAAGAGCAAAACGCGGCAACTTACAGACCTTCTGTATTCTAGGTAGTCCTCAACTGCAGTGATCGCACTTTTATTCACACGTATTACGTCCATCGGTGTAATAGCACCGTTACAAAAGTACGAAATATACTCGTGAATGCTATGTACCTGCGTTGGTGCACACTGCGCCACCGTTGCTAAGTTACGGGTAGTACGGCATATCCGAGTCCAGCGCGTGACTGCTACATTAAGCATGCGCGGATCCGTTAAACTGTTGCGGCCATGCGTCCTCAAAATTCAGCACAGATGCATTTAACAACGATGAGCCGCCGTCCATATGTGTGTGGTACATCTTTGGCCGTATTGTGTTCAGTAAGCAGGACGACGCCTCGACCGTGTATTGCACATATGTAAGAGGCTGTAATGAAAGAACAGTTTCCTGAAATAGTTTGTGGCACGATGGCTCAAAAGGTCGCAATGTTGCCTCCCAAATCCAGTTTTAGGGGGTTCGAGTTTCCACTTTTCCCTTTGTATGTGGAGTTTGCATATTCTACCCAGCTAAAGCTCGTTTTACATGTTGTCGTTTCATGTGAGCATCTATAGTGTAGCAGTTGGCTGTAAATCAACTGGTTCAGGTTTTATTGTCATATACTGACTACAATGCAACATCAGAAATACATTTCCCAGAGTGCAATTCAAAATACGTTTCAACGTGGTGATGCAAAACGATTCGGAAAGATGAATTTTGGAATGTGGGTCGCAGAGAAAGCGTGCGATTCTGACATTAAATATTGGCAAAGAAAGCACCGGCAGAAACTATATTAGGGAATGCGCAATTGGTAATAAGCTAACCATTCATCGTTATAACGATTGTAATAGAAGAGTCGTCTACTGGTCTTTAAAAGCTAGAGGCTATCCACCAAACGATTTATAACCTCGTCGCCTGAGATTAACTGAAATAACATTTGCTGTAAATATGGTATATGAGGTAAGACCATTTTAACTTTAATTTTGAGGCTAGGCTTTGATTGGCCATGCGAAATTTGTATTTATTTTGGTTTTATTTCTGTTTCGTGTCTTGCCCGTCGATATAAAAACGGAAGGACGATTTACAGAACTCGTTGGATGTGTTCCGCATATATCCGGTATGAATTGTCGCTCCTGGGCAGCAAAATGTATTCGGTGAAGTTACTAGGTGGTTGCGTGGACAACGAATGTAGCTGTAGTGTAATGGCGTGAAATGGTTCAGGCGTTAAGCTTTACACAAAAAGCTTTTTATCGTATCTTTAAATTACACCGCGACTAGTATCATTGTTTATTCGGTTCTCAGCCATTTACATGGCTGGGTAATTTTACAGCATGGATTCAGGTTAAGCGTGCGCACCTTTTAAATGTACAAAAGCTGAGATATCAGACTACGCGCTCTTACCCATTGGGCATTTAGTGCAACGTCACTGAAGTTCATCCAAGTATCCGCTGTATAAATAACGTGTTTATCTCAACAAGCAAAGAACACAAGACACTCATTTATTAAGCATTATAATTTGCAGCTTATTATAAACTTTATGATCAGCTTGAATGATTGAATTTGCGGGGACTGAATATTTTCACCCACACGTCAAGTAAAGTACGAGGTATGTCTGTCCCGTTACTTTTATTGGAATATGATTCTTAGATGCACCAGTGCACGAGGGTAATTCTAATGGGATAATTGGGATTTGTGACGTAACAATCACGCGTTCCGCGATGACCTTGGATGATTGAGTGAGCCGGTGATCAGAGGTGTTCAGGCTGCAAAATACCTGATCAGAATCTGTAGCCTTATATAAATGTTTTACTCTAAAGCCGCTGCTTGTTCGTGCGTCTGACTTTTGCTTGGTTTTAGTGGGATTGAATGCTTTCCACCTTACCTAAACCGCCCATTTTTTAAAAGAATAAATCTTGCTTTTTAGCAGTAATCGCTTTCACTGTTAATGATCTTGGACTGTGACTCCTAGGGGAGATGGGGACTGGTGGTGACAGCACGCCAGACATCTTTTCACCTCAAGCGCGGCATTGCAGGAGTCGCTTCCTAAAGTGTTTACACCTCCATAAATATCTCATTAATAGCATAATTTGTCTGCATGTGTAGTGCCACATATTACAGGTGACTGTGAATTGTTTAAGAGGGGAGAAAGTCTCGGGATTATATCTGTGACCTGAATGTGGAATATGACGGGGTTGGGGTTCTGGAATGTTCCATGGGTTGCTGGCTCGCAGCAGGCCTGCGTTTAAGACTTGAGCGGATTCGCTGCAGCTCTTAGTTTGACCTTATTTGTCATTCCCTGCTTCCAGACATTAAGTGGCCTATCAGCTGGCTGTGCGTGGTCCGCTTCTGGAACCACCGATCCTTCAGGACAGGGCTCATCAACTATATTTGTCAGAGGGCCAGAGTTTTACCAGACAGTCTTCTTGGGGGCCGGACCCCCAAGAAGAAAATCAAATAAAATTCTAATTTTGGCTTAACATTATGTTTAATGTTTATAGTATAGTCATAAATGGTGGTTATTCTGACGAGAGACTAGGTTGCTGTTATTTTTAGTTGCTTTTAATAGAGCGGACCACTTTTCTATTTGATCCTCACAATTTTGGAATCCAGTCGCGGGCCGGATTGAACGGCTCAGCGGGCCGCCAGTTGATGATCAGTGCTTCAGGATATTGAAATCCACAATTCGGACGCCTTGCAGCTGTGCATGGTGATGTGGTATCTGGGAGTTAATAGACACACCCTGTTAAGTGCTCTACTGTTTGTGTGTCTGTTTATATAAAAGACACTCGAGTGTGGGCCGGCCAGACCACTGCGAACTGTGGGTTTATAACAAAATGGCAGTATCCAGATTTTTGTATCGGTCCCACCTCCCGTGTTTTACAAGTCATCATGCTCCTCCACGGCCTGCCCCTGACTCAGCGCGCCACAGAGACAAGGCTCCGCAGAGCAAGTTTTGCCTGACCGAGACGCAGCGGCTTAGGTACACAGGCAGCCGTCTCTGTAATTTATGCTTTAGGCATTGCACTGGGAACGATCCTGAACACCCAGCTGGTCTCCCTTGTTGTCCTAAAAAAAAAAAAAAAACGCCACGTGTCAGAATCCAATACGAGGATCTCTTCCTGTTAGGACGAGGTCGGCTGCGCCAGGTATTCCGGTCGTGGCCAATCTGCCGATGTTGCAGCCCTGACGCTCGTCTGTATGTGTGCTATGATGAAAGAGAACGACTGAGGTCGTAAGCCAGGCGTGATGGTTATGGGGGCTCAGTCCTGTTATCTTCTACATTATTCATGTGCTGAACATTTACCTTCCTGCATAACAGATGGATTCTTATTCAGCAGTTAACCCTAATTATTTTGACCTCAGTCATACCTAAAGTGTTTTGTCCACAGAGATTAAATTGTCATATCTTACTAAGAGACCAGTCGTGAATGTTTCTGTTTGTTTCAGGCCGTTTCTTGTATTTGGAGAACCATAAATTATGGAACTAAGAATTGCAAATGTTTGCCCCGCAAGCAGGAAAGCTACAGTCATTTTTATCTTCCGTTTGCATAACTTTTTTATTTATTGCAAGAATGTTTTGTGAGATTCGTCACACTGAGGTCACAGCCCATCGCTGTGTCGTGGGTTGATGTATATTCCTGTGCTCACTTTCGTTTTGTTCTAGAACGATGTATCAGCATTTGTAGGGGCGAGAGGAAACAGCGAGGGAAATGTATATCCACTGGCAGTGTGCCGCGCATGTCACAATAGCAGACCCTAAATACACGCTACGCTGATGTCGGCGGTGTGTTCCGTGACGAGGAACAGTCAACAAGACTTAATAATCGCTCTTTGCCCCCAGGATGTTCGGCTAGGAAGTTTCGCTTGACTTTTAGAGCTGAAACCCTCCGATGAGACTTGATCTGTGCAGAAGCAAAATTGTGCACAATTCCAAGGCACGAGTGTGATCTGCGCAGCGGGCTGAACTCGGAACGGTCAAAGGCGGCTGCTTTACCAGAGCTGGATTGCCGTTTAGGAGCCGACTCGTGATTTTTTTTTTTTTTAATTTTTAGGGTCGGACATTGGCGGATTGAGTGGGTCCGCTCCGCGCCCCATGGTCGGGCGCCCCACCCCGCGCCGGGACCATGCTGGGGCCGCTGCTGCGCAGGAACGTCTCGCACAGGCTGAGCGTCGTCCTGCTGGCGTTCGGCTTGGTCTGGGGTCTCCTGCTCCTGCGCTACACTCTTCAGCAGCCCCGACACCAGAGCAGCGCCCAGCTGCGGCAGCAGATCCTCGACCTCAGCAAGAGATACGTCAAGGTTCTCACCGAGGAGAACCAGAACGCTCCTGGGCCGCAGGGAACCTCAATGGCCGGATACGGTAGGCATGCGCCGTCGCGGCCCGCAGCTGCCGCGCACCTTCGCCGAAGCAATGCCTCTATTTTTGGTCATTAAGGATCCCTGCGCATTAAGGGCTGCAGAAAAAAAAAACTATGCAATCTCATTTCTCAATTACAGCGGTTCTTCTGTATTATATTACATCAGTTGGATCAGAACCAGAGCTCCTACTTTTCCCCCATAATTCTGCATTCTCTCTCATGGGTGCTTTTCCACTGCACCAGGTACCTTACTATTGGTGCTTTAAGAAAGTACCGGAAGTGCGGTACTGCAAGGTGTTGGTTTTCCACTGCCGTAAAAGCCGCAACAGGTATTGTGCTCTAAACTCCCCCCCCCCCCGATGCAGTTACTCTTTTTAAAGGCAGGTGCCCCTTCGCTTCTCCTGTTCGGCAGAAGTGACCGCTCGCTCCAAGTTCATTTTTCTTGGCTTAATCCGACTGAAAAAAACACACATTGCTGGTTTATTCCGGTATTCTACAATCAGACCTTAAGATTAACAATCTCCTGTAAAATGTTGCAAATATGACAGTTACCACTTTTTCATTCAAACCCGACACACAGCAGGAATTCATTGATTTCATTCAAATTCACTTGTTTGTGCAAATAGTCACCTTCAGTCACAAATAGCAATTCATTTGCTCAATATTTTTTGCACTGTTGAATTCATTCAGCTACGATATGTATCTTATTTTGTCATCTTTTCATACCTATAATGCGGCGATTCGCATCATACTCGGCAAAATCACACCTGGACACGATATGAACAAAATCACCAAAACTAACCAGAAGTCCACAAATGTTCACTATTGGCTGTAGTGGTTACATTAGGGCTGCCAGTCCATGGAAGGGGGTCAGTTTAGAGCACAACACAGGCACTGAATGACATCACAGCATGAGGTGGGGTATCTTGTACTGAATTCAAAAAATAGCTGTAGTATAAGGCTGAGTGAAGTACGATATTAATACCAAACCCTCATGTTATGCACATGCAATTCTCACGTCGCCAGTCAGCTAGATCAGGCTTTTGTTTGCTTTGAGTTCTGTCAAGATTTCGGCAAAACATTTTTACTTTGTCATAAGGGGGAAAAAAAGTCCCCAATTTTGCTGTTTTAATCATCATTCCTTTTCACGATTATCTAGTATATGTTTAAAAATGAGTTTAGAGTTTACCTCTGCATGAGCGCTGCAATGCGTTCTCTCACACAATCATAACCACTTCCGTCTTTGCCGTTTAAATCCCCCCTAGACGGATTTATGAGAAATTTGAACTCAAACTCGTTTTTTGTTTTATTAATTTATTGGCGTAGAATGGCTGCCGTCGCATCACCCAGGTGGGGGCTACACAGTGTGTGTGTGTGCGGGGGGGGAGTTTGCATGCTCTCCCCATGTCTCTCCCCATTGGTGTTCCCTGTGTCACCCTGGTTTCCAAAGACGTGCAGTTGGGCAAAGTAGCATAATTATGAGAGCGTATGCCCTTGGATGAGGTACTATCCCATCCAGTATGTCCCCAGCCTAATATCCTGTGCTTCCCAGGGTAGGCTTCAGGCTCACTTTGACCCTGTACTGGAAAATTAATGGATAGATAAACTATTTTTTTCTTTTTTTGAAAACCCATATTTTTAAAAATTATAAAAAAAAAGCTGTTTAGTCCTCACTTATTAAGCCCTAGTTTTTTTTTCCCCCTAATAACAGGTTTTTATTTAAAGTTACAGTCACATTTTTACGTCTTATTTCAGCCGACCTGAAGCGGACCATCGCCGTTCTGTTGGATGACATCCTGCAGCGACTGGTCAAACTCGAGGGCAAAGTAGACACAGCGATGAACGGCTCGCTGACCAACAGCACTCACAGCGCCGGTGGGCTTCCTGCTCCCGCCCCCGCCACCCACAACCGGCCCATGAGACGGGAGATGCGCCCGGAGTCGGCTGACAAGCCAGGCCAAGGGAGATAGCCTGCTTGCTGTGATTGGCTACCGCTTCATTTCAATGCCTCCTGATTGGCTGAATTATGTGATTGGCATTTCTTTCGCCGAATTATGTGACCTTTCATGTTGCGTCGACAGCACCTTCTGTGCCCTTACAATAGAAGCACATAATAATGGTCAGTAACTCCGCACTTCACCGCAGCCATGCTGTCTCGCGATCAGCACAGCGAATGCTCCACATAACTGAACTCCTCGTGTAAATATGTTGGCCACACCTGCGGCCATCTTTCTAAATGTCTTGTACTCGACTGCAGCCTGTCGAAACATTTGTCTTTCTGCGGCTGGGTGATCATGAGGGAGGCCGTTGTCACGTCATGGTCCTAAATTATAGCGTTTCTTAAATTATGAATGATATCCAAAGAATTTAATTTGCACTGTATGCAGAGGAGCAATACGAGCATTACTTAGGTTTATCCGTGATAAACGTCGTAAAAAGTAGAATGTACATTTTATCGACTTATATATAACATAATTTATCTTTGGAGGGGTTGATCTCCACTTGCAAACCAACGCTAATTAAGGTGAATGGATTAGTGTGTGAAATCAGAAGCTGTAAACATTGAAGCCTTGCGTTTTTTTGTTTCTGTTTTTTTAACGTTGTCTGCTCACTGTTACACTGATGATTATTGCAGTGGGTTCACAGACACCAGATTTATGCAGTGTTTTTTTTTATAAGCACGTGTTTATTCACCATTATCCAGAAATACAAAACTTTTCACAGAGATTAATACTGCCTTTATACAGATGAGTTTTGCCAGTGTACATTTCAGGCCAATAATTAAAGGTTGTTCTCAGGAAAAAGGAGAGAGAGAAAAAAAAAAGGAATCAATTAGAGGGGAAAAAATTTCCAAACCACACATACATCAGTAATCAAGCCATTGATAAGTAGCTGCTTTCTTGAATTAATATCTATGTGGAGAGCTAAACAATTATAGAATCTAATGTTATGGTTTCTGTACAATTGATTTATTATGTTGTACAGACGGCACTAGATCCCAATGAATAAGATGTATTTAGCCAGTAGCAGTCGTCTGTATCTATGATTTGTTTAGTTTTACCTCCGATGGCTTAAAAAAATAACGGCTTTGGCTGCTTCAGCCCACCATATTCATTCATGTTTATAATAATATTACATCATACATGTGCTAATCACTGCCTTGTCACTTGCTGTGTTTTCATTTCATGTACAAACTTTCAATATATCTGTTTGGCAGTTTATAAGTTGTCTCTTTTGGATCATTAAAGCTATTTTAATCATTTCTAATTGTTGCGGCGTTTTCAGGGTATAGTAAGATTTTTTTTCCCCCCGCGTTCTTGCAAATCTTTTGTGAAAGAACTTAGTATTTCTTGGCCAACAATCCTCTCGGAAAGCCGATCAGCTCAGCCGCCCGCAGTGCATCTGAACAGACTCCTCCATGTTTGCTCGTCGCTTCTCCAGTGTGGGTTGCAGTAACCTAATGGCATCACGAAGCGTCTGACATGTTCAGAGCTGCAGCCAGGTTCGAATCCCCCAACCCCTCGGGGTACGAGGTGACATCACCTGGTAAGCCAGCATGGTGGCACAGAGAAAATCGGACACGCGAGTTTTTCAGAATCGCTACTTGAACGGACGCCTGTTAGAAACAAACTTCAGTGACTTCGTGCTTTGGCCGAGCGCGCTGGGAATCTGCCACTATAACCCGGTGATGGAATGCGGCTTTCAGGGGCCTCTCCCGCATAACTGCGACCGCACTCTTCTGTCTCATTCTCCCCAGCCCCCCCCACACACATTGCATAATGCTGCCATCCACCGAGGCTCCCCTGGCTTCCAGATTCCAGAACCTTCTATGATCTGGATTTCGACCTGTCGATTAATGCTGCAGTTGTGTAAGAATATCTGGGGGCGGCATCCCCACCACTTCTGGCCCTGTAACAGAAGGGGAACCAGCCGCCCCCCCCCCCAGCTTCACACAAAGTACTTTTTCCACATTCTGTCTACATTAAAGGGGGACATCCCCAGCCCCCACCTACCCTTTGTTCATGGGGGTTCCACACTCTTGCTTTCACTTTTTTTTATATTCTAACATGATTCTGGCTCATGCTTCACCTGAACTTTTTTTTGAGCCACGGAACAAGTGCTGAAATCCAGTCAGCCGCCATCTCACCTTGCCGCTGTTTATATATAGCGTAAGTAATGCCGAATCACCGAAAACACTTCCAGAAGTCCACGTTTTCCAGAAGGGCACCTCACCAAGTTTTGTTCATTGATCCCTGGAGGGAAATTAGGATGTTACAGCAGCCCAGAATCTGATGGGAAAAACAGAGACCAATATGGGAGAAGGGCATAGGAAATAAGAACATAAACGTACGATAAATAAAATGATATGTATCAGCATGAATAAATAATTGTAGACGTTAAAAATAGAATCTACAGCATCCAATATTCAATAGGCTCCATCGCTTCTAGTTCAGAGTGTGTGTTCGCTGCCCATCCCAATGTGTCACCAACTTGCTGATCCGCTAGATCAGCGCCACTTTGATTTTCACACCCTGGATGGTGGCGGAAAGCCCACCACCATCTCCTTGGCCTTACTGATGCCGAGCTCGAGATTGTTCAGCCGACACTTCAAAGCTGGTCCACCACAACCGATGCACTCCACAGTGGCAGATTCTCCAGAGAACTTCTGCAGACGACATGTCAGAGGTGCGGAATGTGATCAGGAACGGAGCAAGGACAGTCCCCCGCGCTGCTCACAACCTGTTCAGACACAGTTTTGGTGTCATGCATAATGTGGCCTGCGGGTCAAATAGTTAACAATCCAGGATACCAGAAATGTGTCCACCCGTGCAGCCCCTAGCATTTCCCCAAGTAGTCAGGAACTGAACGGTATTAAATATAGAACACGAGTCTTACGGTACTTTCTGGTCTCTGCGGGTGACAGAAAGCTCAGTACTTCACATAGATGACCATGTCCTACAATCCAATGTGTAACCAATATGCCCAATACAGGGGTCCAGTTCTGGGTTCATGAGGGCCTTGAAGTTGAGCAGGGGAGAGGGGTAATTTCACACATGAACCATTACTGACTCATAACGGGCAAAATGCAAGGTAAATAATGTAGAACTGAAACTGGATATGGAGACTCACTGGAAAAAGACACAAAACAGCTAGTTGGTAGCTGGTCAAATAGCTTTCAATCAACTGAAGTTTCAGTGTTTTCACCACCTAGCTAAGTCAGTTATAGGTCAACAGAACGTCATGAACATTATGTTCTACATGGCCCAAGGATTTTTATACAACTATTAAAAACAGCGGAAAAGGTACACCACAACCTCCCCGCCATTTGTAACTGCATACTTAAATTAAGGTGCGCAAAGTATCATGGGAAGAAGACAGTGGGCGGTTCCTCGTCGACGTCATCCGGTCCCAGTCGCTCCGCAGTCGTTGAATAAATAGCAACGCAGAGGCGGCGCCATTTTCTCTAGAGCCCGTCGTTGTCGATTAGCTATAGTGGAGCCAATCTGACGATAAGCGACGCTTTGTTGTATTTGGTCGTTTGTCGGCTTTTTAGCGCTATTTCGCACTTGTTAAAATGAGTGACATTGAGGATGGAAACTTTGGAGGACGAGTAAGTATTTTTATCGTAGTTCGCTGAAGGGATACTATTTCCTTTCTTTCCAGGGTCTGTCTTTCTCTTTCTCTGTAGCTAGATGGCTAGATCGATATGCCTGGCAAACGGCACAAACGTAAAAGCTACAGTTGTTACGTATGCTTAAAAAACACTAGGCCGGTAATTATAAGTTATATCCTTGTCACGTTATTGAAATGTGTAAGCGTTTAGTGAGTTAGGTACAGTTTCCCCCTTTTTGTGCTTCTGCGACTTAGGATAACTAGGCCACACTACGTCAAATGAACACTTTAGGCCAGCATAAAGCAAAAAGGGTCATTTTATACGCTGCTGATACTTTTCACATAACCGAGTCTCATAACTGGTTATTGCCTTTTAACTAGTTAACACTGGTACGTAAAACGATCATCTGGACCACTTGAATTGTGCTACGGAACTAGCTAATGGCCGTAATGCACATGCGTGTTGACTAGCGGCTAAAATCACGAAATGTAAATTGAAGCAGTTTATTTTTAACTTTTACTACTGTATGATTCTAATAGTGACCAGGCGAGGTCGTAAAAGTCGTGAATGTTTAGGTGTTTGAGCGCTAGTTGGCTAGCTACCAACTAGCTAATGTTTTGCGTCGTTTTTTTTCCAGTGAGTCTCCGTATCCAATTTCATTACCATATACAACAGGCTGGTAACGGCTCTGTGGCCCTAGATGCTTTTTATAGCAGTGAAACCAAGTTATCAGGATATGTTGTCTGCCAGAGAACGGTTCTCCCCCCACTTATTGCTAAATACCGTTTTTCTGATCTCATTCACCGCCCAGTTCTTCTTTTCTTGATCAGACGTCTTAAAACGTGTGTTTGGTATCTGGTGGTGCATTCATACGTATATACTCATAGGGAACCTAAGAGTGTTTTCTTACTTTGTTCACTTGCTTTGATCGTAGATATTTGTAGATATTTTGTGTAGCTATGGATGCACGCGCATCCGAGAAGTAGTTGGCTCATTTTTTTTTGTCTCATGTAGATGATAAACAGGCTTTTTCCTTTTAAACTCCATGTTCTTAATTATACTGAATGTTCTTTTTTCATAAAGGTTATTGATCGTGAAGGATTTGAAGAGTTTTATCCAAGAATGTGGAAGAATGTCCAAGATAAAAGAAGGCTTATGAAAACGTGTACAGATCAGAAAATAAAATGGGAAGGGAAAATGAACTGAAGATTGGTTCAGATAGAAGCACTTGCGTTATGTCATGTCTAAAATGAAAATGATTTCAATTTGGGGAAGAATACCCGGATTGGGAGAATGAAAAACTGAAAACACGAAGAACGAAGAATAGAAAAAAAGGCTGAGCGAAGTAGCGTAAACAGAAACTGGAGGGATGAATGTATCCTAGGTTAAGTAAATGTATGGTTTATGTTCCCAGTGTCTATGCTGCCATTTGTAGTCTAAAAATGCATGATGATTGGGGGTCCAAGCGCCAGCAGTGCTGGTTCCCCGTAGTTTCTGTAGTATATTATTGGTGACGCGGCGGAAACAGGATATGTTACAGGGGATTGTTGTTGTTAATAACATTCTCTTAAAGTAGATGCCTTTTCTGATTTTCATTTGTGCTAATTGAGATGGTTGTAATCTAACCCTTTCCTCAACAGCACATGCAGTGCCATGATTTGTGTTTGACGGCCGCTGCCGTGACTTGTTCCCGCTTGACGTGCTTCTGTGATATTAGGAGTCCCGCTCTCCGTCCAAATCGGACCACGGCAGCCCGGTTCATGTTAAGTCGGAGAGCAGGTCGGCCTCGCACAGTCCGTCGCAGGCGTCCAAGAGGTCGGAGTCCAGGTCCCGGTCACGTTCCAAGTCCAGGTGAGTGACGGGTGGCTCTACAGCGGCTGGGCTGATGTCTGTTGATACACAAAGCGGAAAGCCTTAAAATCAGTTTTGGTCCCACCATGATTTTCTTTTTTACTTGCATAATACTTGCACATTGAGACAGTTTGTGTAAGATTTCCTATTTACCCCCCTTCCCTCCCCCCCCCCCCCCCCCCCCACACCCCCCCCATCTGCTTCCTACCCCAGCCCCCCCCCACCAC
>JAABNY020000046.1:2121755-2137367 GCA_015164015.2 Brevimyrus niger | reverse complement strand
ATCAACCTTTCCCATTGGAACAGTTTGTTTACGCTTTCCTCTTCCCCCCCCCTTCCCCCCCCCCCCCCTCGCCCCCAATCCCGGCTCTCAGGTCTTACTCACGGAGACACTCCAACCGGCGCTACAGTCGCTCTCGCTCCCACTCCCATCGCAAGAAGTCCCGCTCGCGCTCCTACAGCCCGGACTACCGGCGCCGGAGGAGTCAGAGCACGTCACCCATGTCCAACCGGCGTAGGCACACGGGCAGCAGGGTCAGTGTCGCGCTCTTACGCCTGCGGGGCGCTTGGTGTCACCCTCTTACTCGCAGGTGTTAGTCATTTGTGCCTCTGTGGTATGAAGTTTAGCGTTTTCCAATGTTTCACAGGCTTGAGAAACACTTCTAGTTGCCGTAAATGCTATTGTGCTGCAGCAACATTTATTTGAACCGCCTCTGTTATTTGCGGCCATGTGTAACATTTGGGTTTCAATGGTTCTGTTAAATACTGAACACCAGGCCGGGCCTAGTAATGTCTCACTGCTAACCTTTAATGGTGTGAGTCCTGTGTAGCCCTTTCTGCCATTGTTTCGCTTTCTTTGCATGTTTGAACGCAGGTGCAGCAGCTTTTGGATGTGTTCGTCTTTCCCAATCTGTGGGAGCAGCAAAAAGTGCATCTTAATAACCCCTTTTTAATAACCCCCCCTTCTCGTTACATCAACAGACCAGATTCAGCAATGACTTCAAAACCGAAACGTACAGTCATAGTGACGCCAGGGTATGTGAACGTTTTTCCACCTTCTGGAGCTTCGCGTGAGGCCGCGCGCTGAGACGATTTGCGCCATTTGGGCAGTCGGCACATTTCTACGGGAAATCGTTGGGTTGTGTGCTGAGGCTGACGGACGGGCCTTGGATTTGGGGGTCATCACTGGTGTGTGGCTGCTATAGTGATTGAGCTTGGTTTTAAAAAGGGGTTATTAAAACTGTCAAACAGTTACCCACAGATATCTCTTGTATTGCTTATTTTGCTTGGCGTGGGGGTTCATGAATATTTTTTAAATTAACCTTTCAAATTTGACCCACTTTTAAGGGGAATATTTCATGTTTGGGGATGTTGAACTAGCGTTTCTTGAAGAATGATGTGGAATAACAGCTGTGAATTAGAACAAATATTCTCAGCTGAACAAGGAAACATTTCCAGTAAAGTTAATAGAAACGTAATTATAGATGGACGCAGACATTTTTCGAGTCCTTTAAGGTAACTCCTGTGCCAAATGTAAATGCAGAATCGCTTTGAAAATACTGACATTTTTTTGCCAAGCTTTTTAGTTAAAATGGGGAGAAAATGTCTTTGGGCCTCTAGGTGCAGACATAATTATTGTTTTTTTTTTATTAGTTTGATATTAACTGGTTGCTGGCTGTTAATTAAGGGCTCTGGCTTGTTTTCTGTGTGTGCAAGGATGTGATACTGAGAACAATTTGGCAATTTGGAAGCTTTAATATGGAAACGGTGCTGGGTTTTGGGGGCTTAGTCACACATGGTTGTTAGTGCCATTCCCCAGCCACGCAGCCTGTATTTCATGTGCTTCGTGGCCCCAACAGTTCTTGTCAGGATCTGCTGTCTTCATGGCTCTCCCTCCCTAGATGTTGAGCTCTGTCCACCTTGTCCCCCTGGTTCCCCCCTTACCGCAGGCCAATCCAGACCCCAATACCTGCCTGGGGGTGTTTGGGCTGAGCCTGTACACCACAGAGCGCGACCTGCGCGAGGTCTTCTCCCGCTATGGACCCTTGGCTGGCGTCAACGTGGTGTATGACCAGCGCACGGGCCGTTCCCGCGGCTTCGCCTTCGTCTACTTCGAGAGGATTGACGACGCCAAGGAGGTGCCGCCATCTCGCCCTGTGAAGTTGCTGATGTCCTGATATTTTTGCTGTTTTTCCAGGCAGTATTTCTGTAATAGAAAGTTAGCTTGTTGTATTCCGTTGTATTCCTCGTAATTCAATGTAGAGAGATCTATTGTATCTTACGAGGTCTGTCTTGTATCATTACTTTATAGCTACTCCTTGGTAGCATGAAACAGGGACACACACACACCCTTTAATGCATAGCCGGTTATGGGTTACATATCCTGAGGTGTAAAGTGGATTGGAATTGTTGGTCATTCACTGATAGGCCTCCCTCTACTGTTCACTAGTGTTATTGAAATGCTGATTGGCTGAACTCTGCATGGCAGGCAATGGAGCGAGCGAATGGCATGGAACTAGACGGGAGGCGCATCCGAGTGGATTATTCCATCACCAAGCGGCCTCACACCCCCACGCCAGGCATTTACATGGGACGGCCCACACAGTGAGTCCGGGACGAGCTCCCCTGGGAATGTCGTTCTCATGTTGTGGCTCTCTCTGTGATGACTGAGCGGTGCACGCTTCATGTAGCTGGGATTTCCTGTGTTACAGAGAGTTCCTATCTCCTGGCTGGATTAAGTATTTACACACGCTGAGCTTGGGTTGTTTCCGGAGTCTGGTCCCAGATAGGCGGCACTTTGCGTTACTGGTGGCGGATTCTCTCCCACAGCAGCAGCGGCGGCGGTGGCGGCGGCGGGGGGGGGAGCAGCAGCGGCGGCGGCGGCCGGAGACGCGATTCGTATTATGACCGCGGATACGATCGCTACGACAGATACGAGGAGTACGACTACAGGTACAGGTGAGTGAATGCGGAGAAACTTTCAGCGTCAGCGGAGCAGCTTGTATACATGCTATGGACACCTAAGTTCTGGGGTGGACTGTGTTCATTGTACAGGGGTCATGACTAGCAACAACGGTGCATATTTTAGATTGCCTGTTCTGTTAATTTTACCTCAGTAGTTCAGAGTATTGCTCATCTCCTGGTACCCAAGTAGTTTCCCAGTGCTGACTGTTGGTGTCTGTAGTCGCAGGCGGTCCCCATCCCCATACTACAGCAGATACCGGTCTCGCTCCAGGTCACGATCATACAGCCCCCGTAAGTACCGCTTTAATGGAGCCGTCCCATTTAAAAATAAGCCAATGTAATGGTAACTTTGTAAATGGTAATCTTTTAATTGCATTATGGCCCTCAACATGAAATGATCTGTTATTGAAGAGATGCTTTATGCATGTGGTTTACCGGGCGTTTGTACTGCTACTAGACCAATATTTGTATCTCCCTAATTATACTGTGGTAATCGGTGATATTTTTTTGCCTGTAAATTAAGCAGTATGAGCTTATTGGTCTTTCATAAAACAGTACCGCACCACAGAGACTGCACATTGATGTTGTAAGATTTCATGAAAAACTTTCTCAAACTGCCTTTTTCCCTCCCCCAGGACGATACTAAGGAGCTCGGACCTAAAGGATCTCTTGTACTCATGTTTGATCTTTAATGAAACCACCACTTTAAGGCATTGCAATATTTACATAAAATCTAAGCTGGGTAACATTTAAGCTCTTTTCAGTGGGATTATCCAGTTGGATGAGGTGTTTACGTCTTTTTAGAGATCTTAATTTCTACACTTTTCTGTGCATCTGTGTATAGCATTGAAGTCTTGCTGAACAAAAGAGTCTGTTTTTGGAAGCTTAAAAATGGTACTGTGGGTGGCATTTTGTTAGGACATCTCCCCCCAATTCCTAACAATGTTTAAAATGATTTATTATACAAAATGTGAAACGTGTCTGCTTAAGTTAAAGGTTTATTTCCGTCATTTGGATTTTTTTATTTTTATTTTGATAGGATGTATTTCTTTTTAACGAAATAAACAGTTGATATTTCGGTCTCATGTTCTGGTCTGTTGGCCAACAAAGACATCCTGTTTTCTGACAATGCCAGAGTGTATTATTGAGTAAGATGTCTAGTTTAAACCTGAAACCTATCTGCGGTGATCCTGTTAGACCTTAAATGTAATGTTGAACTGTTATGGAAATGGCAGAATGTGATAAGCCCTGGTGTCTTCAACTTTTTGCACTAGTTTTATGCATTTAGGTACATTTTAAACTTGTGGAATGTCCAAAGCATCGTGCGAGGCAAATAGCACACCACTGCCCCCCCCCCTAATAATTTGAGTCAGGAAATTTCTTTACCAGTACTTAACGGGGGAAGATCAGTAAAACTGGATTTATTTTCAATGCAATTTTGTTCAGCACAAAATTTTGTTCAGACTATGTAAAGTTTGCAAATATGCGACAGGTTTACTGCTGTGCAGGACATGTCCCCCACTGGTTAATTGGGGGATTATGTGCCACCAATACTTTTCCCTGCAATTTGTGTCACGCACAATTAGGACAGTAGTAAAAAAAAATATATAATAAATTACCAACACATTCATATGCAGGAAGTGGTGGGCAGGAAGTAGTCACTAAATGGAACTGCAAGTCATTCATGCAGAGACGTACGGTGGGTATAAGGCAGAAGTGACATTGCTCTGTAAGGTACTGGGTGTGGTTACTTCAGAAGTGGAGATTACCTCAACATGGAGACATCCACAGCATGAACATGAGCATCTCATCTCCGGGGTTACTGGAAGACTTCAGGCTGACTTTCTGACGGTTGAGTCACCGGTAACCATTACTGGTTCGTGCTGGTCAGCTGGCTGTGGTGCAGACCGTCAAGCCGTCTGTACCTTTAAATAGTCGGGGGAGAGAAGCATTTTCTCCATTGCAGTCAACCCAACGGTTGGTGATGGGGAATGTGGGGTCTGTCTGGGATATGCGTTTAACCACAGCTGCTCAACAGAAAGGCAAGTGCGGAATTTGCCTGCTGATGGCTGTAGCTGAAGTGAGAGACTGCCAAAAATGGCAGCCCCGATTATATTGTTGTAAAGGATGCCATGTTGGAGATTCTATGCCCTCCGTTATATATTGAACATGCTACAATGATGAGCAGTTTCATTTCAATCTATTCAACTATTTTAACCAATGGTTTTGGGCAAGAAACAAAATCACTGGCCGCTCAGAGGGGAGGTTTCTCTACCAATTCAGATATTTTCTGAGACAGAGAGAGAACCTGTAGGGTTTTAAAAGCTTACCGTAAATGATGAGCAGACCACAGAGGATGTACCATGTTTGTGTTTAGGGGAAGTAAGCAGCAGGATCAATGTGGAAAGATTATGAACTAGTCAGTTCTAAGGAATAGTGTGTACTGAGCTATAAGCCTCAGAAGCACATGCAGTAGGTTAATCAACGTTGTTGAAGGCCCTTGCCTAGTTGACATTACTTCTGTTTAGAATCTCCACTTTGGAAACGGCACCACCTGAAAGATGGTATTTTCGATTAACTTTAAGCATCATTACGGTAGCATGAGATCAATGCTCAAAATCCTTTATACAGTTCAGAAAATCTTCTCCTTTCCTGCCTTTTCATAACATGCTGATACAGAAATTAATCTTATAACCCAATTTCAAATAAATACTTCACCAAAAAGTTTTTTTGCACAATAAATCCAGAAAGCCTTTGCTTGAGTTGCCACAGATGAACTCTAAAATTATCTAGTAAAAACTATCTCATTGTGTTTCACCTTCAGTTCTGAGACGTTATTATATGTGAAGAATCTCAGCAAAACCAATAAACTGCACTGCTGTTGAAATTCACTGCAATCCACTTGAAAATATTTGATCTTGTTTCGTGGGCACATTTAAGTTCACATATGACAGTCTGTACTATCTCGAATAGTACTGTCTGTGGAATGACCTGAATTAATGTGTGTTCTATGTGACAATTGAATTTGAATATTAAGATCAATGGTTCTTCCTTGACCTGCATCTGGTAAACGATCCATGTATCCAGGATGAAGTTTTTGAGACTGAATTAAAATGACATTGTCCAAATCTAGCATATTTTCTCCTATACGCTTCTTTAAATACATTTAAAATGTGCGCTTATCTTGTTTTCTCAGAAATGCTCAATATCATGTAAAATAAGCATACATGCCTAGTTGTCATTTCCTCGTAACTTTCACAGCTTTCCTTTGATCATTTATGAAGTTGGATACATCCAGACGGTTTGGGGCGTCTGTCACATGCGAACACAAAAACAAAAACTCTGCCTTGTCCCCAGCAGCCCACACCTTACCTCCTATCGGTGTGTCTGTTGGACTTCTGGATCTCCAGCGTTGATCAACCCAGTTGTCAGGCTGCAGTGTCACCGAGCAGCAACCAATCGAGGTTGAGGTTCCCACAAGCATAGTGTCTAACTACATTAGCCACTTACACAGTTGGATCCATGCAAGTGAATGGGAGCTCTTGGGGAAACGCAACCCCCAGGTTTATGTGCGTCTCCTCTGGGTTTCAGTGGACAGCTTGACATGCATTAGTAGCACGGTTACAGAAGTCACCTGTACCCCAGCATGAATGTGTATATCTGAATGCAGCACAACACAACAATAGAAGCCGCACACAGAGGCTGCTCCCTGTACTGAATTCAGATGCTTCCTCAGAGAGCATCACATCCTTTTTTTTTTTTTGCCTTAACGTTTATGTACACACACAAAAAAGGTTTCTCTTTTTAAATGAAATTGTTTATTTCATGATTCAGAGTTCCCTGCATCCGATATACACAAGTCCCACTTCTGCTGTCACGTGCCAATCCATCACTTGTCAAACTTATTAAACTATTTCGTGAGTTGTAATTATTTGCTCTGTTGCCAAAAATACAAACGTATCTCATTCTTGATAACCTGGTTATTCTGATGTTTTTTTTTTAAATGGGCTTTCTGCAGAAAGCAGAATGTACATATTGTACCATGGATGTTTTACGTTTGACATTCCAGTAATGCTACACGAATAGCAGCTAAATGTAAGGAATCAAACGTAATTCCATTATTTACTTATTTATTAAGTCCCACCCCCCACACTATTGTAAGTCTATCCACAGCCCGTTAAGTGAACAGTCATTGAAAGTTCAATTAAATTTTATATTTTTAAAAAAACAAAATAATGATTCACAACAGTACAGCAAACAGCAGAACTGGCGATTTACCCAAACAACATTTAAGCATGTTATATTTAAAGTACTATTAAAGCAGAAAACTATACGCCAACAGGGCTTGGTTTCCATTTTATAATTTAAAGGCAATTGTATCATAAATATAAACAACGTTATATTGTCGTGTGTCTGTGTTTATTGTCGTACAGTATTGTATTTTATTTATTTCATATTCATTTCTGGATCAAAACGGAAATTACGTACGAATAAGATTAAAATATGGCAGAAAAATGAACAAATACTGCTGTGTTGAAACTATACGTTTAATTCTAATATCTCGCCAGCGTACTTGTTTAATAACTTTATATTTTACAACAAGCAGAATTTAAAATGCTACAAAAATATAACTTAATATTTACTACTTACGACTTAGAAAAACATTATTGAAGCATATTTTTTCTTAGCTTGTTGTTTAAAGAAAAATGTTACTCTATTAAATCTAACTTTACATTTCTGTACCCAAAGCAATGTGACCAAAGCAATTATTTTACACTTCCAGGAACCGCCATTTTCTGTTCAAAAAGCAAGGCCTGGTATAATTACTGATTTGCACTAATAAATTGTACTGAAAGAAAAACAAACATTTTAGCACTTAAAATCATTATATATAGGACCTACAATATAAGAATCTTCCTGCTGGAAATTATGTCAAATAGCAGTTTTAAAATACATTCAGACACAGAAAAATGCCTCCTGCAACGATTCTTTGTCTAATACATAACAACTAAAACATAATCTATGTTCAGATTTAATCTTGTTTATTACACATTTCTCTAATGAGCACAATTACAGCCTGGTATACTTTTCCCGGCACAATAAGCATTAATCGTTCCAAGTTTTTGCAAAAAAATAAATAAAACAATAATAAACACTAATTATAGTATCCTTCTACGAAACGTACGAAATGTCAAAATCTGAATCATGTAATGTGCATGTATAAGACATCCGCCATTTCTGCTGGGAAAACACCCCATAAAGGCTGTATCCTACAAATGTGTTTGTCAAGTGGAAAACTTTAGAGGACGGGGACCAGAGAGAAAACGGAAACATTCATTTTTTATGTAGAACCGTTTCAAATACACCAATAGAGAATAATTACTTGGATTATTAGTTTAAAGGGTTACCTTACAGTTCAATAAATACATATGATAGATCGGTATCGTAAAACTGCAAAGAACCGAATCCACAGCAAGTTGTTTTTAGCGTTTTATTAACTTCAATATGGCGTTCAGCTAACTCAGAAAGATCCATACATTCGAACATACACATTGGCTGGATTGGTTGTCGAAACATATAGGCACGGAACGATCAGTTCCAAAAATTTCACAGATTGGATAGAGTTTACCTAGTGTAATTTGCGTTAATTTAGAAATTTTACTTCGGAAAAAATAAAAATATACAGTATTTAGATATGTGAACAGCCTCTTTTTCCTAGCTGCAATCCTACGATTAGACGTACAATTATGCAATTATCTCAGCACATGCAATTATAGTTTCCCGTGTCCTTATGAAGATGCGAGGCGGTAAAGGTGAAACACTCGAGAAAATGCTCGGTTTTCTTACTCTATACGTTATACACCATACAGCCCAACAAATATGGAAGTCCTTTCTCTCGAATATGCATGGGAGGGGGGTCCTCCTGGGCTAACAAAGCAACCTTTCCCGCATTACCTTCAAGAGAAATGCATGCCTTCTGCGCTTAGCAATACATTACAGCTTCGGAAATCGCAGCATTTTGCAACCATTTAAACTTCTGAAACTAGCCAGGCACTGGTAAGCAGGAATTCTAACGAAATAATTTTACTGGGTTTAAACATGCCAGCAAATAGTTAGTTAGTAAGATAAAATATCGTTAACAGGAAGAAAATCACCTTCTTTCTTATTTCGACATACTTAAACAGATTTTTAATTTCATATAGTGTTGCCTATATTCTGACACGTAAAGTAAACCGTATAGAACACTCGGATAACAGCTTTAATATAACCATATGCCATATTTAACCGAAGACATCGGTTATTTCGAAGTAAAAATCTCTACGCTATTTATAAACCTATCTTTGTGCAAATATTAAACAAACTAAATAATATAATACCGTTTTTTATTTGAAATGACTCTTTCATGATCATGGATAGAATATTAACGTACTGCCGAGTACAATTTAATCGGCACGAACAATAAAACCCCAGCGTGTGGGGCAAAAAAAACTACTTGATCTACTTCTAAAATTCGTTCGAGGTCTTTGATTCGTGATATTTATTTGAATAAATAGTTACAAGTTACCTTTTCGCGCCCTGATTTGTAAAACACAGTGATGTGGGAAAGCCAATGAATAAACGGTCTTGGATGAAGCCGGCTAAAGTAGTACTAGAGAATCTGCTCTCTGATTGGACGATCATTCCAGCCAATGGGATGAAAGGCTGTTTACAGCCAGCACAAGGCGAGTACTAGAGCGGCCACCATAACGTAGGCTGTGTGTTATATCAGACCGTAAACAAAAATGGATACACAGCGTAAATATTCTTTATTTATTTACACGTGTATATTAATTTAGGTTGTAGCGCAAGAGAAATGATAAAAAGCACATGCCATATCTGGCAGTCGCACTAGAACTGTAACTATTTTGAACCAGATGAGATTGGGAGTATCTTTCCCCACAATATAAAAGTGGTCTTCTAGGCCACATACAAAGTTTTATTGTAAAAAAATTAAATAAAATAGATTTTATACTTTTACATGCATTGTGACTATTCTACTGAATACCTAATGCTACGCGCTGGCGTTTGGAAAACAAATGTAAATGGTCGTATACTAGCGAAATTTAAACTGCTGTAAGCGCTGCGCAAAGTAACGCGACCTCTGACCCGGGGCGGTGCTGGCTTGCAGGGGTGGGGGTTGTGTATTGCGTGTGGTGCTCGAATGGAAACTGCTCCTAATGATGTAATATGGCCGATTGTACCGTTAAAAGCACAAACGTACACACAGACAACCTTGATCTCTCTCCATCAGTATTTAGTGAGAGGACATGGACGATGACCACAGGAGGAGACCGTGTAAAATACAATTTAAAGCTTACCTTACGCTTAGCAGTCATCAGCATAAAAGTCAGAAATACACGAAAATAAACGCAAAGCGCGCGGATGTGTTAAATTAAGACCGAGGTATTAAACATTATTTTGTGCATCCAGAATGTTTACTCAAATGTAACGTAGATGAGTAATATGTAATACACACAATACGCTTAAACCTAGAAAAATATTATGCTTAAAATATAATAGCCCTGTGTTTGCCGTGTGTTACGTCGAGATTCTGCTTCAGTCCTAATCATTTTTATTGCCGAGAATTATGATTACTGTAGCCTAATGGAACGATTATAACAACTTAGTATTTATTTTGCGCAAGCATCGCCCAATTCTGTTGGATCATGACTTTAATGCTGAGATTCTTAAAAAAAAACAGCAGCAAAAAACTGATAAAAACCAATAAAATAAAGAAGGGAATTGGCCATGTGGAGGGTTATTCTGCCTCTCCACACCCACTGACTGAAAATCAGGGCTACTCCTTTCTTTGTAGACAGAAGAGGCCTTTGCGTACGTACACACGCCTAAGACACGATTCGCCATTATCAATGGAAAAAGCAGCAAACGGTCGCACCGCAGCCACAGCCCAGTGACATAATTCCTGAAAAACACCGATACGCCTCATGCAGTGGCGAATAATCGTCAGTTTTGTTGATTGCATCGCAATCTGAAGCTGTTAAAGAGAAGATGGATGCCGAGAAGGGAATACCAAACGTGTGCTTGTCGTTGTAGTAAAATTTGTCCTCTTAACATGTGCGTTCTAGGTAGTGTACAACATGTAGAATTGATAGCACTTATGAATGGCACCTCCCCCTTTCCTCTATCAACTGCACCATACATCACTCCGCAGAGACATCCCCTCCGCGCCCCCATCCCAACCCCCATATATTTCCTACTGTGAGCGTGCATGCTATGGCGCTGTACTATTTCAACCACTAGCCAATGAGAAACAAGCCTTACAATGAAAGACACTCAAATGTGATTCTGGAGAAAGATACAGCCGCACACAAGAAATCCCTCAACGCACGTAGGTTTAACAAACACGAAACCTCTCCTCCTTTCTCACTCTGTCCCCACCCCAGTTTCCCGTACCGTTTTCCCAGTCCGGTGCTTAATTGGGGAACTGGGATTCCTCACGTGCGAAGTTGATTTGTAGTTTGAACACGTGGCTCATTCAAAAAAGCCGGAATATTCAAGTGATTTTTTCTTCTCGATTTTATTTAGAGGCGGCGCTAGCATTAACGTGTGTGACATTTTCAGTCTCTTTGCCAAAAGGGGGTCGGGGAAGACAAAAAGTAGTTTTCTCCTCCTTTTTTGCCCAACTCGCCATCCTTAGGAAAGGCTGAATAAATGATTAAGATTATTTATTTTGCACGATAGACGCGGCGAAGGAGCGTAATACACAGCCAGGCTACTCATTAAAATACATCGATAGGCAACCTAAATAGGTAACAGGCTCGCTACTCCGTGTTTGTAATAGTGCGTTTCACGACAAGACTATCTGACAGAATAAATAAGCTTTTTTTCTTCCTGTAGCCAGGTTAGCGTTTCCCCGTGCAGAACACCATGAATAAGCTCTACATCGGCAACTTGAGTGAAGAAGCCAGCCCGCTGGAGTTGCAAAGTATCTTCGAAGAGTGGAAGATCCCTTTCAATGGGCCGTTTCTTGTTAAAACTGGTTACGCGTTCGTGGATTGCCCAGACGAGAAGGTAGCTATGAAGGCCATCGATATTCTTTCAGGTAAGTCAAATCGTTTTCTGTGCACCTCTTAGTTTGGAGATCCGGAGTCGTATTTGACTCCTAAATTTTTAATGTAGCAGATCTCGCAGGGCAAGCGGCACTGTTTAAATCGGATGGATGTGCCTCTTTAATGTAAGGATTGAGGGTGTAACTAAAGGCCCCCCCTCCTCCCTCCATCACATATTACCATCCACTTCGGATCTCACTACTTTGGCACACTCCGATCCTTTTAAAAATTTAGTTTCTGTCTCGTGAAACGACAGGTCGTGATATGGAAAGTGCCGTTTTCCCGGCGCGGAGAATGAGAGCGCCGTGCTTTTATGAAATGTAACTCCATAGCGCGTTTGACTGCAAGGCCAGTGTCACCGTGTTAATAGTCAGTGTTTGTGGTTTAAATAACCTCCCCTGTCTTGTTACTTTCTTGCCTTTGGACTTCCGCACTTGCGGAAGATTTAAAATAAATGGCTTAAGCGTCATACCTGTGATACAGATCTCCTAAAATCATTACCATGATTATTTTTTTAAACAGTGTTCGTGTGGCCTCTGGTAGCTTTTTAGTATTTCAATTACTTATACCAGGTGGTTAAGCTGTGTGTTGGTAAAAATGTAGGCCACCGAAATTCAGTATACATGACACATTGACTTAAATTTAAAAATAAAGTAGTACTATACATATTTGTGCACGACGTAAGGAATGGGTCGGACGAATTGTAATGCTCATTACAGTAGTAGTAACCCATGTTAAGCGTAAAATTTAACACCGCGTTATGAAGTTTACGTTGCCAGTTGTATGAACTGACCAAACTGCATTTTTAAATCTATATGAGATTTTGTACGCTGAAATTCTCAATTTGGCTATTTTCGTATCTTCAGGATCTTCTGTTGCACTATTAGATCCACCTCCACCAATCAGAAATATTTTTTTTACCCTCATCTTAGGTAAAGTAGAACTCCATGGAAAACTTCTTGAAGTGGAGCACTCTGTACCAAAAAGACAAAGGTAAAAACAAAACAAAACAAAACCCATTCTATTGGATCGTACGTCTGCCCAAATGTGGGATTTAAATGTGTGGTTTTCCTGAAAAATAAGGAACTGCATTGAAGTTTCTTCTGTGCCCTGGACTTCAAAATTAATGGGGATTTTTTTGTGTTATCAGGAAATGGTGTGACCGACTTGTTTGCATTAATTCAGCAAACACGTGGACGTAATTTAAATACAAAGGTGTATTTAGGGGGGCTGATATTTGGGGGTGTGCTTCTGGTTGCGTTCAGCATCGCGATGTACAGAGTAATTCTCTGTACATCCATTACATTTTTTTTTTGGCGGAAATAAAGCTTGATTCGTGGTGGGGGCATTTTGTGTAAATGCCATGTGGCTGCTGGCTGCGAGGATGCATGGGAATCCGCCGAAGAATTTCCCTTATTCGGTTTTAGACAAACGTATCTGCGTGTTTTCAAAAATACAGCCATGAAGTGCATGTGGTGCGTTAGTATTACTAGTTTAGGCCGCTTCACGCCATGTGTGCTGCAGTTTCATGGCGGGGGGGGGGAGGGCCGAGGCCTAGTCGCCATATTCCGCGTGAGGCCCCACAACAGCTGGCGCGTCATCTTTTCTTTTATCTTGGCCCTCATATTTAAATACAAACCATTACGTACATCTGAAAAAAGCATATATGTTCCTGCAGCGGTATTTTAACTTCATTTTTGTAAAATTGTGACGCAGTGCTGGAATATTTCTAAAAACGTTACGTGTTTTATGTTGATTCGCGCAATGAAGGAGGGAATAACTGGCGAATTTTTATGGGATTATTTGGGCGCGAATTATTTTTCGTCATTAAATTGAGAAATTAAATACGTATTTCTGTTATCCTTGGTTAGGTGAATTTTAAATGACTGCTGGGTGACACTTTCGCTGCCCCTTTTTTGGCCACTTACTCGCCAATACACACCGATGCAGTAAGTGTGGGCGAATTTAGCGATTTTTGTATGTAAATTATAAATTGTTCAACACTCATCTTGTGTATATACACTGCAGTGTATTTAAACCCATAAATACGTTTAACATTTTTTTCTTTTAAATAAGTGTATTGTGGATATGGGTTATAATTTGGGTCTAGACCGTTGTTTTGAAATTTGCTGCAGTATAGCGTGATTTCTTTTACGTGGCTGCCATTTAATGTGGGTGTATGTGGTATTTTTTTGCGAGCACATTGCTGTAGTATGAAAAATTCATTTTGGGGCATATGGCTAGATGTGTGCCCCCCCCATGTTTAGAAAATGATAATATTAAAATTATGCCCTGAAATGTGAAGTCCTGTGACTTGCGCGATCGATCTGTTCCTGGGTGTTCTGTGGTCCTGGTTCCTCATGGTTTGTGTGTCTGAGATGTGCTCTTGTGCTTGGTGTGTTTTAACTCCTTGATCAGCTCTTGTCCCATTTCGTGACATTTTCAGGTCTGAGTTGTCTTCAAGCCGGACCCTTAACCGCTTAGGTTTCATTGACCTTTGAACCAGCAGCATGCAAAAAACGAATGTTGCGCACCTAAATGCAATAATGTTGGTGGGGGGGGGGGTGTATGGGGGAATAGGAATGCAGCAGTAGGATAGACTCTGTATAGAATGTGCATGGGAGTCAAAAAAGGTGTAGATCCCACTGAGTGTATGTAAGCATTAATGCCCCCCCCCACCAAAGCAGTCATAAGAGTTAAATGTTAGACCTGCACACACTGCCTGGATGTTCACCGGCCCCAGAATCTGACTTCATAAAGTGTTTTTTTTTTTTTTGGAGATAATTTTCTTTGCCCGTCATAATTGGTACCAAACGTGTCCCCTCTGATCGTTGGCCTTGGTGGTTCCATATTACAATGAATTCCTCCCCCAGGCTTATTTTGATAGAGGCAGATTTAAAGCTGTTCTGCACAACAAAATTTGACTTGAACTGCTTGGGTGCCTGAGGGCCTGACAGTCACCTGAAATGATCATTGACCAGGATGTGGCGTGAATCCGCCCTTCTGAGGGGAATCTCTTGGAATTTTGGGTTATGTTTTGATTCATTTCTTGTCTGGAGCTTTTTAAGTGCGATTTTTGCAGCTATGGGGACATCGGATAGGTGGAGCCAGGGACACTTTAACCGCAACTTTTTGCTATGAAGTTCTGCATGCACTTTTGTGAGGATTTAGATGGTAATGGCAGCGCAGGTATGGTGCATGCATCGCTGCAGATTATTATTTTTTATACTTCTGTTTCAAATGCAGCTGCATTTGTTACTTCGTTCGCTGCTCTGGTACCGATGCTGAATTAAAAAATTATGTATATACATTTTTGGCGGGGTAGTGTGTGGAATAAATATTTTCTACGAACAGGTTGTATTTGCCTGAGAGGCCTGAAGGGTTTGGATCAATGGGATTCCAGCTCTGCTCCCCCCCTTCCCTCCCTCCCCAAGCACACACACAGCGTACAACCAATATCATGGTGGCAACAAAGCCCCTCCCCCCCTTGCTGCAAATGGGGCCTCTGTCGGTCACCAGCCTATAGGGTAGTGTGTTCTTCTGTCTGTAGCCCTGCGTTCAAGGGTGAGGAAATTCCCTGCTTCCTCCCTCAGTCCCCCGCTTGTACGGTTCTCTAGACATTTAAACTTAAACTAATCAAGTGTGTGATTTTCGTGAGGATGTATTCCAAATAGCAGTATGGAACAATTCAGTGTTGAAGTTACTGGGCGGATGTATGGACTTTCTTATTTTTCCCACAGAGCTGTGTGTTTCTGCTCGGAATTCTCGAGCCGGTTATGTCATCCGTTGCCGTCGTGTGCTGAGGCTGAGGGGGGGGGGGG
>JAABNY020000046.1:2089915-2121745 GCA_015164015.2 Brevimyrus niger | reverse complement strand
GTTGTGTGTTTGTTTGGTTGGGGGGTGGGTGTTGAGCGGGTGGGGGGGGGGGTTGGGGGGGGGGGGGGGGGGGGGGGGGGGGGGGGGGGGGATTTGACGTAGCCGCTCATGGTGTTTTTGGTAACGGGTGGGGAATTTATGGTTGGTGTGCGGAAGTGGGGCTATATTGGGGATTTTAGGAAAACCCTCATTAGTGCTAAGGGTGTGTGTTCCACCTGGACAGTGGGAATAAATGTGTTCTGCTTTTTATAAAAATAACTTCAGAATGCATGGATATCCTGGGATTTAACTGTATTATTGACACGCTTGTATGGCCGTCCTGTGGCATTCAAATGTGAGGAGTTCATTAAGGTTTCAGTGTTGGAAATTTGCGATTGAAGGGGGAGCTTTTTAAAATTACCTGTCAAATTCATGCATCAGGCCGCGCTAAGTTCTGCTGCAGTGGTGAACAGTAATGGCGGCGTCTTGATCTGAAGTTTGGCTTCCTTGATGTGAATAAGTCAAATGATATTTTGTGGTCTTATCTGGATTACTTGGTCTGCACTTGAGATTTGGACGCATACGTTCGTGCCCTTTGTAGGTGCTCTATGTAATTAACAGCTTGACCGGTACAGAGGACCGGTTGCCGAGACCTTGGATGTTGATACAAATTCAGGCTTTGCCCTTGCCGTAAATGACAAGCTTTACGCTGGCGTTGTGATGCCTGCATTTTCTAGCTGCGTGAGGCGAATTGCAAATCGGTCAAGTCTCGTTGGAAGACCTGGTTTCTTCACGTAGTCACAAAAATGGTTGTCTATTATGGTCAACATGGTATTAAACTTGTCTTTACACGCATGTTAATACCTTAGCTGATGCTTTTGTGTGTGTCATTTGTGGGGGGGGGGGGTGTTGCCGTCTTCAGTTTACCCCCCCCTCACGATTATCCTGTTACCTGAGAATGTGCCCCAAGTAATATTGTTCCTTTTTGTATGAATTTGCAGGTTTGGTTAAGCATTGTGGTGGCAACTTTAATTTGAACCTGTAATCAGTGTCCGTTTGGAATGTGCTGTGAGAAATTCAGCGTTTTGTTGAATGAAGGGCAAAGGTAAGCAGATTGTCCAACGAGCTACAGGAAATTCTCTGCCGTCCGATCCTCTTTAACCGGTAACGTCCTCTGCCTGTTGAGGTCTGCGACAGAAGGTTTTGGAATAAAAGTATAAATGTTTCAATTTGCCGTAATTCACATCAAGCTTTTTTGTGCAAAACTTTTCTTAACCAGAGTACTGGGGTAAAAACGTAGATTTGCTTGCCCTCAGGGGTTAATAAAGGACAATGTTTTGGGTACATAGTGTGGCAATAGGTACAGGTTCCCCTTCATAAAAAGCAGATGTTGTAGCTGCTTTGGGGTAAGATCTTCCTGCTCATCCATAGCAACCACAAGCTGGGCCCTACACTGGTGGGTGGCATAGCTACTGGGCGCCGTGACGATCCGCTCACACTGACGTTTGGTGGGGTGGGGGGTGTGGCTTCCAGGTCTGCAACGGTTACTGAAGAGCCTCGTTAATTATAACCGCTCCATTTAGGAGCATGGTCTGCTTTGCCTTCAGAGAAACGCAGAAAGTATTCTTCAGACTGTATTTCTGGTGTTCAGCCTTTTGCTGGGGTGGGGGTGGTGAGGATGTAGGCGTGTGCAGTGACTGAACAGGTGAGCTTGCGGAGAAGGTGTTTCATCCGCCCCGTTTATGTCCTGATGGCCCCTGTGGTGGTTTGTCTCGAATCTGCCATTCGCCAAGATGGGCACGTTGAGTGTAGCGCTGAATGACTGTGGGTCTCCCGGGCTCGTGCTCTGCTGCGTGGGGGCGGAGGGAGCCAGTCCTGTCCCTGTCAGTGCCGCAGCAGTTCCAATGTGGACTCCTCCTCCTGCTTGGCGTTGGACCGCTAACGTCTGTGTGTTGCTGCAGATTCTGAGGGTTTGTAAAGCAGTTTGGCGTGTCTGACTCCCGTCGCCACGTTAAATAACAGTTCTGCTTCCTCTTGCATCATTTGTTCTCTAATTTGTGTTTTGGTACAGGTGGGTTTTACCTTTTTTTTTTTTTTCTTTTTTTTTTTTTTTTTTTTTCTTTTTTCTCCCCTCTCTCTCCTTCAAGTGGGAACCTGCGGGATGTGATCATGTTGTGGGTGGTCAGTGTGGCGGGGTGTTGTGTGGGACTGGTTCTACTGGGATGTGACCGGCACTAACATGGAATCTCTCCCCAGGAGCTGCAAGCTGCAGATCCGGAACATTCCTCCACACATGCAGTGGGAGGTAGGTGCATTCCTGTTCGGGGGGGAGGGGGGGGGGGATTTCCGGGTTTCATGAGCAGGTACATAAAGAGCAGGAGGCCGATGTGTTTGTTAGTGTATTCTTATGAGATGCTGTCTTGCCATTGGATGATGAAAAGCTGGTGTTTTGGTTGTATTAGACTGGGGGTGCTGTCGTGTGTGGATTTTCTGGGTGGTTTTGTGCTGGAGTTTCAGACACCCCCCCCCCCATTCCCACCAACCATCTGGGCTGTCGTCCCCCCCAATTGTCATAAGCCAACAAACAGCGTTCCAGTCGTTTTGCGCAAATGTAGGTTAGCTTGAAAGCTTGCGTTTGAAATACTCTAAACCCTGCCAAGAAATGAACTTCATTTGTTGGGAAGGAGAGTCTAGACAAATCTGGCTTTTGTAAGTTCTGGCATTAATGCACATGTAGCGTGTTTGGCCCAAAGCCAGGGCATGCCCCCCCCCCGTCTCGTCTTCCACATGTTGACCGTCGACCGCGAGTTGGGGCGCTTCGTCTCGCGCGGGATCCAGCGAGGCCCCCGAGCCGCAGTGCCTTCATTTCCATGGAAATGGCCGCGAATTGGAGGCCGACTCTTCCGAGGCGGCGAACGGGCCGCGGGTCGTGGCGATGCTGGAGCACGGAGCCTTCTGGCAAAACCCTCATTCTCATTTTAATGGGTAGATTTCTGACGACTGCTTACTAATTGCAAGCAAAATGAAACAGGTTTGAGATGCGGAGCAGTAACATTTGGATGCTGTATGTGGGGGGGGGGGGCTTTTGGTAAAATCTCTTGTATAGGCTGGTGTGGGAGGAGGGAGCGTTTCAACCTGGAGCTGCAGTTGGCCTGTGGTGCCTTTTAAAAGCCTGGCTGATGATCGGGGTTCAGAGGGTCAGCCGGTCGCACGCAGAACTCGGGCTCTGGCCCAGCCGCCATAGCAGAGCCGCTATTTGCTGCAGCGCGACTTTGGAAGCGTAAAGTTTATCGGCTACCTCTGCTTCTCGTAGATCAATGCGCGCAGGATTGCGGAGACGGCCGGTTGTGTCGCAGGACTGTCTGCACACCTGAGATGCAGGAAGCCGCTTCACACGCGTGAAGGTTTCGGTCGGCACAGAATCTGAGGGCTAAATGGCGTCGTCTCCGCGTCCCCTAAACGGACGCTGCTGGGCTGGTTTTGTCGCCTGTTGTTCAAAACAATTTTGCCATTTTTATACGGAGGGCAGAGACCAGCGGGACGAGCGGGCCTTGCGTTTCCTGTTTACCGTGACCAGTGGATGCTGGTTGACTGGGTGCTGTGGTCTCGTGACAGTCTGGCACAGTTGCGCTCTGATCCTTCGCGTTTTTTGGCTCTAGGAGTTGAGGGGCCCGATTTCCGCTGTCGGTGTTTTCTATGGGGTTATGGTGCCCTTTTGCCCTTATGGAACGTCTCTTATGTGACGCCTTCGCATCTTGCTGGATCTCCATATGCGTGTTAGGGGCCTCTGGTGCTGCCAGCCACTGCTTCTCTCTCTTTCTCTCAGCCTGTGGTATAACTAGCCCCTCAGCCCCCATGGATTCCCCCCATAGAGCTCTCCTTATTCAGTTTGCTCACTGGGAGAAGATGGAGATCATGTTTTAAGTCCCAGCCCAACCCCCACTCCCACGACCCAACCTCTCTCTTGAATGGGTGGATCCTTTGGAAGCCATTGGCTGGCGGCTTGACGGACCGCTGGAACAGCCAGTCGTCAGGGCCGTGTGCGCACCCTGCCAGGGGAGCTGCAGTTCCGCTGGGGAGCCAATGGGGCTGGGGAGCGGTAGGGGGGTGGGGTTTCATGGGAGAGATCTGTGCGTTGAGGCTGTATGTTGTCTTGTGTAGGGCATGTCCACCTAGGGAGGGCTACCGCATTTTGCTCAGATGTACATTTTATTCCCCACGTGAATTGTCAGGTTTGCCTGATTCCGTCTCTTAATGTAACTCATGCCGCTCATCCATGTCGGGGCTGGGGGAGTGTGACGTGGTGTGAAAGATGCACCGTCTGTCTGACTTCCTGTGAATGGCTTCAAAGGCCTCATTTTAACAAAGGGGCCCCCTTTTGGGTTCTGCTTTGTGTACTTGGATGCATGAAAGTCCTTGTATGAACAGTGGGTTTTATTTTTATTTTCCTTAGCTTTAACGCCGTGAAGCCTTTTGCCAGCGTTGTGTAGGAAATGTGTAAAAGCTGTGTAATTCATTGGACACTAAACTGTGTGGGGGGGGGGGGGAACGCACAAATTGATACACCTTGGACAAGGTATTTGTTCTGAGTGTGTTCAGGGTTCTGTGGATTTGGTTTAGATGCGTATGTAGAATGACTGTCTTCTGTGTGTGATGAGGTCAGTGTCTGGCGCTTGTCAGCCTTAACTTGGACTTAAAAGACTGACCAGATAATGGATTTTAACAGGTTTCTCTCTTCCCCCTTTGGTTCCAAAAATGTCAGACGGTTGTTATAATTGGGTGGCGTAAATGGCTCGGTTCGCTTTGACATTCAGGTCTGTTGACCTTTTTTTTATGGGATTAAAATTGACTGGTAACTTTATAGCGCCCCCACCTGGTTTTACCTGGGATCTGCGCGATAGACGCCCAGCCGGTTTGGTACTGGGAAAGTCCTGAACTGTGGGGGGTGAACCTGCGTTTGGGGGAGGGAGAAGAACTGTCCCCCGGCGCGTGTGAAGTAGAAGGTCGCATTTTTCAGAGGCGTGTTGAGACGCCGCTTTGGCTGCTGTTTCAATGTCCGGATGCTTCCGCTCTTTTCTTGCCGTTTCCTTTTAGGTGCTGGACGGCTTGCTGGCACAGTATGGCAGTGTGGAAAGCTGTGAACAAGGTACCGGCCCGTTCTGCTCGCCGCCCCGATGTTAGGTCGTGCTACGGTTTTGAAATGCTTCGGTAAATTTAAAGGCTTCCTCCCCCCCAGTAAACACGGAGACGGAGACCGCAGTCGTCAATGTCCGATACGCTTCCAAGGACCAGGCTCGTCAGTAAGTAAAATTCCACCGCTTTGCTGCTTATTTGGCTGAATCATTTCCTTTTCTGTGGTCCTGGTAGTAAACTAGAAATTAAGTTCTATGTGGCACTATGGTCAGAGAATCATGCAGTCTGAATGCAGATGCGCTCAAACAGGCTGCAGGTACAGCATCCAGTGAATATTAGGCAGGCTGCTGCCCTCTAGGGGTTGTGTTGCGCAGTGCCGAGGTTTTTCAGGAAAGTTTGCGCTAAACCTGCCGCGATCTGATGCCCGAAACGGAGCTTCCTGTCCCGTCTGACTAGTTTGGTTCTTGTCTGTTTTCCTCCGGCTCGACTCAGAGCAATGGAGAAGCTGAACGGTTTCCTGATGGAGAGCTACGCCCTGAAGGTCACATACATCCCCGATGAGGCGGCTGCACAGGAGCCCCCCCCGCTGACGGGCCGGCGCGGTTTTGCGGCGCGCGGCCCCCCCCGGCAGGGCTCCCCTGGCGCCGGCACCCGGCCCAAACTACAGTCGGACGTGCCCCTGCGCATGCTGGTACCCACGCAGTTTGTGGGGGCCATCATCGGCAAGGAAGGGGCCACCATACGCAACATCACCAAGCAGACGCAGTCCAAGTATGCAGCCGGGGGCCGGTGTCGCTCCGCACGCGCGCGCGTCTCCAGCGGACGTCCTTTGAGCCTCTGGCCGTGTGTCGTCGACGTTGCAGGATCGACATCCACCGGAAGGAGAATGCGGGGGCGGCGGAGAAGCCGATCACGGTGCACTCCACGCCAGACGGCTGCTCTGCTGCCTGCAAGACCATCATGGAGATCATGCAGAAGGAAGCTGTGGACACCAAGTTGTAAGTGTGACTGCTGTGTCTGGCCTGCTCACCCGCAACAAACCCCAGAGTCGCCATGTAGCAACTAATCCAGCACCTGGGCTGCCCTCAAGTTTACCTGGCATTGTTGCTTATTGCCCTTTTGATTCTGTGATGAAAACCTGCATTTAAGTCGGTCAATGTTAATCCCCCCCCCCATCCTTTTTGCCCTTCCATGTTCATCAGAGCATGTGAGCGGAGCTGGTGGAATTTGGTCAGAACGCAAGAGCGGCTTTGGAGCCAGACAGAGCGACCGCTCCAGCCTTAATTACAATTTCGCTCCGATACCGCTCACACTATGATTCTGAGGCGTGTCCAAATCTACTTGGAAGTCATCTGTACGATTATCAAGACTGTTACACAAATTGGCCAAGATGGAATTCCCCAAGTATTTCACAAAGGAAACTGATAGGAATAGTGCACTTTGTACAAAATCTATCAAACGTATAGATGACGATAATGTACAGCAAGAACAACAATGTGGTGAAACTGTTTCAGTGAGTAAAGATTCTCTTTGGAATCACTTTTCTCAGAATCATGAGAACAGGCAGAAGCCAGAGCAAAACGTGAGCAAGTTTTATATGGTTATAGCATGTATATCAAGTAAATAAGTGTATAAAAGCCTCAAGTAAATATTGGTAAACAAATTAGACCTACTTTGACAAAACTAGTAGGATTTTTTTTTATTTCACGTTAATCCGTTGTTAGATTCGTTGTCCGTCTGTTAGAACAGAAAATATTTGTTTAGTGGCAATGTTGCCGTTGCTCATATTTCTTTAAGGCTTCGGTTTAAGGTGATATTTGTTGCGCATGCAGATTATTTGTCCCTCTTTTAAAATTGGAGCGATTTGACTGGAGCTGAAGGAAATTTTAATGGCGCGAGGAGCGGTGTTGAGGGGAGCGGCTTGGGAGCGGACGGAACCAACAGCCTCGAGAGCGAGGAGAGGAAATTCTCACCGCTCCACTCCGCTCACGTGCTCTGTTGTTCATGCTTCATCTAACCGGTGCAAATGTCTTTCAGTACGGAAGAGATTCCCCTCAAAATCTTGGCCCACAACAACTTTGTTGGCCGATTGATTGGAAAGGAGGGACGGAACTTGAAGAAGATCGAGCAGGACACGGAGACGAAGATCACAATTTCTCCGTATGTGCGACGGCTCCCCTTCCCGGCTGTGCTGGACAGACGTTGTGCTGACGCTGCCTGTGGTTCTAATGGACCCTTTGTCCCTGCAGCCTGCAAGACTTGACCCTCTACAACCCAGAGAGGACCATCACTGTGAAGGGCTCCATCGAGGCCTGCACCAAAGCTGAGGCAGAGGTCATGAAGAAGATCAGGGAGTCGTACGAGAATGACATGGCTGCTATGAACGTACGTGGTTTCCGCCATGTCTGACGGCGGCTGGATTTCCAGCTCTTATGTAGCCGATGGACATTTTCCTGGCGCTCTCTCAGTCGTGGTTTATTCTAGCAGTACAGTTGATGCGAGTCAGAACCTCGGGTCTGTGTCCCGCCTTTGAATGTCCGTCAAAGCCTCTACTTCACCTGGCTGTGTTTTGTATTTTGGTCTCTTCTTGCGTTTTCCCTTTTGCTCTGTAACAGAAGCAGCTCGTTTCCTCTACAGCTCCAGTCCAACCTTATCCCAGGTTTGAACCTGAACGCTCTTGGGCTCTTCCCTACCTCATCGCCCGGCATGAGCCCATCTATGTCAGTCCCTCCCCCTGGAGCTCAGGGTGGATACCCTTCCTTCGGGGTAAGTAGTACCTCGTCTGACTTTCACTCTGTGCCAGCTGGGTCGTGCGCTCTACTCTCCTGCAGCTGCCCGTCTGGGTCTCGTGTAATAAAGGGCCGGACCAGCAGGAGGCGCTGTGTAGGGCGATGGAGCCTGTATAATGTCTGCCTTTCTCCTGTAGAGCTTCCCAATTGGGAGTGATGCACCACTTTGGGCATCGGTGCTATCGGCAGGCAGTCGGTCCCTCGCTGTAAGTTGCCATTCCCATGGTGCTTTGCACGGCTTCGTCTGGCTGCTTGAGGGACGCGGGGCGGAACCCGTCTGTAGAACGGCCCTCCTCCCCCGTCTCGGCCCTCCAATGGGTCTAACCCTCGTTCGACGCTGTGTCCCTGCTATCGGGGCTCGTTCGCTTTTATCTGCAAGCCTTCCGGAAGCTTAACGGCCGAGTCGTACTTTGTGCATTTTCTCTCAAGACTTGATCATCCGATAGCCCAACCTTTCTTGGGGTCAGGGGTGAACGGGGGTTCGATGTGACGCTTTTCACCCAGTGATTTTTTTTTGATACGAGACCACTTGCTGATGACTTCAGGTAGTGGAACTGAAACGGTTAAGCTTGGGGTGCAGTTAGACGGCCCCTTCTCCCGAAATCTGACCTCAATTAGGGGACTCGTAACGCGCTTGTGCCTGATTTTAGCTTGTGCCATCTTAACAATTTGTGGTCGTCTGCTACAAGCTGTCTTTTTTGGGTGTCATGATGGCTTTGTTTTGACAAAGCTTTTTTTTTTTTTTTTTTTTTCCTTTGGGGCTTGTTTACATATTTAAGCCGATGGGTCGGAGCCTTTCCGTGATTCGCCATGTTGAACATGTCATTGAGCTGGTCCTGATGTTCTGTGTGCAGCATCCAGAATCTGAGACTGTCCACCTGTTCATTCCTGCCCTGGCTGTCGGCGCCATCATTGGTAAACAGGGCCAACACATCAAGCAGCTTTCGCGGTTCGCCGGAGCGTCGATCAAGGTACCTTGAGCTTCGAGCCGCAAGTCGAGGCTGTTAAAATCCATGGTCCTAAACATTCGAGCCACGCTGGTTTTCCAGCCTTCCTTCACCTGTGAGCCAGGTGTGAAGCCTCTGACCAATCAGAATCGGTAATTATTAAGCTCACTACCTGGGAGAACTGAAAACGAGGCCTGGATTGAGAATCGAGATCCAAATTTGAAGAGCCTTGCCCTCGATCTTTCTGGCTCTGGATCCATGTTTCCTCAAATGTCTCATTTCATTCCTCAGATTGCACCGGCAGACGGCCCTGATGCCAAGCAGAGGATGGTGATCATTGCCGGACCACCAGAGGCACAGTTTAAGGTGCGTCTCTGTCTTCAGGGGGGGGAGAGGTTGCTGGCCTATATCTACATGTGCATCTTAATGGCCTTTCCTTTAATCCCCAGGCTCAAGGCCGGATATTTGGGAAGTTGAAAGAGGAGAACTTCTTTGGTCCCAAGGAGGAAGTAAAACTGGAAGCTCATATAAAAGTGCCGTCTTTCGCTGCCGGCCGAGTCATTGGCAAAGGCGGGAAAACGGTGAGTGTGTCGACCTCAGAGCTGCAGCCTGCTACACCGCAGTCTGTCGTGTTTATGTCATGGTAGTATGGTGGTCATCGGTTCTCATAACAAGGTAATGTAGCTGTTGGTTGGCATTGCTTCCTTGCTAACTGTATCGAGCCCCCCCCCCCCACACACACCTTCACCAAATTGCAGGTGAACGAGCTGCAGAATCTCACCAGTGCAGAAGTGGTTGTACCCAGAGACCAAACCCCTGACGAGAACGATCAAGTCATTGTCAAGATCACTGGTCACTTCTATGCAAGTCAGGTAAATTTGCCTTAAAGTCCCCTCTTGTATTTGCGCACATCTCTTCAGCCTGGTCCGATTTTGAATGCAGTCCCGCCCAGATCCTGGAGAACTGAGCTGTTCTACTTGCAATTTGCTTCAAATGCTGATTTTTGGGGGGGGGGCCATACTGAACCTTTTTCTCTTTTGCAGCTTGCGCAGCGAAAAATTCAGGAAATCTTGTCCCAGGTTAAAAGGCAACAGCAGCCCAAACCAGTGCCTGGGGGGCAGCCCGTGCAGAGGAGGAAATAGGAGGGGGGGGCTACATATAGGGGACTGCCCCCCCCCCCTCCCCACGCACCCAGGCCTGTGGGGATGGAGTGGAGACCAAAGAACAACGAGGGACATGGGTGGCTTTTAAACAGGAGACTCCCCCCACCCCCCCCACCCCGCTCTTGTTTGGCCAGGAAAAATGCCACCCAGCCATGTCTCTGCCCTCTGCCCAGGATGTGACACTGAATTTTGTTTTGACTTTTTTTTTTTTTTTTACTCCCCCCCCCCCCCCCTTTTTTAGAAAACTTAAAAAAAAAAAAAAAAAAAAAGGAAAGAAAATAAATTACACCGTGTGTGTGGCAATGGTCACCCCACCCTCAGCAGTTCAGCAGAGGGCAGGGTGCTCTTATATTTTAGTCCCAAGTAAATTTGGCCGTGGGGGTGGGATGTGAGGTGATCCAAGTACACATAACCCTATGAGGCTATTTCAATGTCACTTCTGATACAGGAGCACACGGCTATAAATGGAAGCAGAGAGAATTTTCAATAAGCTGGCAGGGGCTTTAAAAAAAGCCTTGATAGTATTGTGGAAGTAGCGCAACTTTTATGAATCTGAAACTGCACCGGGTTTTTTTAGCAGGACCTAGTTACTGTGTATCTGCCGGTCGAAAGGGGTCTGAGTATCCTCTCGTTGTTTGCATTGCTGCTGTCGTGAGCAGCCGGAGTGCCGGCTTCGTGATTTGGTGATATGCGACGGCTCGCTGCAGATGCACGAGTGGCCGGGGCGCAGCGCAGCATGCTCTTCCAGGGAGCGCGTCGTTTCCTGCATGCAAATTGGCCCATAAACAATGTAGTGGGGTTAAAGTGGGTTAAATATAAAGTGGATGCTGGCAGCGTTCCTGTTAAATTAGTGGTGGAACATCCCACACGTGCACCGTGGAAGGAAAGGCTGTGCAGGCCGCCGTATAAACCTAACCTGATGCATTTCTGTCGTATATTTTTGTAGTTGCCATTAGTCTGTGTTGACCAGCTGGTTTTAAGTGAAAGGGTTTAGTTTCCCATAGTGCCGTCTCCTCCCCGAAATTTCTATATGTGGGATAAGTTTATGGTGCACAATTTTAAAAGCTGTTGTTGGCCTTCATATGTGTCCACGTGTCGAAACTGCTGTCAGTCGTTATGGCCGATTTATTCAAGTCATGCGTTTCCTGCAGTCGGTGACCTCGCACCCGCAGCGGCCTGGAGCGAAGCACGACAGGCATTCCACCGCATTTTCAAAGCGCCACGTCGCCCCTCTGCTGTCCACCAGCGAAGGATTTCGCAGTTAAATTACTCCCTGCTCCAGTGCATTGTCACTGGCAACTGGCAACATTGTCACTGGCAAGCCGTTTTTTTAGCAGCAGCTGTATCGATGAATTGAAACCAAAAAATTAAACAATGATAATAAAAAATTCCAACTTTTGACCACAAAAGTTGCCACGTTCCAAAACCCATAAATTTATGCAGATTTGTGTTCATGCTGGGATGCAGGATTTAACTGCTGTAACCACGGTGGCCAGACTGCAGAATGTTTTTTTTATGGTATGTGTTTGCTTAGGAGGTCAAACTGCTGCGTCTCCAATCATGGAAGTGTCAACCTGTATGGTAGAACAGAATTTCTCTGAGTTGTGTGAGAGGAGTAGGTCACACACACACCCCCCCCTCTCCCGACCTGGTTCCCATCCCACAGGTGTGAGGGTGAGCAGTGGCAATGAGTCATTTACCACACCCCCTACGAGCCGTTCTTTGGTGGGGGGTGGGGGGGGGATCTTGCTGCCCTGCTGGGACTGGTGCCCTGACTGGCCCGGCTGGAAGAGCCCAGCCCCGCTTTTGTCGGCAGTTAAATTAATTACCGTGGAAAAGGCCAGAGGAGCCAGACTTGGGGGGTGGCAAGTGCCTGCAGTGAAAAGGGGCTTTGTCTTCCACTAGCCGCACAGAAGGGGCTAGGGTCCAGGGGGCGCGGGGAGATGTGGGGATAGCAGCTGAAGACCAAGGGACTACTGTCCGGGCCCCTGCCTCTAGGTATGAAACTTGCAGCACCCTCTCCTCTGCTCTCTGTTGGTGCTCACGCCTGCCTTTGTCACGCTCACTTTGTATTAAGACGAGACTTCAGCCTGTACGTTTTTAAATCGGTTATTTAATGATGATTCGTAGCAGTAAAAATATGCTCGGGCCAGGAGTTGCATTAACTGTCAACGAGTGTGGATTAACTTGTTAGAGCTGTCATGAATAAAAAAAAAAAAAGGAAAAAAAAAATCTCGATTAGTAGGAACAAAGGTGGAAGGAAGACTGTGTATTGCGGAATAAAGAGAAAAAGCATCGGCTGTAGGGAAGCACTTCTCATTAAAAGTGGATGAAAATGCAGTCGTCTGTCAGCATTGCAAAGCAGAACCTAAATATCACCACAGCATGACTGCTACTCAATTTCTGCAATGCAAATACACCCCAAAAGAGGTCATTCGAGTTTGGCAGACTCGCCCAGCAATGGTTAGCCATAGATGTGCCATCTAGCCTCTGAATATCCTCGCCTATATTTCTCATCACGTAAATTTTTGCTTAATTTTTATTTCCTGCATGTCAAAATAATCTCCGCTAAAACAAAGGTTAGCGCCATCGCTTAGCCGCATCTCCTTGCATAATATGTTACGAAACCATTTAACATAAATTATTTTTTGTGAAAGTATTATGTTTTTGAGTGGCGCTGGTCAATTGAAGGAAATAAGTTCACATTGCAGTCAAATAAGCTGGTGCTGTTGATGGGAGTTGTGCCGACTGCTACAAAGCAGCGCTGACAAATCACTCGTATATAATGATAATTTATAATATTTTGTGTGTGTGTGTGTGTATAAATGATTACTTTATGAATTGTCCAGTTATCTGTAGACTACTCAATTATTGATATAGACGATAGTGAGAGCCCTAGTTTGTCTATCTTCTGAATGTGAAGTGATCTTGAAAGGGAATCAAACTAGAGGAGAAATCGGCATCTCGTCCTGCTGTTTTAAGCCATGCCCATCCCCCCCATCAAGAATTTCTATGCATCAGCACCAAGCTGCATCCTGTATCCATTTTGAGTTTGCCCGGTAATGCACGTGTTCGTGCCGACGCAAACTATGAAACACTCAGGAAGTAATGCAACGGCTTCCTAGGACCGCCGCTGGGAGGAAGCATGGAAGAGTGGTCCGGTCGTCGGCTGACATGGCTACTGGGAAAAACTTCAGACGCACGTGCTGTCAAATCTTAAATCAAATTCGCCTCGCTGCCGACGACTGTGCGGTGGCCATTTGGACCTCTAACGTGCTTGAAGGCCACGATTTTAATAGTTGACGTGCCGTCTGTGTGCCATAGACGGCGTTTTCTCCCTTTGCGTAAGATGGCCCTGGGCAGCTCATGAATAATTCACGAATCAGACTCACCTCTTGCATCAGTTTCTAAGCAACCAACCTGCAATTTCAAAGAAGGTCACCGATTCCTTCCCGCTAGGAGGATGGGTATAAAACTAGTAATGCCGCTGCCGTAATCAAAGTACCGCATGATTAAGTTCTCCAGTTAATAAATCAGTTAATGGTCAACTATACATTGACTTAGTTTATTATGTAAGAAGGCAATGGGGGTGACTGTGCCGGCCAGCCCGTTATACAACATAGGTGGCCTATTTTCTGCCAGCTCTGACCCCCCCTCCCTGAGTACAAGGATCACACAGAACAATATTTTCCAATCCGGTTCTTGGGGACCCACATTCAGTCCATATTTTAACTCCCTCCAATCAGCCTGTCTGACAGTCCATTTTCGCTGCTGGGAGTTGGGGGGGGGGGGAGCAAAAACATGAACTGTGGGTCCCCGAGGACTGGAGTGGGGAACACTGATGGAGAATGTAGAGCAGCATCCAGGTAAAAGTGAAGTGAGCCAGGGGGTCAGTGGGGGAAACTCTAGCCTTGGTTGCCAGACGGGCTTCGACTGGCACTGGGGAGGTGGGCAGGGGTCTGAGCTGCAGCTTGACGGTACAGCCTGGCGTGTCCCCTGTCTCTAACACGTTAAAAGTCCTCTGTAAGGCTTGACTGTATAATTGGCACTGAAGGTCCTCCCTTGGGATACCAGTGGGCCTTTCTGAAGCTCAGGCCTCCTGTTCTGTGCGTGACGCCACTTTGCGGTCGGATATAACAGACCGTACTGTGGACTTATGAGATGGGACGTTTTCCTAAGGCCATGATAACGATGCCGTTCTGCACCAAATATTGCATTACATTTTGATCTATAGTTTTTTTTGCTTACTGGGGTGGTAGGATGCCATAAAAGGGCATAGGACATCTTTCAAGTGATCAGTAGCACTGAACTTCTGAGGAATGTTCCCCCTCTCATGCGGCATATCCCCCCCCACCCCCTCCCCCCAATCCTGTACCACAACAGAAAATCTCTATACCACGGCCAGAGAGCCTCGATGACCTGCAGACGTTTACCTTCTACCTGTCCCACGTGGGCAGGGACAACCCACAGGGTAGCTTTGACTGCATCCAGCAGTACATCACCAGGTGAGTGGCTGCCTGTATATCGGTATCTGTGTGGGGGGGGGGATGCATCATTTCTAAGGGCGTAACCCGAGTCTCAACTGTGACGACCTCGATCCCAACCCAAGGAAACTTGCATTCAGGCCACATCCGCACTAATGCGTTTAAAAAATTGTGTGCAGGGATCTCCGGAGGAAAAGATCTGCCTCCACGCCACCGTCATTACTACCCTTGGAAAAACTTTTGCGTCCGCGCTGCGGCATGTAAAAGATAAATGTGCTGTAGCTTATAGCGCATATTAGGGTACACTGGGGATGCAGTCTTACCAGTTTTAGATTGTGTTTGTTGCAGCTCAAGCGCGATGCGTCTTCTGCATGCTTTTTTTCCCCCCCAAAATCTTTTTATAATTCTAAAAGTGGCACAAACACAGAGTCGTACATGAAAGGAACCCTGTAGGTTATCAAAATCACAGCAACAAGTTATCAGTAAAACACAACTTGAATCCAGAAACTTGGTCACTACACGTCTCTCTCTTCCCCTCAGTTTCAGGTCTCTTGTCTTGCGCTAATTTATCTGCGGTAAGCAATGATCAGTATATTCATTCTTTTCTTTGCTTGTAATTAGCGTACAATGTACACAAAACGTGATCAACTGTAGTGAAAGTCCTGTATGTATTCCATGTTCACATGCTTGCTCCTGCGAAAACAAAGGGGAAAAACATTCTTTAAGAATAACCAATCGGGAAAGGAAACGTTGAAATGAAGAGAACTAATCAGGAAAGGGTCACGGACTAAGAACATTTGGAGCTCACTGATGTAGAAAAAAAAAAAAATCTAATTTTCACAGCCTTAGATTTAGTCCGCACTAATACATTACACAAAAATGTTCTTCCGAAATAGCCTCCCATCCACACTACCGAACTACTCTCTCTCAGGAGCGGAGAAAAATTTCAACGCTGTCTGACGACGAGTCTTTCTGTGATATCTGTGAGGGGACCTCACCTCCCCAGCCGGCCCAAACTGGTTAACTGAATCCGGTCAAACGTCCACGTGTTGACTTGGAAGTAACTGAACCCTGTGCCGATTTCTCTACACTATTCAGTTATAACTTTAGGCAGCACTTTGTATAGATAATTTAGAGGAATTTGGCTTGTGTGGCACCCACGGCTTTGGGTGTTTTTCCCTGCAGTACCTATGACCCACTCCGGGGGTGTCTCTAATTACGGCGCCCCCCCCCCCTCCCTGTCCCCCTGTGTTCCCAGCGACGGCAGGATCCAGCTGGACTGCTTAGGCTGCATCCAGGACAAGATCACTGTGTGTGCCACTGATGACTCGTACCAAAAGGCTCGGCAGAGCATGGCCCAGGTGGAGGAGGAGACCCGGAGCAGGGGGGCCATTGTCATCAAGCCGGGCGGGAGATACGTGGGTAAGTGCCCCCCGCCCCCCCGCTGCAGTCGAACCTAAGGTGCCCCACGCATACTGACCTCGGTCGCATCTTGCACTCCGCGTCCTCTGCAACCGCTGCCGCTTGTAACATTGGATAAATCTGATGCAGGGGAGCTTCTAAGCTCGGGTTAAAATTCTCAGCCGTTTCTGGTCGCAGTTTCTCTTGCCCACCTGGGCCCCAGCGGGTGAGGACTCCTGCCGGCGTGTGTGTGTGTGTGTGTGTGTGTGTGTGTGTGTGTGTGTGTGTGTGTGTGTGTGTGTGTGTGTGTGCCTGTGCCTCGTCCCCCACAGTGCTGGACACCACCTTGTTCGGCCCTCTGCTCCGAGCTCCTCGAGGAGCAACACCGTCCCTTCGGGGAGAATGTTTTCCCCGCACCCTGCTGAGCCTGATACAGGGGTGGACAAACTGCAGAAGCCGACACACAATCTGGGCTTATTCTTGCTATTGGGGGGAAAGATGTCTTGCTTTGAAATCTTTCTTTGTTCAATTTTAACATTATCTGTAGGTTAATATCATCTGCCTTTTGAAAGGGCCAATTGGGTATGGTGAAATGAGTATTGTAATGCTCTAATGGTGTCTTGGCTGATTTTCTCCCGCTGGTCTCTCTATGTGACCCTTGTGTTACTGTAATTTGCTCAATCGACAGACGGGGCTAATTTCAGCCTTGTGGCCCCCTATGTGGAGCCATGTGACTGGCGGAAAGGGGGGGTTAGGGGTTGCGTTATTGTGCTGTCGGAGGCTGATTTGGCAGCATCTCCTGTTGGTCAGAGAGAACCAAAGGTCACGGAAATGTCTGGAAAGACTGGCCTCGCTGTCTTGTTGCTCCGGGGACCTTCCTTGGCCTCCCCACCGAGTTTCTCACATGTAATGCAGGGAAACTGCCTAGGTGTTTTTGTGTTGCTGTCACCACGTGGCTAATTACTGTCGCTGTTAAAGAACTTGGTAAAATTGTCCCAACAGATGTTCAACCCCACCAAGTGAGAAACGTGATTAATATTCCCCTAACTGATAACTTTATATTAAAATGTGCTGGTACAGTTGCCTTCGATATTACAGCAACTCATCGTTAGAGCTGCACAGCTAGTCAGTCTTCCGTAGATTTGATTTTCATTTTTTTTTTGTAATCTAATAACTAAACTGATTTCTAATAGACTCTTACTGCAATAATTATTTAACAGATACCAAAAAGTAAACACTTTTTCTAGAGGTGCATGACATATCGTTTAACATGCATTTCTTAAAAATCAAGACGTAGGTGTCGGTCCGATATCAATCCTGGCCAATGCTGATAGCCGGTATTTAACCATTGTTAATAAATGTTGGCAGCACCAGAGCTAAAGACATAACTACCAAAATAATAAAGGTGATTACATTGGATGGTCGGCCATTTCCCGATTTTACGTTGGCTCATTCACCGCCGAGAAGTGGAACCACTTTCACTTTGGAGAAATAAGAGACAAGTTCCCCCTCCACCAGGTCCACATCGAAAACATTTTCCAAAGTGGGGCATTGATCATATGGTCCAAAAATACACGTTCGCGCTTCCCAATCCAGTCCTCGGACCCCCAGACGGTCCCTGTTTCTGCTCTCTCCCATTTCCCTGGGAGTTGGGAGAGAGCAAAGATGTGGTCCATCTGGGGGATCCCCAGGGACTGGTTTGGGAAGTGCTGTTGTACATAGTATGGGGGAGGGGGGGGGCATGACGCATGCCAAGGTGAACTGTGGGGGTCTGCGAAACCTGAAATCCACTAAACCGGACGTGCCAAGAAGATGCAGACAAGCCCACAAAGAACCAAAGCCCCGGTTTACGGTTTCCTTGCCTTTTGTGAGAACTGATTTCCGGCTTCCAGTTAAAAACGACACGTACACGCTTATGTTAAAGTAATAATGAAAAATAAAAGATTAAAGGTCTGGTCTCCTTCCGGTAGGCGGCCGGGCTTTGTAAAGAGTATTTTCCGTATCCGTGGTTCGATGGTGTTGCCTTTGGCACCGCTTGCTACGTGTCCCGTTCACCTCGTGCGTATGTATGTAGGTAGACGAGTGTCGGTGCTCAGCTGCACGGCCGTCTGCTCGCAGGTAAGAAGGTGCAGATCCGGAAGCCGGCTCCAGGCCTGTCTGACATCGCGCCGTCCCGCCGCTCCTCGCGGCCCGTCATCATCTCCAGCGCCATGAAGAAGTCGAGCGCACAGCAGCGCCCCCTGCGGGAACGTCTGATCCACCTGCTGGCGCTGAAGCCCTACAGGAAGCCGGAGCTGATCCTGCGGCTGCAGAAAGACGGCGTGTCCCCGCAGGAGAAGGACACCCTGGACGGCTTCCTACAACAGGTCTGCTCCTCTCCCCGCAAGATAAGAGGGCATGAACCCAGACGAGTCGCTGGCACGTGAGCCGCCCTCGAGGCTGCCTTACAGATGATCAGTGAAGCTGCAGGCTCGGCTTTGGTACTTGTCAGGTGTTTTATTTTGTCTCTGTCCTGTCCTAAGGTGGCGAATCTGAACGGGAAAGACAACACGTTTACTCTCAAAGACGGCCTGTTTAAGGAGGTGCAGAAGGACTGGCCCGGCTACACAGAGGGAGATCACCAGCTTCTGAAGAGGATCCTTGTGCGGTAAATCGCTGACGAGTGCTGGTGCTGCGGCCAGCGCTGCAGCCCTGAAGGCTTTCCTTGCTTTTCTAAGTATTCCCCATAACTTTGGGGGCTTTTTATATAATATATTTACTCTTGGTGGTGACTTAAACCGATAGACCTACCTAGTACAGCCCGCTTCTGCCTCTAGAATAGCTTCAGGGGCAGAAAAGCCCTGCATTCTGAGGTGCCTTTCTGCATGACCCTGAGCTGTCAGTTTTTGCACTTGTGGCTGTTCCCCTCTGACCTCCTTTTTTTATTTATAAGTGTTTTTGGCCACAGAAATGCCCCCGACTTTGGTGTGTGTTGTTCGACCCACCATTTTCTGTAAACTCTAGACACTGTAGTGCATGGAAATTCCTGTAAAGTGGCTGTTTCTGAGAGGCTGGAACCGACACGTTCAAAAATGCTTGGATCAGGCTTCTTAACCACACAGGAACTGAACCCTGTGACCCTTTCTGTGTGCTGTATGTATTCAGTTGCAGCCACGTTTGCTTTTTGTGGAAGCGGACTGCTTGTATTAGCAAGTAGGTGAGCCTATTAAACTCTGTGTGTGTGTGTGTGTGTGTGTGTGTGTGTGTGTGTGTGTGTGTGTCCAGTTTGTATTGGAATGATAGGAGAGCTACACTCAGTTTGCAATCTGTGTGGGGGGTGGTGGCGGTCCAGGTATGCCTTATGTCGTGGGGACATTTGATAACCTTATTTTGACCTTTCAGGAACCATTTTATAAAAACTGGTGACTGCAATCAAAAAGCTATAAACATGCCAAGAGGCTATTTTGTTTGGCTACTTGTGGTAAGGGGTCAGGGTTGTTATTTTTGGACCTTCCATTTTCTCATGGAAATAAATGGACGGTCCCCACAAAGTTACGAGTATAGATCTCTCCCCTTTTATTTATTTATTTCGAAAGGAATTTGGGGATCTTGACTCCACTAATTGCCCCGTCGGCTCAGGCTGATTAACAACAACAGTCGTCTCTTGAGAAGCCTGGCAATATGGGGGCAAAACGCAGCATCATTAGCCTGGGAGTAGCTTTTGCTGAAAGTTGGTTCAAAAAAGCGCCAAGATCGAACCGCTTTGACGGCCGGAGTTGGATGATTAGCTCTTTATGGAACCCGAGGTGCGCTACGCCCTGCGTGTTTAAACGGCTGCGTCGCGTCTCCCCTGTATGCATGAACAGGCCGTGTTCAGCTAGGAACACCAGCGTTACCCCCGGCTCCTGCCCGGAACATTTTCACAGGAAATGAACCCTGCTAAAACCCTCCATGCATCCAGAGTCTTGCGACTGGCCTTGTGGCATCTGTACAGCGGCGTCGCAGGAGCTGCGTCCCGTGCTGGTCGGAGCCAGTCTGATGTCATCGAAGGCGACGTCGACGTGGGGGGCGCTTTGCCGTCAGGGTTTGTGGGTTGGGGTGAGCGAGGGGGGGGGGAAAGGGAAGCCACGTGCTTCCAAGAGGGCAGCGCGAATCATCAGCCAGCAGAATGTCAGCACGCGTAGGAGAGGCGAACGAACCACGCATCGCGTGCAAGTCCGTCGGTCTGTCACGCACTGTCCGTGCAGGCTCAGTGTTCCTGGGCGGCCGACGGCCTTCTGCGAGTAAATGGGTGAGACGTTCATGGTAAGAATGGCGACGGTGTGAGCTTGAAGTGAAAGCGTTTTTGATTGCAGCTTTCGAAACACGTTATGGAGGTGCGGGTTGGTGCCTGTCTGTAATATTAAATGTATTTATTCTATTGCTGGTGATGTTCTTCCGTATTTAGTTAGCATGTCTGTCTCATCCGTCACCCCGGAACAACCCAAATCCCGTCACACTGTTTTGTCTGTGGAACTTCACAGTTTGCTGCGCCAGCTGAGCGGGGTCCGTTTGAACATTATGTAATAGTGCATCGCATTGAGCTGTTTTTTAACGTGTCAGGTGGTAGTATGTAAATGCCTCATAACTGAGTCAGTAGCACAAATGTATGGTGGTGTCTCACTGAGCGCGCTCAGTGCCGCAGAGTACTGTATGACAATGACAACACGGCACACGTGACCAATGGAACATGAGAGAGTCGGTTGTCACTTTCTGTGTTCTCCACAATGGTGTGGCATGCAAACAGATTTTTATTTTTTTTTTGTTGTCCTTTCGATTTGCATTGCTATCTGGCCCCCATTCCGGTGCCTGATCACCCCGGGCGACGTGCTCCCTGTTGGACGGCTCTGTCGGCCCCTCCCAGCTTCGCCATCTTGTGCGGTTCCTCTGGCATTCCTCTCTGACCCGTGCTGCCCGCTCGCTCTGGCGTCATTCCACGTGGACCTGCGGGGGGAAAAAAAATTTGTTTTCTCGTGAACCAGAATGGCGGAGAGGCGGCTATCTTTAGGACGGCGTGGAACTGAGCTCGGCCGGTTAAACGCCTTTGTTTTGGCAGTAGTAGTGATGTCCCCGGGTCTCTGCTCATCGGCGCCCCCCGCAGGCCTCATTGTACTTTGAACATTGTGACAGGATTAATCAGCACGCATTGCTTTAGTTGCACTTGGGCCAGTTGATACGCAGAAACCGACCCGGCAGGCGGCCGTGGTGTAACCCTGTGTGCGCCGGCCGTGTGTCCCAGCAGAATCTGCTACAGGACCAAGAATGCTAAGCTTCCGCTATCCGTGACTGTGGGCCTCCCAGTGTGCACATGGCCGGTTAGTCCTGGGCTACAGCACCCCCTGCTGTTTCCCCAGGGGTTTACCCAGTGTCCTCTTAAACCCCCTCCCCCCCCCCCGCCGCCCCCCAAGTGTATTTTAGCTGCAAGTCCAAGTCGTTTGCCTTCCAGGCTGAAGTGTTGTTGCCTGCTTCCTCTTCTGCGGTCTTGGTTCCTAGAAATTCGCCTGCAGAAATTGTGCTTTTTGTAGGTCTGAAGGTCATTTCAAAGCCCAGTATGCTGCGCCCGTCTCTTCCACGTAATAAACCGCATAAGACCTTTTGCGATGAAAGTATATTGGGGAGATCAGAGTCCCTCGGATTGGTAAACGTCACAGTTCGTCATATACCTTAATAAAATTAGGTTGTTGTGCTGTTAGGTAGTGGCGCTGGTCCCATTTTTCCACGTGGAGGATCACTGGTACAGCCGGGTCCTCGGAGCCCAGTCTCCCCCGTGTGCTTTTGTTTTGGGCCTTCAGAACCTTTGGAACATCTCGTACTGTCTGCTTTGCTTAATGTTGTGTAAATACTGCAGAACCTGAGATTGCTTGGGCCCTTCAGTGTCATTTGGCTAAAATCCGGGTCATGATCATAAAACCTCTCCTCATAGGCCACCTCCCGATGGCCTTTTCCTCTCTCCTATGTGCAAAAGAAAATCTGCCGGCCAGTTTGTCCTGTTACACACTGCTCTCCTCTGGCCTTAGAAAGCCGGCTTGCCTATGTTGTTAAAAACAGCAGGAAAATGGAGCACTTAAGAACCTCTACACGACGTCCAGTCCGAGTCCCACAAGCGACTGTTTTTTGTTCTCTCAAGCATGGACCTTAACGTGAATTACATCAACATCAGGCAGTAAAAACTGGTGAAACTTCAACAACTTTTTTTTTTTTTTTTTTTAAGCTACCGTGTTTTTTGTTATTTTGAACGTCAAAACTGTATTTTCTAAATTATTTGTTTAGAGAGGGGGGGCAATTTTGTTTCAAGCAGCGCATTTTACCACAGCTCTTCCTGCTGTTTTTCCTGCAGGAAATTGTGTCAGTCACAAACAAATCCAAGTGTTCCTGGGGAAAGTCCAGTGAGTCCTGGAAAGGAGCTCGCACACTGCTCGCCGTCGCAGGTGAGCTTGCGCGCCCCTCTCGCACGCTGCTCGCCGTCGCAGGTGAGCTTGCGCGCCCCTCTGCTCCGGTTCGCCCGCCGCCGTCAGCCGTGTCCTGATGTCCATGTGCCAGATATTCATGCTGGAGACGGGAGCCGGAGCGCTGAAAGGGTCACGACTGCGAAAGCATTAGTCAGCTTCCTTTCCCATCTGGCCCTTGAGCCCCTGCTGTTTGCGTGGGTCTCATTCAGAGGCCCTTTTAAGAGGCTACAAATGGGGGGGGGCGGTTTTCAGGGTGTTTTCCACACACACCCACACGCGTAGTGTCAGACAGCAGGCAGCTCAGGAGTACGCAGTCATTGTGGAGTTTTTATGTATAAATGTATAAAATCCAAAGCTTCACTGCTTTTTCGGGCACTGTGGGGTTACAGAATAAGTCCAAATATCTAAGTGCCCTTTTCTCATTTTGAGGAACTCTGAATGGTGTGGTAGTTCCACATTGCTGAATGCCCTATTATAAAGATATTAGCTTGATATTAAGAACAATCACATTTTTTTTTCCATTTGTTCTTTGCTGGTAAAACCTGGTGATGCATTCCTCCTCCGTGCTTTGCGTCCTCAGAAGCGGCCCGCTGCGGATTTCATCGATCCCCTGGCAAATAAGAAGCCCAGGATATCGCACCTGGCCAGTAAGGCAGCTGGACCTGTCAACGGCAAGCTGAGCTCCTCCAATGGGAAGGAGGTGGGCGGGGTCTCTTTGATAGGCGGCGAAAGCGTGACCACCGGCTCGCAGCTGCCGCTCCTAGAGATCCCGCGTCCGTTCGACCCGCTGTCCGACGTCAGCAACGACTCCAGCCACAACGGGAGGGACGGTGAGGGCCAGGAGGTGGCAGTGGCGGAGCGCCTAGGCCAGCCTCCAGCCCCCGCAGCCTCCGCCGCCGCCCCCCCGCCGGCACATGGATCCTCCCCATTCCGGCCCAGCCCGCTCGGCCTCGTCGGGCCCCCGGAAGAGGCGGCCGCCGCCTCGCACCACGGCAAATCCAAGAAAAAGTCCAAAAAGCACAAGGACAAGGAGAAGTCTAGGGAGAAAGAGAAGGTCGCTGAGGAGCCCGCGGTGGAGATGGCAGGGAGCACCAGCAGCCCGCAGGACTGCGCTCCACACGGGACCTCTGCAGGTAGCTAAACTCATAAAGGCCAACCAAATTCCCCGTAACGCCATTCCTTGGATTCCTTGGGCAGTAACAATCAGACTTACTACTCTAAGTTGTACAGTGACCTCTAGTGGTGAAGCCTATTAAAATACCCAGTGCCAGACTTTTCTGTACACAAACCCACAATGTTTTTGCCTGGTTAAAGAATGACTTTTGTTTGACCCCATTGACGCATTTTATATCAGCTTTATGGAAATGTCACTAAAGTAAATAACGCTGAAAACTTTGGGTTTCCATGTAGATGTCAATGGGATGTGCAACAGTAGTATTTCTGCATCGTCAACAGACACAGCAGACTACTTATCGTAAGATTCTTTTTTTCTTCATGCATGTATATTTTATTCTATTTTATAGTAGGTTCTCTCAAAGTCACTGTATTTATGTTTGTTGTGTTTTGGTAACTGCCTAATGTCTTCATCCAAATTCATAGGCTAGGCCGAATTCTGTAATTTAACGTGGCATCACTTTAAAAGTTTCAGATGAGGGATATTTTTGCTCAGCTGCAGCTGTTGGATCTGTGTAGCCCCCTCAGGGTGTCCCGAACGCTCACGCCCCAGCTGTGACTAAAACGCGGCTTTATGTGCCGCGCGCCCCGCTCTCCCGTGTCCCTGCAGGAAGTACACGGCCATCGCCTCTCAGGAGCAGCGGCAGAGCTACAAGAACGATTTCAACGCCGAGTACAGCGAGTACCGGGGCCTCCACGCCCGAATAGAGAGCATCACGCGGCAGTTCACTGTGCTGGACTCGGAGTTGAAGCAGCTGCAGCAGGGGACGGATAAGTACAAGGTAGCCCCACTACCCCCCTTCAGCACTGGCCCCCTCTGGATTCCTGTGGGGGGGGGGAAGGGTATGGGAATTATGTCATCATGTGTTCTTTCCTTTCTCCAGACAATCCGCAATCAAATACTTCAGGAATATCACAAGATTAAAAAGGTGAGCAGTGGAACAGGCGCCGTTCCCGCGGCGGCGTGCGCCTAAAGCAGGTCTGCGGCCTGTGCTCACGGCTTCTCTCCTTCCGTTTCAGACTAATCCAAACTATAGTCAAGAGAAGAACCGCTGCGAATACCTGCACAACAAACTGGCGCATATAAAGAAACTTATAGCAGAGTATGATCAGCTGCAGCTCCAGAACTGGCACTAGTGTGGACTTTCCGTCTCTCTCTCTATGGAAACCCGGTGGTGAAACGCTGTCTGGGTTCTACTTGCTCCGAAAGTTCTTATCAAAGATGCCACGAAGGGAGAATTCATTCCCCCCCGCACCCACCCCCCATTGGGGCCAAAAGCACTATTGAGAACAAAAGCAGACTTTTTATTTTGAAGATGTGACTTGGCAGTTCAGGCCCTGGCCTGTCTGGGTATCGCCCTCTGCCTCTGCATAACCCTTGCGCAGTGTGTCTTATTTCCTGGCCCCCCTGTTGTGCACAGGGGTCTCCAATCGTATGAAAGGATAATCCACATCCTTTGAAGATCCCCTACTGCCTTTCCATGCCAGGAACCAGGGGAGACGGTACCACTGAGAAGGGTGTGACGGAATGTATGCCAAAATGCTAATAGTTTAAGAACAGGAAAAAAATGTAACGGGCTAAGATGAAATGACGAAATTTATTTTTCCTCATTTATTAAAATGAATGGGTTTCTTGCTGAACACTTGTGAATATGTATTTTAGATTTTTTTCCTTATTTATTCTATTTTGGACATACATAGGGATAAGTTGTGTTGTAAATTTACACTCCTCAATATCAGTACTACAAAGTGTTTTTTTTTTTTTTTGTCTTGGAATGTGAGCCAGTCTTTTGTGCAAAAGCTGCCTTGGCCATCAGAGTTGCCCAACTGTTGCATTAATTTTTTTTTTTTTTTTTTTTAAAGAGATATAATTTCCCCCATCCTTAAATAAAGACGGCACTGTAAAGTCACTCGCAGGCAGACGCCCAGCTTCTTCGGCAGTCATTCTGTCCTGCTCAGTCCTTTTTCACTTTACAGAAGATCCCCTGAATAGCTCTCTGAAGGCACCTTTCTCTATGTGGTCCACAGAAGGTGTGAATTCTCTCAAGGTCTATTTTAATGAGTACATCCACAAAGCACATAGCATCCCTGAGAGACTTGCGCTCCACCGTTCACGGTCCTACAAGCAGATCCAACCCTTTGGTCGGTGGGGGTCACAGGTACATATCACTGTTTGACTGTTCAGCGAAATAATTGTCATTTAATGGCTTTATACTGTGATACATTCTTAAGATGTATGAATATGCAAAGGTAATGCGTGATACGGTAAAACTGTTCAGTGATCCTGCAAAGCATGGACATTGTCTCTGTATTGCTCTGGCCAGCTCTGACAATCTCTGTATTGCACTATAACATCAACATATGAATGACCCCCACACCCCCATGCCGTCTCAGACTCAATACCCTGAAATGCGGTTTCATCTGTTAATGCTTCAGCCCAAGACTTTAGCTTTAGATGGTATTCATCTTCATTCATTGTTCCCACTTCATTTGTACCACGGTGCAGGTTGAGCTTATTTCTTCACGCGCCAATCTCACAATTTTTGCTGAATAATGTGCGGCTCATCCTCCATTTTAAAATGCGTGTAGGTTTGTGTCCATTTATATTCTATTGATTGGGAACAATATACTTGGCTAAAGAGAGGCCCTCTGATGGCAAGTATAGACCCGAGTGGGGTCTCCCTGCCCCTGGTGTTCAACCTATTTAAGCCAAGAAAAGACCTTGACACATCAGCAGACTCTCAATGGCCTTAGCTGAATATGTGCACCGAGTTCATTTAGTTTTTGACCGGTATCAATCATTGTGAGAGGGGCAGTGTCTGCGGTCACTTGCAGTGTCTTTGCACAGGATTACACCGCATGGTCCTGCTCGACGGTTCAGTGTCATTTTGTTATATTGTCAAAATGTGCATTTGAAAAATGTAGCACTTTGCTCAGTCTTTGAAGTTGCGTTCTTCTGGTATAAGGCGCCGTCCCATTCATCTCCACAGTGTTCTTATGCATCACCTGTGTGTATTCATAACCGCCAGTGTTTATACTTCTTACCTTAACGGGATAAACTGAAGCGGCAAGTTGATAATACATGTGATTTGCTTTTGCAAGGTTGTTCTTTTTAAATCTCTCTGACTGGCATCATTTTGCTAATACATTTGAATTTGATCAAAGTAACTGAATTGTCACAGCAAGGGATCTTCGACTCCATCTTCTACTTTTGAGGAAAATGTACTCGATTGCCTCTATTGCAAGGGAGTTCTATAGACATTAGCTTGGCATCTCTGCCAGTCACTCTGCCCCTAAGTTAGGCCATCGTTTTAAGCCCTCCATCTCAGCTGTTTCTTCAAACCCCAGTGACGTGAGGCCTGACGTCGTCACAGACTGACTAATGCTAGACCCACATCTTTCTAAATTTATGGCTGCATCTTCTTATCGATTCCGCCCTGCAGCTTCTGTCACGATGGTGAATATTCGATTAACCAATGGTCTCTGGTGAGCTCCTGACTTTCATTTCATGAGATCGCTCATCTTAATCTCGATTGTCTTAGGACCCATGAAAGGATGCTTGGTAAGGCATCCAGAAAGTAGGCCGTGTGGATTAAGCCTCTTCTGTCGCTTATCCTTCACAAATGGTGACACACACACAACACTGAATGAGCTAAACGTGCCAAATGACCTGTTGTATAGGTTGTGTGCCAATGCTTCTGTGGGGGGGGGGGCTTGAAAATCATCGTATTTTTAATGAGAAACCCTAAAATGGGATTTGAAACAAGAAGGGACTGGGAATTAAAATGATCTTAATATTTAAATAAAATTATATGTATATCAAAACATCTCCTTCAATAGTCTGTGTCGTTGCTACGTTTTCGTGGTGGTTATGTCTTGATGTATAGATAAGCCATCGTTCCTAGACGATCTGGAATTCGAGCAGCATGCTGGCTCAGTGGGTAGCACAGTTGCATTACAGCCCCAGGGTTGGGAGGGGTCACGTCACACCCCATCCACCTCAAGATCAAAGACATGCAGTTAGGCTAACTGGTGTTTCTAAATTGCTCATGGTCTATGTGCTCTAATGGACTGGCATGCCATCCAGGGTGTACTCCTGCTTTGAGCCCTATGCTGCCTGGGACCGGCTGCCGGTTCCCTTTGTGAGCGTATCCAGGGTGATTGTTCATTGGTGGAAAGGCTGGTCACATGGCGTACAGCTGCAGCCCTGGCTTCGGCCCATCTAGTTGGTAAAGCTGTCTTAAAAACCTGTAATGGATTCCTCCTCCATGGCCAAGACCTCAGAATACGTGGCAGGTTGCTTAGCTGACCGGGAAACGGCGGGCAGCACGGTCACTCGCCTAAGCAGAGTTTTCAGGTTTTCAAGTCCGATGGTGATTTGTGTTCAGTGGAACTTGGTGCTCAGTAAGGTCTCTACAAATGAAGTGCAGGATGGAATTTGCCGACTTGTGAGCTGCTGGCAAATTCTGGTAGGTTTAATTTTTCTGTTTTTTTTTTTTTTTCCTCCAGATTAGCCGTGAGAAATATTTGTACCCTCTGTTCTGGCTTTTGTCAGGAGGAGGGTTGCAGCTGTATGTGACTTGAAGGTACAGCTGATTTTTGAAATGATCACAACAGAAGACCTCGTCTGTGAGCTGTTCCCTTTTGTTGTAGGAAAACAATCCGGTTTAATGGTTAGGAAATAAGTTAACGTCAGCACTGTAAGGGAGAGCTTTGCTGTAAACCAGACAAGCAGTTAGTCCTATTAGTGGTAAATTAAACCAAATAATATTATTCCATTTTCAGTTCAATACTTTCAAATCCACAAAATCTGTTAGTGATAAAGGATCTTTAGTAGTAATCTTTAATAGTAGCAGTTTTATTGTCTATCTATTCCAGTTGTCATGGGTAAATCAGATTGAGTCTGAATTTGACCCTAATTTATTAATAAACCACTGATTTATTTAGCATCAGACAGTTTCTTATTCCAAATCAATATTTAATGGTGCTCGGTAATTTTAATGCCATTGAAAGGCACGTTCTAAAGGACTGGTGACTGACCTCAAACTATTCATACAAATTCAAGGGACTAAAATTAGAGACACTGGTACTTCACTGGCAGCCTTTAATAGCCATGTCGATATTTATTTCCAGTCTAAATGTTTCAAATGTGCACATCTGTGACTCCCTAATTAGTTATTTAACCCTCAAACACTTTTGTAGGGTGCTGTCCAGTGTATAGACCACTTTCCACATTAGTTCACTGTAATAAACAATTTAAAATCATTGAGTTTACTTTTAGAGTGATTTCTAGGCAGTACGACTGTTTCTTTCGAATGTCTCCAGTTTTGTTCTATCCCAATTTTCAAAAGTACTTTTGACTCACCAATGTCGGACAAGCTAACCCTTTTTTGCATGAATGTAAAATGGGTTTTTGTTAGATTGTATTAATATCTTCCCCACCTCCTTAATATGACTGTTTGATCCCAAACAGAAGAACACAGCGGCTATTGCCATTACATCAGACTGAGACGGATATTAAAGCCCGTAAGACATAGGCAGTCAAAGTGGGCAGACTAATTTCTGACAACTGTAGAACTTTCTCCAGGTTAAAGAGAAGTCAAATCTGGCAGTCATCACTAACCAGTAATGCTATATTTGGTCAATTTGTGTTGACAGTAATGTAGCCTGTATCATTTTCCTAATTATTTTAATTTTGAAAGAATCAGTTTTATCTGTCCAATTTTTAAGGTATTGAAGTTTGTTTAAGCATAACATGCACTGCTGAAACATTTATATCCATTTCATATAATTGCATACAAATTATATATATGTATGCTAAATGTTTTAAGTTATGGTGATGGACAAGATTTATATTCCTGTGAAACAGGGGTTAGTTTTGACAGTCATTACGAGTGTATTTTGAGGAACTTCTAGATTAATCTTGGTGTTCTTATGGGTCAATTTCCCGAAGATGCCTATCCTGTTGGGGATTCTACTTACTTCGAACGTCTTCCGTGTTCGGAAAAAGCCGTTCTTTGGGGTGAGACATCACGCCATCGTGGTTGTCTGCCGGTGATCATTTCTTTGGCCTACACTTTGATTTCCACAAATGCGCTGCAAAGGTTATATACCCCTGACATGCTAATAATCAATGAGAAATTAGGCTGAAAAATGGGATCTGCATACATATAAAGCACTGAGCTGCAGTCACTTTCACTACAGTCCGCCCCTCATGTCAAAGAATGGAAAAGCAAACTCAACTGCAAGAATAAAGAGCAAGTATAGTGGTCATGTTGGGATCCTCAAGGGTTTCTGTAGTCGAGAGTAAAATTATGTTCGGTCTTTATGATACCAGTTAGTTGGGTGAGTCATTTATAAGATGCATCACGGAGTAGTGATGTGTTTAACTTCATTAATATCACATGTGACCTTTGCTCTACTGTGGTGTTCCAGCCTTGCATAATAAGGTGATGCACAAGTTGGATGTGTTTCTCATCCAGTTTTTCCTTTAGTCGTGTCTAATTTTTATTGTAGTTCAGGTTCGGTCGTGTATATTTTTTATTGTACTTCAGTTTCAGTCAGATGGGTTTTTTTTGGCTGTCACTTAGCAGCAGTGACATGTATTGTATTGTTGCTGTGCCAAGCAAATTAGGGCAAAGGACAATGAACGAGGAACAAGTAGGAATCCAGACTAGGTTTTCACTACTATGATCGCAGTTTTAAAAATGCAACAACCTCAGCGCCAATCTAGGTATAGTTTACCACAATCTTCACAGCATAGTATGCCGGTGTTTTCTGATAACAGCAATAAATAAGCTTAAGCACAAACAATTTTTTTTTCTTCCTTCTGTTATTAATTTGCAAATAGTATAGTGCAGCTAAATATTAAGATCTGTCGACTGCAAGCAAAACACTTCATTTCTAAATGATGACTTGGTCTCACTGGAGAGACATCTGCCTAGCATATTATTATTATTATAGTTCTTTATTTAATACCCTTGTTTTGCTTCTACAACATTCACTGAAAACAGATGTTCTTAACGGGACATTTTATAAGCAGCGTTGTGCAAAACATTCTAGCGTGTACTTCTTGACACATGCAAGTGAAGACTCACTTTGTCAGAGTATAATGTTGAAGCCCCAGTTGACCATGGTCCTTATGGCTCCTTGAGCAGGGCGACGATCTGCATTCTTTACCACGCAGAATGCAACCCTTCTTGAAAAGGCTTCTGATCTTTTTGTTTGCTCTAGAATCATTGCCAGGGCTTTACTGCTAGTATTTGTAAATAGGTAACTTTATTTTTTTTTTTACACAGGGGTCTGGAGAAAGTGAATACATTAAAACTTAGGACCTCAATGGCGTGTGTGCGTAGCAGGAGCCTTTAATGGCCTGGATTCTTCTGTTACTGAGAAATAACCTTACATGAAAACATTAATGACCAAAATCGGGGTTCTGCAATCCTTAATGATACTTATTGAGGAGGGGAAAAATGGGATTTAAAAGAATGTTTAATGTTTAATCTCAGTAATGTCGTCTCACTTTGTCCCTCCAACTCTGTGTGAATGATATTCTCTGAAATTCTAGTTTAAAATAACTTGCATAGCTAAGAAGTTACATATCCAATTATTTTGCTTGGCAGGGGTATGAAATATAGTATGTTATTTAATAATGATCATATACAATGATTAATCCAATATCTCGCAAAAGAACTTAATGAACATAGAATTCAGTTTTAATTTTAATATTTCTTATATAAAGGACCATGCCATTTCATTATTTGGGTGCATTTTTAAATAGCTGTACAATTAAATTTTCATTATTCATTTATTGAAGATTATTTTATTATTCATTTTGGGAGCCTAGAATGGCAAGTACTTTTGGCAAGTGTGTGGCTCTTTGTAGCAGTATTTAAATCATCCCAGGATCTCTATAGCGTTTTTTAAGTTTAATTTCCGAGCCGTTTATTTGTAGCAGAAATTGGTGTTTGTGCTTAGCAAATTGTTGAACGAGCGCGTTGCCATCTGGGAAATATGTCTGCAATCTAGCTCACTTGAACAACAGAATGCTCTGACAAACGATGTCTGTGCCGCCATAGGGTGAGAGTTCTGGTGTTAAAACAGAGTCGTGGTGATTGACCAAGAATAGAGCCAGCGACTCTTCTCTCGCTTGACTGTGCACAGCACTGGACTGTGACGGGCATTTTCAGGGGGGGGGGGGGGGGGGGGGGAATTTCCTTCCTGGGGGCCAAAAACCCGAGACCCCCCGGCCGTAGCTTCCCCGCGGGGAAATCCCGGGGGGGGGGGTCGGGGGG
>JAABNY020000046.1:2061308-2076395 GCA_015164015.2 Brevimyrus niger | reverse complement strand
GGGGGGAAAGGGGGGGTGGGGGGGGGGGGGGGGGGGGGGGGTGGGGGGGGGGGGGGCAGGGCACAGGGAAGAACGCCTTTACAGTGAGCCTCACGGTAGCGTTGCCCACCACGCTGTAGGAGTGTACGGCCACGTTGCTGTGTGTGACCAGGCGGTTGCCGTCGCTGAAGTCCCAGATAAAGTCCACGAAGGCGGCGGATCTCAGATACTTGCTGGGGTCGTGGATCAGCACGTTGAAGATGATGTCCAAGTCCTTGATGAAGACGTTCTCTGACAGGTTAGCAGGCTTTTTCTGAGAGATATTCACAGCTAATGGGATTTTATCTGTGGGGATGCAAATAAAATGTTACATTTTACAACTCTAAAATGAAATGGGCTCCAAAAGTATTTTCTATTATATATATATTTTATATAGATTGAAAGGGATTTAGAAGGGATTGCAACTTTTTTGACAATTCTGACATTTTTTTAATGTATTTGGGTCTAACACATCTGTCTTCAGTTACTTAAGTTTATGAATTATGATTTAATTGTTCTCTGTAGTAAGTTAGTATTGGTAAACCAAAAGCATTTACAGAATTAAGAAACCAAATATCAGAAACATCAGACTGTTCTCCTTATTTGCACTCAAATAATATTGTCTGCTTTACAGAATTGTGTTCAGCAGCAGTTTTCTGCTTTTAGACAAAACTCAAACAATCCTGGGATAATCTGATTCTGTTAAGTGGTCCGGAAACGGCAGAACTCACCAGTGACAAAATAGACCCCGCTGTCACTGGCCACAGGGCTGTACTTCCTGCGGGAACGGCTCTGATACACCACGACCTCCATTATCTCCGCGCCCGACGTGATGTTGGTGGTGTTCAGCGTGAGGCTGGAGAAAGAGCCCCCACATGTCTGATAGTACTGGCCTGCAGAGTGCAGATGGGGACATGGGGGTGGTTATGTTAAGTAACAAGTGGAGGTTAAGTGTGTGTAGGTATGTCACATGAAAAAGCCTAATACTCAGGAATCGGGTTCAGATATCCTAGATGCGGCGTGATGTTTCTTTACTACTAAAACATGGCAGTGCTGTAAGGATTCACTGTGATGAAACATCTTCATTTATAACATTCACTTTAGTAAATGATTTGATAAGCAATACAAATAGCTGAATGATTTCAAAAATTAAAGAAAAGAGATTCGGTTCTTTAAAATTGTTATTGATGTTGTGTTTTTTTTGTCAATGGTTACACGGCTCAAAGCCGACCAAGGAAAGGTCGGTATCGCTTGCCGTCGAAAATTATTTGCACTGATTTGTCTGGTAGGTCGATCCTGCCTCCTAGCTGCTTGGTCCCACCTGCTCCACAGTCTCTCTAAACCAATCTTTTTTTTTCCTGCCCTCAAAACATTTTTGTTCAAGTAAAACTCCCATGAGCTTAATCTTTAACCGCTGCAACGCCCCTTACCCATCGTGTGCCACACGTAGATGTAGTCCCTGCGTCTCCAGTCGTTCCTCTGCGGAAAGGGAGTCCCATCGGGGAACACGTTGCACTTGGACGGGTCTGGGCACTTGGCGAAGCCGTAGTCCTCCATCCAGGAGCTCCAGCTGTACACGTAGCCGGAACGCGCCTGTCCGTTATCTGTCCGCAGGTGTAGAAAACAATGGCGTAAGACGGGAGCCGGCAACACTGCAAACTCTGAGGATCACTGTGATCAGAATGCAATTTTTACTTCATGTATATGGCATTTTGAAAGTAGCCAACATAGTTATTGTTTGTCGGTTTATTTAACCACAGACACATTCTGCAACAATGACTGTTAACAGCCTAACTCACTCTGTTTTAAGTACTTTCCTATAGTTGCTTCAGCTTTAAAAAAATTACCTGTTTACATATAAAATATTCTTTTAATTAGAATGATACATAAACTGCGGATGTCCCACCCGTGGACAACTTTTACCGTTGCAACGATTATGTGGCACGTGACTGACTGTCCTCCCATCCTCGCGCCTTTTGCTTCCTGGGATAGCACCCACGCTCATTATCCTGTACAGGTAGCGTAGGTGTGGGAGACCGACGCTGTGTATACGATGCATACCGTCCTTGCAATGCTCATCGTAAACGAGATCGCCTCTGGCGTCCTCCTTCTGACACTTCGGAAACTGCAGAGTGGTCGTGAAGGTGATGCACGACCCATTCATCGCGGGGCTGTCGCTCGTCAGGTGCGCGGCTATGGGTTTGCCTAAGAATGACATCTGATATAGCATCGAGACAACGTGACAAACGTTTTCTTTGCGTCTAGTACTTTGTTTCGAGAGCCGTACCTGTCCCATGCCTGGATTCGCCCGATTTGAAAGGCGGGTACATGTAGTCGTCCCAGGGATTGCCGTCCGGACTCCATCCGGGGATTGCGGGAGATTTAAACGCATGCGAATGTGAGAACATTTCCCTGTATGCTTGGACAACAGGTGAAGGGAGAAATATTAAGTTGAGTTAATGTTTGAAATCCATAACCTTCGATGCTCAAAATGAAACAAAATTTTAAAATGCTGCAGAAATCGAATGAGTTATGTTAATTGTATAATAATGGAAATACAAATCGCGGGGGTGTTTCGACATCTAAGGATCCCCTTAAAAATTGTGGAGCCTATTGTTTAATTGCAACGTAAACATCACTACGGTACGTTATGCAAACCTTGATAACCCCCATGAAAATGTAGGCTACTTAAACAAAAAATATTAAAAACAAATTCAATATGCGATCGGGGTTAGTACGGTTTTCTACTCATTCTTATTGGGCTATACGAAAGTCACCGTTTTTCATCATTGCATGTTATGCAGTTAAATTTTCGCTTTAAAGGACGAACGAAAGAGTAAGAACAGGAGTGAGCAAAACCGAAGAAAGCAGAAAGAATAAACACACCCATGTAAGTATATCCACAAGACACCTGCACATGACCGCTTACAATGCGCGTAATTGGGCGCATGGGACCGTGGCTGAGTGTCACTGGAGTTCGCTGCCTATTAATCCCGAGTTTTGGTCAACTTCGTTTCACGTATGTCACCTCTTAAAGCTTCCCTATTATTTGTAATAGTAGCATGTCATGTACAAATATTAGTAGACAAAAATCGGTAACTTTAATTACATCGCTGTTACTTACTTTTTCGCCCATCAGCTCGCAAAATACAAGGCGTGCAGACCAAAATAAACATCACTTGCAAAGCTCCCATTCTGAGTTGCGGGATGTAATAGACGCACTTTCAGCAAACGCAAGAAATTTGCAGCACGGATGCTGTCGGACCTTCCTACTTCGCAACTGCTGCCCCAGCGCTACAGACTTCTAATCCACTTCTTCCATAATTTAATAGCCCAGATTTAATCATGTGATGTTTATAACGAGTCACAGCCCGTCTCTTGTTAGTTTCCTCAAAACGCTCATGCGCCGTGACACTGTCGACTTCTCCCCTGTTTTCTGCTAAGATCCAACGCCAAAGTCGATAAAAAAATTCCCACAAACTTAAAAATTCCTTTTATGATAAACTTCATTATATATATATATATATCTCCCTTTTATGAAAATGTAGAATTGATGTAACCTAGGTTCAATAATGTCGGGTGTTTCAAATGTCATCGCAATAAATAAAAATTGCAAAATGTTTCTTGGTATGTAAAAGGGAAAAGTAAAGTGTTACAATTTTAAGCTGTACAATCTTTTATTGTTATTTGATTAGTGTTTTCTGGGCAACAGCAAACTGAAAAGCATATTTTTTTATATAACGTGATGATTAGGCTACATAATTGTTTCTGATTCTATACCTTTATTTAATTTACATTTATGTATTTACACATATATTTGATACAATTATCAAAACTGGCCAAGACAACCCCCTAATAATCATTTCTCCTCTTAAAGGGGAGACCTCAAGGAGGCGACCCCCCCCCCCCAGCGCCCGCCCTCGACCTTTGGTTCTATACGGCAGAACACGTCTCAGATTATTATGGCCGTTTATCTTACCTTTAGACCATCGAAATAGTATAGTTTTCGTTTTGTTTTGGTTCTGTTTTGATGTCTGAATAATATCAATTCAAACCGTGAAGAAACAATCAAATCAAGTAGTTGTATTGATATAGGGTTTAAAGGGTTTTGATTCCGATACATACCGATATTTATTTATTGAAAAAAATTGCTCTTAATATGTTAAATATTTATGTCTTAAATAATTTTATATTGAAATTACTATATGCTTGGAATCTGCTTGAGTTGCGTATTTCACTGTTTGGTAATAACTGAGGTGACCGTTTGTGGTTTTAACGTGGTGTCACTTTCGCAATATCTGGGCAACAGGCATCATCTGATCGAATGTTGGCTGGCGGCTGACAGAGATGATCTTTTAGCTTGTGAGCAGGAAACACAAGTCGGCAAGTCTGCTGGCTGACACGAGTTTTTTTTTTTAACACGATATCAGAAAATTGCTGTTTCTTGTGGTTTCTGCGCACATGCAAGTGACAGAATCGATTAGTGCTCTGTTTGTAAACGATTAAATCAAAATGATCGTCATGTGTCCTCCGTTCCCGAAGAAATTATGAGAAATACAGCCTGTAACTCCGCAATCTAGTTCGCATTGTTCACAAAGTTAGACTATATATTCAAAAATAAACGAAGGAGGCTTGTAATGGTATATAATTTTGCATTTGTCAGGTTGGATTACATGGTCGGATACACGGGGCGTGTGAACCGTGTAGGGGTGCAAGGATTACGTGTGCCGCCCAATATACCTTTGTATTTAAATTATATAGGCTTTTATCATATGTTTGTAATGTCAACCCCCTTTAGTTGTTCATTTAATATAGATATAATATTATAGATATACATGTAAGACATTTCAGGGTGTATTTAATATAACACTATGAAGTACACTTATGAAACGCGTATCAGACGTGAAACACGATCGATTACAGCGCGAGTGATTGACATCGAAGTGTCCTTGAGCAAGACACTGAATCCGAAATTGCTCCCGGTGAGCTGGTTGGCACCGTGCATGGCAGCCTCCGCCACCAGTGTGTGAGTGTGTGTATGAACGGGTGAATGTGAGGCATCGTGTGAAGCGCTTTGGGGGAAAAAGCGCTATATAAATGCAGTCCATTTACCATTTACAGTATTTGGATACTATTCGATATTCAATATCATACGGTTATCCTATTAATCTCATGATACGGAGGGCGAGAACACCAGGGAGTAAAGATGCAGTTAAGGCTGCACGCGTCATAGAGCATAAGTAACAAAGAATAAAGTGACTGAGCTGGATGCGGTTATTTTACATGTGTTTTAGTCACGCCCCATTTTCTGTTCAAACAGCCTAATGCCGAATTCAGTAGCTGCATATGGCTCGACAATATAGACTTCGGAGCCCAATGCACCGTCTCGAAAGCGGGGGCGCGGGAGGAGTCACACTGTCAGAAAAAAAGGGTACCAGTTTGTACCTTTGCTTGTCACTGGGACTGTACCCTCGAGGGGTACACTTGTACCATATAGCTGGTTAGTGTACCGTTTAAGATACAGAATTGGATCATTGGGGTACATTAATGTAATTAGTAGGCCTACATTGGGGATGTTCCTTTGAGTCCAGTTCTATACCGTAAATTAGACCTAAAAGGTGCATTTATCTACCGCTATGAAACGATCGCTTTGATTGAAACGTCACTTACGGATCTGTACGTAGGCTAATATAATTACCGAGACACTTTTTTGTGTAATGGCATGCGTTTGCTGAGTGACCACATTAAAAATGTCGGTCATTTTATTATATTATTTTGTTCTGTTCGGCAGTAGCAGGAGGTGAGAAACGCGAGCCCAGGATTTGTGTTATTAGATTGGCTGGGTTTTACCCGTTCATGTTGTCTGTCTGGAGATGTGATAAAATTCGGTTTTTATTAAGAATGAGGGACGTCAACAAGCGCCACCTGGTGTACAAAGCTAACACCAAATGCATTTGACAAAATGCAAAGTTATAGCCGCTTTCCAGCGCTTTTATGGAGCAACAGAAACTATTTCTTTGATTTATATGCTGCCGTTATTTGTTATATTGGCCAAAACTAGATTATTATATTAGATGCATTTGTGTTTTATTGATGTATGAATCACAATGGAGATATCGTGTTTTCTTTATGGCTATATGCGGAAACCATTAATTGAATTTATCATGGTCTTGAAAACTAGGCTCACTGATGTATTTTGTTGTAATTATTCAATTTTTATAGTCCTACCTAACCGAGTGAGATAAGCATAAAATAAACTGTCAGCGCCGGCTTGCTATTAGAACAACAGGGGGCAGCACGGAGACCGGTCAGCGGTTCAAGAAAACGGAAATAGATAAACGCCTGTTATAAACCGCTACATTTTTCTTGTCGTTATCGCCACGGCCCTACAATGACTCTTTTCGGGGCTTGTACTCGACCGGGAAAGGGGGGGGGGGTAAATATTGTATGATGGTCAGTGATCGAAAAGGGGTACTTTTATCGTTTGGACAGAAAGGGAAGGCAGCCCCACCCCCGCAAGTATCTGTTAATTAGGTAGCCTATGAATAACAGGCAATAAAAGGTAATTAAAATACGTACTTATTACGTCACATGCTAGATGTTGATCATTGGGCTTCATACAAAATATATATAATAAGCTTTAACAATTTCCCGATTTTGTAACTAGCATAGGCTATGTGCTAAACAATCTGGTCAACACTCCTCAAACCCGCGTGATAGTACGAACACCGACACACGAATTTCCACTGAGTAGCTGAAACTCGCCAATTCTAAATTCTTCAAATTCCGTGACTGTCAGAACAATTATGTGGATAGACGCTCGTAAGGTTGTATTTTTCTAAAGAACCGATGCTTCACGGCTTTTTAAACCTAAGAGGTGTTTTTGGCATGACTGGGGCAATATGGAATCCTTGTCCTATAAATATTGTCCCCCACCAGAAAGTGAATCCACAGCAGCTAGGTTAATGAGGTCCGTACTCGGGAATTACAAACGTCTCAGTACACTGAATGATGCATGGATTTGAAGGGCCGCCGAGGCGCCTCTATCGGATTTATAGCGCCGGCGGGAGGAAAAAGTAGCATAAATCAGCGGAAATAAATTTCATACTGAGTCACATTCTGGATTTTAGTGAGTCACAGAGCAGCTGTTTTGGGGGAGTGAGCGACGTGCACCGAACGAGCCTGAGGACTGAGAGAATAACGCCACCAGTCGGCGTCCCGACCTGGCAATCGGCGCGAATAGGAAGGGAGGAGATTCCAGCATCTGAATCGGTGAAGATCTGGGAGTCAGTGCTTACGGGTGTGGGAAGTAACACAAAAATAACGATTCAATACCCCTTAATAATTGTTCGTACATTTTAATCTATTAACACACAACCAGTACTAGCTTTTGCAGTTGTTGGAGCTTTTAAATAAAAAGGCAAAAATTCGGGCTTTATAGCCTCATATACTGACATCACTGAAACGCCGTCTGTATCAGGGCAAGTTCACATTAAATAGTTTTAGCAGGTGTTAAGCTTTTATAAAAAAATGTGGTGAAATGATAAAATAAAATTCACCAGTTGCTTAAAAGATCACATTTTTAAACTTAATTACGATAGTGTGATAAAATTTCAAGCAGTACTCTATCACTATTGCTAATCGTTTTCTCCAGGGACCAATTTTTGCCTGTAACTTTGAGCATCTTAATGATACAGTGAGTTTTGTGGGTGGCAGGAGGGAGATTTTAAAATCCCTTTTTTTTGCACACCGCCCATTTTCTTCGGCTTTACAATTTATAGCTGAACGCTTCCTTATTCGTATGTACGCGGATTAATTCTCACCGATGAAAGCAGATTAGTCCTCTCCAGACCTGACGGCACTGACCTTTAAATGCTTGCCGTTAAATATGGAACGACACGCCACCGACCGAAAGGTCACCAAGAAGACACAGATAAATCAATGTAGAATAAAACACGCGGAGTGAAACGGCAAACGAGCTCCTCTAAAGTGTGTGTACGTCGTCAGGAGGGTTACTGTCAACGAAAAGCTGTGAAATATGAGTTTGTATTATGGGCTGGGTAAAAAGAGAACGTATCTGAGCAGAATATATGGAACATTTGCCCCACAGGTGGACTAGTCATTTAGCAAGAATGTTTTATTCCACACGGCTGTCACGCGCAATGCCACGGTGTCCAGAAGTCGGTATACTTCCCTGTCCCTGGATCACTTACTGTATCTTACAGAAATGTCCCATCATAAAGATTCTGCAGCAAAAAAATATTGTTTTCTCATTTTTTTTTCTTTAAACCCAATACACCATTTTCGCTTCGATCATAATCAAACGCTACATATTAATATTCTCACATTTTTTTGACATTGTGATTCGGACATCATTTTTTAACAATAGATGATCATTCCCATTATTGTTATTGAGCAAATATAACTACGTTCTGGAGGAATTAAGACGCCTTCAGTAAAGTTTGACGAAATATTACAAGTAGGTCTAGCCTACAACAAACTCACACGGAGGCCTGCGGGTCTATTGCTTTGTTTTATTTATTTTTTTAAAAAAAGGTGTAAAATCACGTCGGAAAAAGAAGAAGAAACGGCAAAGTGAAGTTGGCCAGAAAAGAAATCGTGTCTGGTGCTGTCCAAAGACACAGGCAGGGCAGCCAGCTGGCCGGGAGAAGCAGCCTTCGTGTGTATCCGCCTCTCCGGCGTGAGAGCATATTAGGTCATGGCGTCCATAACCTCACATAAATGTCTGAAAGAATCAGGAAACCCACATTGGAATTCCTCTCATCACTGGCCAGTTACTCAGGTCTCCAGGCGCTTGATTTTAGTGACAATATCACATATCATTCCAAAGGTAAAGTAAATCTTCACCCCCAGCAATCAGATGTTAATTAATCGTTTTATTGGTGATTCCGTTCCGAAGTGCCGGGTAAACATCAGAAAACGTTGGATCACTCGCATTAAAATTTCACTCTTGATAAAATAATCCTTAGTTTTTGATCGTTATAAGTGATTACCTCTCGCACTAGGACCGGGAGGAATATTGGACGAAGAATATTTTCATAAGATCTTGTTTGGGTTGTGCTGAAGATTGGCAGCAAAACGGGACGGAAAGCATTTAATACGACGTCCAGACTTAAAGTAGCTGCACATAATTCCCTACAGCGCACGATTAATATTTATCTCGGGACATTTCAAATATTATGAAAACAATATGAATTTAAAGAAACGATTAGAAAAAAATACTTGAATTCTAGCATTATATTTGCGAAAGAAAATAGAGAAATTATTTTACATTCACGAGAACGACACAAAAACATTGCTTAGTAGGGAGCAACTTATTTTGCGTTATAATGTCCCACTGTCTGGTGTGCCTACTATAGGCTCGTCGTTTCCTTGCTTTGAAGTTTTACGTCGCTTGTTCAGCATGAGTTTCCGATGTAGGCACAAACGGTCGCCGCTTCTCTGTTTCTGGCTGGTACTTGCCTTGGTGGTGGTGGTGCTGTTCGTCGGTCCACTTTTCACAGACTTATCAAGGAAGACGGCAAGTTCCCACCATCACGACCAAAGGCATCTCGGTTCTCCCGACTTGGAGGTGGTCGTGGACCCCAGAGACCAAGGCAGAGGTGCCCTGTTAGATTTGGGGTTTCTGAAAGATGATCAGCTGATAATTGCATCCTCAGGTCTTAGAAGGAACCCCCCCGGGCAAAAGATGAGTTACAAGGCGGTGCGAACATACGGCAAGAGAGATGCGGCCGCGCTCCCGCCTGCGCACGGCGACCCGGGACGAGCTGAGCGCCTGAAGCTGGACGAGCTGGAAAAAGACGCCGAGGACTCGGGACTTAAGAAACAGGGCTTCAACGAGGCAGTTAGTGAAAGAATTTCACTCCGCCGAAGACTCCCGGAGGTGCGCCACCCTGCGTAAGTATCTGAGGTTGCAAGAAAACGACAAAAGCGTCAGCCAATAAATACTTATAAGCACATTTAAAAGTGCATTTTAAACGCAGTAAAACGAGAGTCTCCGCTGAAAAGCATTACTTAGCATTGTTTTTCAGCATGCAGGCATTTTAAAGTTTGATCACCGTCCAGACATGCGTTTATTCTCATTTTAAGTGTCCTTGTCCCGGCCAGGTGCCTGCTTTGGCAGCCCAGCGCCCCCCTCCCCTCAGCCACGGTCATCATCTGCTTCCATAACGAAGCCTGGTCCACGCTGCTACGGACCGTGCACAGCGTCCTAGACACAGCGCCCCGGCAGCACCTGCGCGAAATCATCTTGGTGGACGATCTCAGCCAGCTCGGTGCGACCGCCGTCTGTCCGCTGTCACAAGCTCTTAGTGCAGTAAGAGTCTCTGCAATAAGCGCCGGGGGGTGGGGGTGTATTTAGAGAAAGTTATAGGCCGGAAAAACAGACACAGGAAGGTTCCGGGGTAAGACGGGGCGTGGTGTCAGAATATCACTTCAAGGTTTTGATTAGTCCCGTTTCATCCCCTTATCACTCCCGCGCCATATTACAGGGCACCTGAAGAGTGCTCTGGGAGAGTACGTGTCCAAGCTGGGGGGGGTGCGCCTGATCCGGAGCTCGCGGCGGCTGGGCGTGGTTGGCTGCCGCATGCTGGGCGCTGCTCGCGCCTCGGGCGAGGTCCTCATGTTCCTGGACTCCCACTGCGAGTGCCAGCGGGGCTGGCTCGAGCCGCTGTTGGAGCGTATCGCTGGGGACAGGTAGGCGGGCTGCTCAACCTGGGGACAGGTGGGGGACATGGGCTCTCCTTGGGGACAGAATTTCTAATTACGCCTGTGGGTCTACCCCAGCCTTGTGCCTTGTGCTGCATTGAATAGGCTTCAGGGGCCCCAGCTTCCTGACTAGGATACATGTTTGGTGGATGGATGAATTATTCTGATTACCTGTCCTATACTTAGGACCTGCACTGCATTACAGTGAATTATGGTTAAAAGCTGTCCTGGACACAACCGCTCTTACTGAGTCCAAGTTATTGCGAAATGCGTTAAAAATGGGATGTAGACTCAGGTAAGTAGGGCATTCCATACGAGAGAGACGCAGATAGAGAAAAAACTCATCAAACACAAGTACATGCAGAGCCAGGTAATCTGCTTATAAATGAAAACACATCTCAGTTATTCGGCACAAAACTGAAGGTCTGAATAGTAAAACCAGGCATTTATTTGGTTTGTTGTCGGGATGAGAATTATCAACGATAGCAGAGGACACTGTCAGGAGACACTGTGGATTGAGGGGGTGGGGGGGGTTATAGGTCAGCCCCCTCCCCACAGCGTCCCTCCGCATGAACTACTCCAGTCTGCTCCTTTTGGTGAAGCAGCTGGGTGTCTGTGCTTTGCGGACGGACGTCTCGCCAAGCGTTCAGAGCAGCAGATGCACCAAGAGTTCCAGAAAGTTCAGCAGTAATCAGCAGGTGTGACTCTGACGGCTCTGAGCTGAGGAAGGATGTTTTACTTGGGGCCCCTCAACACACCCCCTGGGACACTCGCTCGTTCAAAAATGACGGCCGTTGTTAGTCACTATGGTAACCGAAAGGTTTGCCGCCTACGTGGTTTGTGGTATTGTAGCAGTCGAGTCTAAATTGAATCCCCACTTAACCCACAAATATCCTAAACCCATTCAGCATGAGACTAACAAATAAAAATCTGAAATAAAGTCAGTCAGGTGAGGCAAAGCAAACTGGGTTCGATTCCTCTGCCCTTGCTGATGCCAGCTTTACGGCACTGAATGGTGATTCTATAACCGGCCTCTTGGTTTTCCAGGGAGCTAAAGCCGTTCACCGGTTCATGGTTGGAGGCGGAGCTGTGGGTGTGGCTGACTAGGCTGCAGAGATGGACCTTAACACATAAGCGTTCAGAGCCTTTCCTTTGCTTCTCGGGCTGAACTGTCGCACCAATCCATGCCTTCCCCAGGAGTCGCATAATATCGCCGCTGATGGACCGTATCGACTGGAACACCTTCCAGTACAATGCGACAGCAGGGCCCATGAGGGGGGTTTTCGACTGGAACCTGGACTTCCACTGGGAAACGCTGCCAGCTCGGGAAGAGCAGGAACCCTCCATCCAGCCCGTACGGTAAGAGGGAGTGGTGTCTGAAATACATGGGCGTTTCGGCCAGGGTGACACATTCAGAAGAAATGAGACCCACGGTGGGTGGGATTAGCTTGCATTCTCAGCCACTGATTGGTCAGACTCATTATTTGCAGAAAGCTTATTGGTTTACTGGTATATGAATTCCTGTTTTCATTGGTTTAAACCGTGTGGAAACTGAAGCTCCCAGCAATAAAACCCGAACTGGCTTTTCAAAGTTCCCAGTGATGAGACGGTGAAATCTGCTGTCTGACCTTGACGAGTCGTTACTGGCCTGAGGTTGTAAGTTAACGAGTGGCTCCACATTACCACTGACGACTGCCCTTTATCGAGTTCGGCTGCATTCACAGGCCCCCAGTTCAGTTTATTTCTCTGCACCGTTGGTGGCCCCCGTCATGAAGAGCAAAGATGCCAGAAATAATGGATTTATTTGGCCCAGGGGCTGAAAGCAGAGTGGAATGAAGACGGTGTCTGGTTTGGCAGGCGAGCTGTCTGGTAATTGTGTAATCGTGTAATCGTGTATCCCCTCCACCTCATCCCCAAGGAGTCCTGCTGTCGCAGGAGTTTTTGCCGTCGACAAAAACTTTTTCCAGAGGATTGGGGCCTACGATCCAGGCATGGTGCTCTGGGGGGTTGAGAACATCGAGCTCTCTATCAGGGTACGAGGAAATGTCCCCTTCCTTTTGGTCTATTGTGTCCTTCATGCTAAAGGGCTGTCACCGTACGCGTCACCACATTATTGTGAATCTTGCACCTTAGGTGTGGCTGTGCGGAGGGTCCATTGAGGTGGCCCCCTGTTCTCGTGTGGGACACCTGCATCACACGCACCTGCCCTACGCCCTCCCTGATGATGACGTCGTGGAGAGGAACAAGATCCGTGTGGCGGAAACCTGGCTGGGCGAATACAAGAGGATCTTCTATGAGAGGAATATGATGGCCTACTTTATGGGGCGGGTGCGTGTCGCCGTGCCGCGACTTCATAGGAAGCCCCCGGGGAGATGTATGCGTTTGAGTGTGTGATCGAGGTGCAAGGGTGACAGATGGGTGTGACACAGGTTTGTGTGGGGCGTGAGCAGGTATATATCACTGCAGCCGGGAGCAGTGTGTCGAGAGGGAGGGGCAATGTCGAGTGGGAGGGGTCTATCATGAGGGGTAGGAGGGGTTTATAACAAGGGTTAGGGTATCAGATGATAACTGGACCCTTATAAACTCCTCCCACTCGACATTGCCCCTCCCACTTGACATTGCCCCTCCCACTCGACATTGCCCCTCCCACTTGACATCCAGCTCCTGGCTGCAGCGGCGTGCCTCGGGGCCGAGCTGTGAGTGTGCCTGCCAGGGAATGCCTTGACTGTCTGTCTGTCCGATGCTGTGTCGGCAGTCCGAGAGCTTGAACTGCACCGAGAGGGTGAAGCTGAGAGAGACTTTAGGCTGCAAGAGCTTCCAGTGGTACCTGTCCGACGTCCACCCCGAGCGCTACGTCCCACAGGACCGGCCCGGGCTCTCAGGAGAGGCAAGACTCGCTTATGTCTGATATTCTTCGCAGAGACAAATTTAAATACATGTTGTTTACAAATAACTTATTTGCGAAGCATGTTGCAAGTAAGTAAATGCAGCAATGAAGCTCTTTAATGATATTACCTAATATTCCACCTGAAGTAATGAATAAAAGGCGGTATCAGCATTGATGGCCAATCGCAACGCTTTATATCATTTTAATATTAGTATGTTTGTGCATAATGCTACCTGTGTGATGCTATGATATCATTGTACCAATATCTGTCTGATTTTAATATATTTTGTAACACCCGTATGCTTGAAGCTATACAATGTTGGCACTGGCTATTGTGCAGATTACAAGGAAGGGTGGGGTCCAGGGGGCGGGGCCGTCAATGTTTCGCCCTGCAGTGGAAAAGGAAACCAGGTACCGTGTGACTTTTTTTCAGCTCACAGTCAACACTGAATTGTGTTGCATAATGTAAAATAAGTCGAATGAATTATGGGTGTGAGGTATGGTGTAGCTGTGAGCTTGTGTCTTTGATGTTCCGCTTTTGGTAACATTCTGCGGGGGCTGCTGAGGAGCTGCGGGGATGACTGTAGTGAAGCCCTGTTAGATGCGGTTGATGAACCAGTAAGGTCACATGATAGTCACATCTTGATCACGTGACGGTCACATGATAGTCACGTGACGGTCACATGTACCTATGATTACTCTCACAGCACTGTGAGCTGAACTCTGTGAGAGAACTCCGCTGGGGGTCATCGGGGCAGCTGTGTTTTGACGCCCTGGGGGAGCAGGTTGTGCTCGCCAGCTGCCCCCCGAGAGGCGACACCGATGCCAGGCTGCAGTGGAGCCTCACGGAGGTGAACGTGCCACACAGGAGAACCGGCTGGCGCCCATGCCCACCTCGGGGGTGCTGAGAACTCCCCCCACCCCCACCCTCCCGGCTAACCGGCTCTATTCCCATCTCAGAGCAGGCAGGTGATCCACTTGCTGACGGGGAAGTGCATGGAGGCCGTAAAGGCGGGAGAAAGGCCCAAGTGGAAGCTGGCCGAACAGCCCCGAGTAGCAGGGGTGTGGGGGGGGCTCCTTCTCCGGCCCTGCCGCCCCCACCCCCGGCAGCAGTGGCACTTCGAGCAGCTGGCTGACCTGAGAGGATCCTGAATGGGACCCGGGGCCGGCGAGTCGGCGAACGTCTCGTTACCAGAGCGGTTTCAGTGTGTGTCGGCCGAGCTGAGGCAGTGTTACATAATGAGCCTCATATGCTGGCGTTGGTGGTAGAATGACAGTTTGGAGTAAATTCATTAGAGCTGGTCAGAAAATGAAAATGTCCCCTTTTCCCAGTTCTGTGTGGCTCTCAGTTTCATGTAAACCCCCCCCCCCCCCCCCCCCCCCCCCCCCCCCCCCCCCCCCCCCCCCCTACCCCCCCCTCACCCTCCCCCGCCGCCTCACCTCCTGCCCGGCAG
>JAABNY020000046.1:2047394-2058615 GCA_015164015.2 Brevimyrus niger | reverse complement strand
GGTATTTGGGAGGGGTGGGGGGGGGTGGGGGGGGGGGGGGAGCGGGGGGGGAGGGAGGGGGGGGGTGGGCGTGAGCGTGGTAAAAAAAATCATATCACACGTGAAAGTCTGTTCTGATTAAAATGTTCGGTCACTCCATCCGCAGAAGGTGTTCTCCAACCCACTCCATATCACCACAGTATAGATTTTTTCTATACTGAATCAATACATCGATTGATACGTTGATTTAATATGTTAAATAACACCAGGTGATGTTGGACTCTGTCTGGCACCTGATCCAACATTGTAACACTGACCTCTTTTCCTAGCCTGATTAATTTCCTGTGCCCGTTCAGGGTGGACTTCTTCGTCCCAGACCTTGCCACTGTTGGGGGTTTCTCCATCTGTTCCAGCCCTGGCCTCCTACGAAGGGAGGGAGTGATTGAGCTTGCTGTCAAGTACAGCCAGCATCCTCCTGCGCACTGGATTCACAGAGAGGTGAGGGCGCCCTCCGCAGCACCGGGGGACCAATCGCAGCCAAAGCGGCCCGAGTGTCCAGATGCCTTGTTCTAAAGTCACATTGACCTATATCTACGTTCCAGAATGTTTTGTTTTTTCTCAGAGGAGTCTTCACTTTTTCAGTTCACACTCATGCCATTAGTCTCCAAATGCACTTGACTGACTGTGCTGTGAATGGGTTCTTTTGGAAGATTAAAGATAAACGTCAGCATGCTTTTAATTCTCATCTAATCTGAGTCTCTTAAGTTTCCGCCTGAGGTGCTTGAATATGGTTCAGGTACGTATGAATGTGTGATGTGTGGTTCACTTCTGCTCGCCGACGGCCGTTCGACTTGTGGCTGTGTTCCTGGCCCGGCTCTGTTTCGAATGTCGAAAACCGAAAGATCACCTTGCAAAATCACCAAGACGATCTTAACTGTCACGATGAGAAGCATCTCAGTGCCTCTGCTTGGGGCGCAAAGTCTTGTGCTACATATTATCCTTGAGCACCTTGAGCAAGACACTCAACCAAAAATACTCAAATTGAGCGAAAGGGTTAAATGGCAAGAGAGAGAGGCTCGTCCAGGCAGCTGAGCAAACTTCTGTCAGCTGGGTAACGTTCTGAGCGCGAGCAGAATCCGCGTTCTCTGACCACATCGGCATGACCGGCGCGGCGTTCTCCTGCCGGGCGCGGTGCCCGATCGGCGTGGGTTCGCGGCCCGCCGCTGCGGCCGTTAGGACGCCTTCCTTTCATCTGCCTGAAGTGCTGCCGGCTGGGCTAATGAGGTCTCCGGTCTGTCCGGGAGACGGATCGCCAGAACGCCAACTGTTTCCCCCCGTCGTCTGCTGAGTATTAATTAAAGAGCTCGAAAGTTATTTCCTGAGACGTCGGGAAGGAGTCGATCTGATATCCGTCTGGCGTGCGAAACATGGCTTTTCTCATTAGATGGCAGTTTGGCTAATTAAGTTTCCGTGTATCATTTGCCATCGTTAGAATGACCTGTGTGTGCCAAACAGGAAGTTAATCATATCACTATATAATTTAAATGTTGTTTATATATATATATATATATATAAACATGTATATAATTTTTATGGGTAGTTCACAGTCTTCCACAGGCCGAAAATGTGTAACTGCCTCTTTTCGCTTGTGTAGTTGGATGGATGACAAAACGAATATTGTTTGCAGAAACTGGGTAGAGTTTATGGGCTGAAACTTGGCAACTGGAGGGTGGTCTGGGTGTTTATTGCGGTGCCGTCTTGTTGGACCGAGCGGAATGTGACAGAATGATGTCGTGGGCTGCGCCTCGTGCGAGCGGAAACCTTGTGCTGGGGCTGCCTGTCCGCCCCCTGCCCATATGCGCACCGCCTCCGTTGGCGTCCGTTGGAAGAAAAAAAAAAAGAGAAATCATGAATATTTATGAGAATCTGTCTCCGTGGGACGCCGGTGCTGGGCGGGGCTGCTTCGCACTCCCACTCAGTACCACCAGGGGGCATTTACTGAGGGGCTGTTAGGCCGGCGCATAGCTCACGGTCGACACATTTGATATTAACTTCTTCCGAATGGGAATTCGGGCTGTTTGTTGTTTTTTCACTTTTATTGTATTTTGCTGAATATCTGACGCTTTTTTTTTTTTTTTTGTCCTCTTGCATTTTTTATTGTTTGTTTTTTTTTTGTTATTGATTTTTTTTTCCTCATTCTCCTGTATATTTTGCCGGATCTATTCAGTGTACATGCCCGGCTGAAGGGGGGAATACAAACTGTGAAACGCAAACTCTGGAAGAAGGAGCGTGTGACTGATGTTTCCCCGTGGTGCCGTTCCAGTGCTGTGTGGATTCAGAGGTGGCCCTCCGGGTGGGCGGAGACTTCTTCTTCGACCCGCAGCCCTTGGACCGGCCTGTGGACCTGCTCTTATTGGCCGGTGGGGTTGGGATCAACCCGCTGTTCTCCATCCTGCTGCATGCGGCCGACCTGCTCCGCGAACACAGTGCCAACGGCGCCCCCTACAGGCCTGGCAGCATTCGACTCTGCTATAGCGCCCGCAGCTCGCCTGAGCTGCTCTTCAAGGTCAGTGCTTCTGGCCCCCTTCTGCACTCACCGCTTAGCATCCCGTCTCTCCGTTATTCGTTTTCTCATTTGATGTGCTTGCTTGTGGGGGTTTTACCCAGCCATCTGATTGGTTGGTCCCTCCTTTTTCCAGTTGCTTGGACCCACCTCCTCTACAATCTGATTGGTTCAGAGAGATAACCAATCGTTTTTTTTCCATTCTGCCCTCAGACAAAAATGTTCTAAGTAAAACTCCCATAAGCGATGTTTTTAAGTGGTAGTTTTTAAACTATTAAATAGTAATTGGTATTTTAGCATATCAGGGCCCCTCAGCGGACATGAACCAGCATCATCCTGGTTAAGTATTCATGTCCTCAAGAGCTGTACCCCCTCCTGCTTCCCTTAAGCATCTGTTGAACTTACGCAAATGAGAGTTGAGATGTGGGAAGCCGTTGCCCTTTAGGGAATGACGCCCATCCTCCCTCGGGTTCCCTCAGAGCACCATCCTGGACCTGTGTCAGGAGTTCCCGGGAACGATATCCTGTGACTTCTTCGTGACGAGGCAGAGCGACACCGTCGAGCCGCTCCTCGGACAGCACGTAAGAGGTGAGTCAGCGGTGGGAGGCCATGAGGAGTGTGTGGTCGGAAGGTTGCCGGTCCAAGTCCCGGGGCCGTGAGGAGTGTGTGGTCGGAAGGTTGCCGGTCCAAGTCCCGGGGCCATGAGGAGTGTGTGGTCGGAAGGTTGCCGGTCCAAGTCCCGGGGCTATGAGGAGTGTGTGGTCGGAAGGTTGCCGGTCCAAGTCTCGAGGCTGGTAGAGGGAAGTCGCTGTTGGCCCCTTCAGCGGGGCCCCGTAGACCCCCGATTGCTCCGGGTCTTTTTCAAAATATAGGTTGCTTTGGTTAAACGTAGCTGCTAAGTAAATTAAGTGTAAATATTACGTGTGTGTGCTTCCTCAGAGGGTCGGATAACGGAGCAGGTTCTCAAGGAGCACCTGGAGAGAAAGGAGCCCCAGTGTTACCTCTGTGGGCCGCCCCCCATGATCAACAGCATCTCAGACCGGCTGCTGCACCTCGGCCTGCCTCAGGACAGGATCCTCTTTGAGAAATGGTGGTAGCTCCGCCCATCCTGCCAGCGAGACTCCGCCCCCACCGTCCCCGGGGGCAGCACGCGGCGCTGAGTCAGGTGCCTTGTGTTTGAACCGACCCTGCTGGCGCCACCGGCAGGTCCACCCGTGTAATGCGGGGGTCCGGCGGGACGCCTCCCTCCCAGCCGTCACGGAAAACGCACAGCTTGAAGGCACTCGTGCCAGAATATTTTTTTTTTAATTAAATTCTTGTTGCAGCACTATTTCCATGTAAAGTATGTGATTCGTCCTTTGAAATTGTGTTTTTGGGCCGTTAGACAGGAAATTACCTCGTATAAAACTGTGGTTTGCATCACATTCGAATGAAAAGACTTAATATAAATGAATATTATTTTCAGTTTATTATTTGAATGCTTATCTGTAACATTTTATTAAAAAATGTATTTCAGCAACTAGTGTTGCTTCTGTTGGTAGATGCTGGGTAATTTGATGACTTTGAGTCAATATTACCGGGGAGTTTGGAAGATGCATCTGTTGTTTACTGACGTTCGGGATTATTTTAGAAAAACATTTAACTTGAAGACTCTAAAGTTCAAACTGCAGAGGTGACGATGGTGACGGACGGGCCTGAGGTGATCACCCTGCCTGTCACCTTTACCCAGTTAACCCAGTTAATCTCTGTGTCACATCTTTATGAAGCGAAGGAACAAGTGAGAAACATGCAAGACGTCCCGTGTCATGCAAGACGCCCCGTGTCATGCAGGACGCCCCGTGTCATGCAGGACGCCCCGTGTCATGCAGGACGCCCCGTGTCATGCAGGGCGCCCCGTGTCATGCAGGGCGCCCCGTGTCATGCAGGACGCCCCGTGTCATGCAGGACGCCCCGTGTCATGCAGGACGCCCCGTGTAAACCCGTCTGCCTGAGGTGCCACTTGCAGTTGCTCAGCTTGTGAGCATCACAGCCGTCCTCCGTCTTAGAGGCAGAGACGTTAATATCGGCCCTCAGACTCACTGCGTTTTGATCCTGCATCAGATCATCGTTTTATAATAATATCTTTCTTTACATTGAATAAAGGTCACAGAATGTTCTTCTAGGTATTAAAAAGGTCATATTTACTTTTAATCCTCTTCTCTGTTGTTTTATGTTTTGTTTTAGAACGGAGGGCAGGGAGTATTCGGATATTTGAGGTGATTAATTAAAAGACTGAGTCATCAGATTGTGCATATATGTGTATATATATATGTGTGTGCGTATGTAAACAAATCAGTGTTCGATTCCATGTTTTGATAATTGTGTTGTGAGCTTACTGTGGCCACCAGGTGGCAGTGTTTCAAACAGACACCGGCGGCTCCACGCTGTGGTGAGGCCTGGTAACATGGTGGCAGGCCTCTAGGAGGACTGTTTACATTCCATTTGCACAGTGAACATACTCTGCAGAGGCGGATTTTGGTCCTCTTTTTCCATGCCTTTTATTGCAGTACTCTCTGGGAAAGCGAGAGCAGTTGGGACAGTGTTGAAGGTATCCTGCCTCTGCGCCGCTGACTTACATTACAAAAATAAGGCGGTGAATCAGGAATGAAAAGCAACAGACATGCCTCACGAGCGACGTGTTTTACACAAACTGTCTCAGCAAACATCTAGCTGTGTAAACCGGCAATAAATGCTAGATTCATGGAAACTGCTTGGGCTGCTAAGCGAACAAATGATGCGATGTCATATCCTGCGAGCAGTTATTGTGCGTCAGCCGGGCGAAAACATCATTAGGATTCAGTAAAACAAATCCGCTCGTGTTTGAAATGTCATTTCGATTTGTAACGGGCTGCTCCGTACTGGTCAGAGGGCTGATCCGCACGCATGACATGAGGGGCGAGAAAACCCCACGTGGCAGAGCGTGAAGGAGGAGCGATTCTGGTGTGGGGCAGCAGCCGGGCTGACGCAGGCGCTAAACGTTACCACCCGCCAAGACCACAAACGTTCGCAAATACACACACACACACACATACACGCACACACACGCACACACACACACACACACACACACACGCACACACACAGACAGACACACTGCCGACGCTTTACTTACTTTCCTGTTCCTGCGTCATGAAACATCAATGGCCGCCCGCCTATGCTTGGAAAATCACCCGTCGTGCAGAAGGAGCGCACGTGTAAGGCCTGCCGTGTGAAACGGAGAGACGGACGCAAGCGAGCGAATAACGCCGTCCACTGAAATGACCGGGACGGTGTGCGGACGAAGCGAGTCTACGTCGCGGGCGAACGTTCCGCGAAGGGCGAGGGGTTTTCAGGCTTCGTGGTTTTATGTTAGGGACACTCGCAGTAGCTTCGTCAGTCATAATAACCAGTCACCGTGGTAACGTAACCCATCTTGGCCTAATTACCCATGATTTTTAACTCTTAAACTTTGCCCATTATCGGTGTAGCAGTGGAATTGGCAAAGGCATCAGGAATAAACAACGAGGGACAGTGAGGGCCTTATCAGAGCCGGTGTTCCTGGAACATGGAATCCTGCACAAAGAGATGCCCCCCCCCCCCCCCATGCCAGTGCCTCTCCTGACGTGCGGCAGAGGAGACGGTGGGAATCTCCCTCGGCTCGGTCAGTGCAGCCCAGCGGACGCTGAAATCACTCCCATCTGTGGCTCCCAGTGGAAAATCCATAAACCGGTTCAAAATGCAGCCCCTGGGGGCCACCTGCTGTCTGTGACGTTTACCTCGTGTCCGGAACTCTCTGGGGTAGTGCGGGGTTTTGGAGAGAGTCAGGCCCTGAGATGTGATTTAGGGCGAGAGCGTCGCAGTGGCTGCCCTCGCAAGCTGGACGCGGCACCACATGCTAATGCGAAAGCCCATGTGTGCGTGGACGCCAACAGACATATGTATGCTAACACGCATGTGCATGCTATTGCAGACACCTGTGTGTATGCGCACACTAATGCATGTGACTATATGTATGCTAATAGGTATGTTAATGTGTACATGGATATACCTATATGTATGTGCAAGCTAATGCCCGAGCTTCTGTATATGCTAACAGATATATTCAGCCTATGCTGTGCTAAGACAGCCCTCAGCCTCCACGTAATACCGTCTAGATCCAGCAGCTATAACTGGATCCACAAGACTTGCTCCCCATCGATTTAAAGAAAATCTGCGCAACACCTGAGCAACAGAGCAACTGTTAATCTTTCCTTCACGTTACTTATAACATACAGACCCCATTACAAAGACCTGTCACAAAACTCATACTTTTTTTTTTTTATAAACGAGACATTTTAGGTACTCGATACCTTTCTTGGTTAAAATGCTTAAATAGCGCAGGCTGCACACACACACACGACTCACTGTATGCTCATGTGACCAGGAACCATGTGACCTGCTTCTACCGCTACAACAGCAAATACAGAAAGGGTGCGAAACAGCCACAGATGTCCTCCGGGGGCCAGGGTATGGCGCCGGGGAACGTGCTGGAATGTCAGCAGCGCAGCGATCCCGCATCCCTGCGACGTCCTCAGTGCATCCCGCATCCCTGCGACGTCCTCAGCGCATCCCGCATCTCGCATCCCTGCGACGTCCTCAGCGCATTTACGCCACATATCTGTTACACGTACGTCTTTGGAGTCTGTGAAGCTGTCTGGCCAGAGAGGATTGAAAACAAGGCCTAAGATAAGTGGCTGGAGCGCAACAGCCCAAGCTGAGGACTGTGCCCGCCAGCAGACTCTCGAGTTCACTTGACTGAATTGTTTTCATGGTTTAGCGTATTTCCAGAATCCTTTGGCATATGAATCCACCCCCAGAATGGGAGAGTTTGGGGGGGTTGCAGCATGGACATCGACAGGCTCCTCTAAGAACATCCCTGTCTGACCACCATGGTCCTCATACCCTGTCATGTTTCACACGATGATGACAGACATGGCTATGAGACCTATAATGATCTTTATAGACTTTTTTAAGGTTCCTTGGGCTGACCTTGGTCATCGGTCTTAGGAGCCGCACTAGAGGGCCTTGACAACCCCACAGTCTCCGTAAAACAAAAGCACTTTTGCACAAACTATCAGCAGTATTAAGGACACAGCTTCCCTCGGCTGGGTCTCGCGTGTTCGCCAAGTTCTCCTCGCAAAGCTCTGTGGTGCTTCTAGGTGGAGAGTTCTTAGTTATGCTGAGATTCCTGGGCTTGCAGAGCAGCCTGGATCTACAGCCTCTTGGCTCGGACGTGACGCGCCCTCACAAGCCCCGCCTCCAGCCTCATCATTGACTGGCCCTTCCTTCTGATGACCCTCGCTCGTGACTCCACCTTCTCCTTCTTGATTGGTTGGTTCTTGAAGGGCTGCTTCTTTCAGCTCTACGTCTGGCTCTGCCTCCTCCTGGGTCTCCACCTCCGTCACCCTTTCGTCAGTCTCTGTTTCTGGGCCTCCCTTCCTCTCCTCCGCGTCGCTGTGTTTACCTGCGGCCGTTCTCTCGTTCTGCCTGTTTTCGTCGCTTTTCCTCCTAACCCTTTCTCCCTCTTCTCCCCTTTCCGTGCTCTCCAGCTTCTCAGTCGTCTGCTGCTCCTCCGTCTCCTTCCCTCCCGCTGGGGACTCACTCTCCCTCTCGCTTTTGCTCTTCGCTGCGCCTTTCGCCGACTTCTTACCCGACTTGCTCCGCGCCCTGAGACTCAGCTTCTGAAAAGAAGCGAATCGTGTTTGATGTTCACACGCTCGTCAGACTGTTACATATTCCATCTATGCACCCCATTCTCTGCAATGTTCCGAGTAAATAATGGAGGATTTCGCTTTGAATACCTCGTTATTGCTGCACTTCAGTAGAAGCGCACTCCCACAATCCCCAGGACCTTCATGAAGTCCTCTAAAATGTGCTACTAGGCTTTGACTACCAAACTACCCCAGTGACATCAGTAAGAGACCCAATAAAGGACCCCGCAGGAGTCCTCATATCCATCGGCATTAATTTTTTTTTTTTTTATCATATTCCAGGAGAATGAACATAACATTGTTTTAAAAAGTACAGCTGGAGAGTCTCATGAGGACCTGCTGGCCCGAGAGCAAAGGCATCCAGAGATGCAGAGCAACCGGTCACCTTGCAGTCCTTCTTCTTGTGGACCAGGATGGGCCTCTGGAGGAAGAGGATCTGCTTGGTGGCCAGGCTCCCATCCCTAAAGCAGAGAGGAGGGTTATCAAGCAACCATCCAGTCTTGTATTGTCAGGTTAAATGCGCTTAAGCAGTGTTGGTCAACCCAAAAGGCAATGGAGGTGGCTGCCTAGCCTGCTATCTTCTCAGAGGGTGCTGACTCGGGGGGGGGGGCGCATCGAGGCAGCCGTCTGAGGCTCCGTCACACTCAGACTTGTATTCACGGTGACCCCAGGGCCCGAAAAGAAGGATTCGCCTACTTTGCGGGGCTCAGCCGTTGAGAGTCCCATCCTCTCACATACGCACCACCTCTCCGTTAGGAGTCGCGCTTGTTCATCCACCGTGCTGCATCTCTGCTTCATGATTAACACCCCCCCCCCATTCAAGTGGACCCTGCAGATCTGCAGTTGGACCGATCCGAACAGGCAGAGCCCCCCCCCCCCCCCCGTCGTGTCTCATGGTGCAGTCGGATTAATCGTGCAGCATTCCCCACGCTCTGCACTGGAGCCCCCGGAGGAACAGTACGATTCTCCAGTGGGTAGATGTAATTAAGCAGGGAGCCCCAACGCCCTGCCAGTGATGAGATGAGCCAGACTTGGAGCACGGGTCCATCTTGGGGATTCGTAGGGGTGGCACGTTTAACTTGGCATCCGAGCGAGGAAAACATTTTACTTTTATCCAGAGCGACATATAATTAAGAAAGGAGGTTCAGCCAATTTGGACTTAAGGGACTAACTCAAGGGCCCAATGGTGACATGTTTCTACCGACCGTGGGATTTGATCCAACCACCTTCTGATCACAGACAGAGATGCATTGGGTTTAATACCTGTTGGGTTTAATGATAGGTGTTGGTAGGACACACGTGAGCCTCCATCCGTAGAGGGCCAGAGACTGCAGTAAGGGCACATAGTCAGTCTTCACCTCTGTGTTCTGTGGAGGGAGTACACACACACACACAGACACACACAGACACACACACACACACACAGACACACACGCTGTTGAAATCTATTTAATCCACATGACAGGAGTGTGATTAGGGGACAGTGCTCTGCACTCACGTTGATGACGGTCCACTGCTCCACCACAATGGCGTCATACGCCGTGGGTTTGCTGGAATCCCCTTCCTGGAATACAAACACGCTTTCCACCAGCCTGCCAGGCAAATCTGCAGAGGGACACGTGGAAAAACACATTTACATTTGTTTTCCATGGCTGACTGATTTGCACGCTTCACTCGTTTGTACAACTGGGTATTTAACTTGAGGCAACTCAGATTAGAGAGTCATCAAGGGTACAACAGCAAGGCCCTCCTGTGATTTCAGCTGTTCTGTTGTGGGTTATGAGTTCACCTTTTTAACTACCGCACTAACGATGCAAAGGTTGTGGGTTCAAGCCCCAGGAAGCACATACAAACTGTAACCTTTCCCTACTGTAAGTCATTTTAGACAGATGATTAGAAATGTAAATACTCTCTCAGTTTGCAAATTTACAAGCAGATGTTTTTCTTCTCGTCACAAGGCCATCTTCAGGCAAGCATGACTCTATGGTGATCCTGGTTCCTGTACATACTGGGCAATAATCCATCTGCTCTGTGTTGGTCTGTGCCCAAAACCATCTGGCAAATCCGGAGTCAGAGAGTTGTTTCATTGACGGCAAAGGGTGTGGGCGGGATCAATTTTCCTCCGACGTGGACCTGCCTGTTTCACCCCTGGCCATATAAGCAAAGAAATCCACCTACAGATAAGACAGAGATCTACACCGCAGCCCCGAAGCCGCATGGCATTTCGGAGATATTCTTATCTGCAGCTGCAGTAACGGCCGATGCAATTTTTAGCACGGTTGCTAGCTAAGCAGCGCCGCATGGAATACGTCGCTTCATCAGTCAGCGTCTCCCTATTCTCAGCTAATTGTATTTCTGGCAGATTATACGCCTTATTTCCCATAGCAGATTCTGCTAAACAAAGAGGAACAGAAATGTAACAGTAGCCAGCAGGCGACTTGATCTGCCGTGTTTAGTTTTTGGTCGCTTGTCGTAGGTAAATGTCAAGCCCAGTGTATTTGAGTACTTGCGCTAATTTAATTTATTCCCCTTTTTGCTAAAGAAAAAAAAGCAGCTCTTACTCTAGACAGACCTTCAGAGTTCTGGGCATTTTCAGGCTTATTTTGACGTGTTGTGAATGTGGAGAGTGCTGTTGCCGGGTGTGCGTTGCCGTGGTGATTGTGTATTGTTTTGGGTGTGAACATGTTCCCGGGTCTGGGGGCCTCATAAACCCTCTGTTATTATACAAATCCCCTCTGGAAGAAGGTCCTCTTTTCTGGTTGACTGTCTGTATCATTTGGGAGGTTTTAGTTGGTACATTTCACTCCCAACCCCCCAACGCTCACCCCAGCTTGCTGGTGGCTGGGGCTGCTTGGTTTGAGGATTTCAGTGGAGGTGCGGTCGGGGGTGTGGGCGTGGGAGTGTATCGGTT